>CP092884.1:2790469-2937665 GCA_030710605.1 Cordylochernes scorpioides | reverse complement strand
TTTAAAAGTTGTCATTATAAACACATACACGCATAAATTTTACTAATTGTTTTATTGAGAAATCAATTCAATTGAGAATCAATGGAAAAAAATCAATTCAGTATCATTTTAATTATGATTATAATAATTAAAATTTTTTCATCTCGCTCTATCCTAATGAAAATACAAGCATGCAAAATTTAAGCCGCCTAGCTCGACGGAAAGTATGTTAATTTTAATATATATATATTTAATAACTATTCATAATTATTAGGTCCTTTTGAATACGAGTCACGCTTCTGTCTGCAACATCACGATGGTCGGGTTCGAGTGTGGTGACACCGTGGATAGAGGATGCTGAACAGTTGCGTTATGCACCGCCACACTGGGCCTGCACCGGGTTGGGGCGATACTGGATATCACTTTCGCACATCTGAGTAATTTTTAGCTTAATTTCAGAGGTATCAAAATTTTGTTTTCCTTTATTATGTAACTGAATATGAACTTTGTAATATCAATATTATTTTTCTTTCACAATTTCAATAATTTGGGGTAAACGAGTATTTCTCCTTGGAAAGTCTGAAAATGTAACCTTTTACAAAATTATCTATAATTTTAGACATTTCGAATATTTAAAAATAATTTTTAGATCAAATATTAATCAATCCTTGTTATTTCGAGTAAATATAACATCACGCAAATTGCGCGCTTCTTTCGCGAGATACAGCGTTTCAAAATCGTTATTTTAAAAATGAAACACCCTCTGTAAATAGAAAAGTGTTGAAATTGATCATTCTTGCGCATTTCTTGATATGACAATAATAGAATTATTATCGTTTGACATACTACTCTGTGATGTGTGTGCTATTTTCCCTTTCAGTGTGAGATTGGCGACCATGACTTTGAGTCTAAAGTCCTTGTGTTAAATAAAATCCTTCAGAGATCAATTCCTTCTCCTATCTTCTTCTCTTTTTTTCAACAGATTTTAATGTTATTCTTGAAGTTTGGGCGCACAGCATTATATAATGAATGGGTTCTTGCTCAAATTTTATCACATAGCCTGATGCAAGAATTGGACCGAGATATGAAGTATTCTATCCCAGTAAATCCAGGTTTTATCATACTGAGAATGTAGTCAACAATAGGAAATTATTTGTTCTCTAAGCAGTTATAATGGATGAAAATAAATGTCAGCAGATAAGAAATTTCAAAAGATTAGAAATGAGGAAGTCAGTGATATTTGAGAATGAAATTTAATTGCTACATCGATTAATTATGACTTAGGTACCTTGCTTAATTAAATAAATACATCAAATAAATGTAGCTCTCTTAAAATAATTCAAATTTTACTTTTAAATTAAAGTTCATTGAATTTAGGAGTTATTAAAACTGTTATATAACCACAAAATGAGAGATAAAATAAATCAATTAAAAATAATGAGGTACAATATGAATTATGTAAGGATTGTTCCCTTTTATTTTTATTTATTATTTTAACATTTAAGTAGATTATATATACAAAAATTATCTGTCGTGACATGAAGGTTTTCCCAAACCTCTGCGCAGCGATAATGAGATGAGGGATTGAATTCCTGCCATTTTTTAAATACACATTACGAGATAAAATTTTCAGCTTTTACTCTAATGTTTTTGAAATTTATTAAATAATCTAGATGGATATGTGTTCACATTCTGTGTCTAATCATTCTATTTCTTATTTTTTATTTTTAATCCTACTTTGATTCCTAATGGCCGATTCTTCGAGAGGTAGAATAGACTTTTAATAAATATTTTATTTAAATATACAACGAACAACATTTTTTATTATTTGTTACACACTAAATGTTTAATACATTTACAACTTGCACATTTTTCACTTCATTATTTTAAAAATAAGATTGCTATTATCTCTCTCCCCTCTCTGATTATATTCAACAATTATCATTTCATATTTTTATAGGCAAATTAAAGCGATTGAATCTTTCCTTAATATTACAAACCTTGATAATAAAAATATTCTGTATCATTAGTCCGTCGCACTTGCGAATAAGTAAACCTGAAATACTTGTTCATTTAATAAATTCACACTATTTTATGTCGAATTAAAACATATACCAGATTAATTCCTCAGGCGAATTATATCTTATCACATATACTATAACCACACACATACCAGATATACTCCCCAGGCCAATTATACCTTATCACATATACCCTACAACAAAAATACCAGATATACTCCCCAGGCCAATTATACCTCTTATCACATATACCCTACAACAAAAATACCAGATATACTCCCCAGGCCAATTATACCTCTTATCACATATACCCTACAACAAAAATACCAGATATACTCCCCAGGCCGAACAAAGCTTATCACATATACTATAACCACACACATACCAGATATACTCCCCAGGCCGAACATAGCTTATCACATATACTATAACCACACACATACCAGATATACTCCCCAGGCCAATTATACCTTATCACATATACCCTACAACAAAAATACCAGATATACTCCCCAGGCCGAACATAGCTTATCACATATACTATAACCACACACATACCAGATATACTCCCCAGGCCAATTATACCTCTTATCACATATACCCTACAACAAAAATATCAGATATACTCCCCAGGCCGAACATAGCTTATCACATATACCCTTTTACACAAATGCCTGATATACTTCCCAGTTCATTTATAGTTGACCTCATATACCCCACTTACATATACCAGATATACTCCACAGACCAGTTATAGCTTATTATATATAACGTGACATAAATACCATATATACCCCCCCCCCCGCCAATCATAGCTTTTCAATTCCACCCTATCACACACATGCCAGATATATTCTTAAGCCCAATTAAAGCTCATCACATATACCTTCCGACACGAATACAAGATATACTCACCAGGCCAATCATACCTAATCATATATAGCCTACTACACATATACCATATATATTACTCAGGTCAATTATAGGTAATTACATATATCTTACCAAACACATACCAGATAAACCCACGCAGGCCTATATTTGCTTATCACATATATATCTGCCAAACTCATACCAGATATATTACCTAGGCGAAAATGGTCCTATCACATATACCCTACCTAACATACACCAGATATACTCCTCAGGTTAGTCATAGCTTATCACATATACCCTACTATACCCATACCAGATATACTCCCCAGGCGATTTATAGTTTATCAAATATACCATACTTCACACATGCAAAATATACTTCCCAAGCCAATCATATATAATCGCATATATCCTACTAAACCTATACCAGATATACTCCCCAGACCAGTTATAGCTTATCACATATACCCTATCGTACATATAACAGATCTACTCCTTAGGCCAATCATAGCTTATCACATTCTAATATACCGTACTACCGCATACCAGATAAGCTTACATACCAAATTATAGTTTATCAGATATGCCCTACAACACATATACCAGATTTTTATCCCAGACCAATCATTGCTCATCATATATACACTACAACACACATATCAGATATACTCCCCAGGCCATCCCACCATTCGCAGGGGTATTCACAAGCTAAGGGTAGCCTTGACCTCCTGATCAATGTACATAGTTTGCCCTTTTGACTCCTCGTGAGTAATTGTTGACCAGCGGTCAATAAAAATTATTTAATTGTCAATTGTCACACATATCAGATATACTCCCCAGGCCAATCATTGCTCATCATATATACACTACCCACACATATCAGATATACTCCCTAGACCAATCATTGCTCATCATATATACACTACCCACACATATCAGATATACTCCCCAGGCCAATCATTGCTCATCATATATACACTACCCACACATATCAGATATACTCCCCAGACCAATCATTGCTCATCATATATACACTACCACACACATATCAGATATACTCCCCAGGCCAATCATTGCTCATCATATATACACTACCCACACATATCAGATATACTCCCCAGGCCAATCATTGCTCATCATATATACACTACCACACACATATCAGATATACTCCCCAGGCCAATCATTGCTCATCATATATACACTACCACACACATATCAGATATACTCCCCAGACCAATCATTGCTCATCATATATACACTACCACACACATATCAGATATACTCCCCAGACCAATCATTGCTCATCATATATACACTACCACACACATATCAGATATACTCCCCAGGCCAATCATTGCTCATCATATATACACTACCCACACATATCAGATATACTCCCCAGACCAATCATTGCTCATCATATATACACTACCACACACATATCAGATATACTCCCCAGACCAATCATTGCTCATCATATATACACTACCACACATATCAGATATACTCCCCAGACCAATCATTGCTCATCATATATACACTACCCACACATATCAGATATACTCCCCAGGCCAATCATTGCTCATCATATATACACTACCCACACATATCAGATATACTCCCCAGGCCAATCATTGCTCATCATATATACACTACCCACACATATCAGATATACTCCCCAGGCCAATCATTGCTCATCATATATACACTACCCACACATATCAGATATACTCCCCAGGCCAATCATTGCTCATCATATATACACTACCCACACATATCAGATATACTCCCCAGACCAATCATTGCTCATCATATATACACTACCCACACATATCAGATATACTCCCCAGACCAATCATTGCTCATCATATATACACTACCCACACATATCAGATATACTCCCCAGACCAATCATTGCTCATCATATATACACTACCACACACATATCAGATATACTCCCCAGGCCAATTATAGCTTATCGGATATACCCTAATACACACATGCCATAAAAATTCCCCCAGCCAATCTTAGACTATCACATATTAGATATACCACCCAAGCCAATTATAGCTTATCACATATACCCTACCAAACACATATTAGATATACCCCCCAGACAAATTATAGCAATAAGCATAAACAACCAAATAATTGATAAAATTAGAAATCCAAAATACCTAGGTGTAATATTTGATGAGGAATTGCGATTTGCAGAACACATAATTAGCACCTCAAATAGAGCTACCAGAAAACTAAATATTCTGAGAAGGTTATGTGGAAAAAATTGGGGAGCAAAACCCTCAGAACAACATATACCACCTTAATAAGGCCAATAATGGAATATGCAACACCTGTCTGGGCTCCCTCAAGCTCATCACTAAAAGGAAGACTAGACAGTGTTCAAGTAAAAGTGGCCAAAATAATTACTGGTGCTGTTTCTTCCACCAACAATGAGAAATTTCAAAGAGAATGTGGCCTAGACCTACTCGAAAGCAGAAGACAATTAAAAACAATAAAATTCACAAATAGCTTAAAAAGTAAAAAAACGAACACATATCCCATAGAACCTATTTAAACTGGACACAAAAGGAAAGACTTAAAAGATCTTCAACACTTCAGTACGACAACAATATTAGAAAAGGCATAAACATGAAACACAGTGACTTTCAAATTCAAGAAGTACCAAATTTTCCTACCCCATTACCATCAAATATAATCATCAATCTTAACCTGAACGAACCCTGCAATAAAAAAGAGAACAAAATCTTACTTAAAAAGAAAGGACTTGACACAATTTATTTATATGATCAGAGAAATTATTTATTAGCATACACAGATGGATCATCAGACCTTACCCTGAGTAATGGAGGGGCCGGAATTAACATAATACTTCAAGATGGAACACACATCAAAATCAAAGAAGGAGCAGGAAAGATTTCGTCAAACTTCAATTGTGAACTGACAGCTATCTGAAAAGCCCTTGATGTATGCCTGAACCAACCATCCCTGCATCAAGCAGAAGGAATCATAATATACAGCGATTCCAGATCCGCTATAGAAGCAATTCAGAAGGGGAATACTAGAATCACACAGAAAATACACTCATTACTTACCCAACTGGAAACATTGGAGAAGAACTGCATTCTACAATGGATTCCTGCCCATGTTGGGATCGAGGGTAATGAAATGGCAGATGAATTGGCAAAGGAAGCCAGAAGGCTGAGCCAAAGGAAAGAACAAATGTCAGTATTTGACGCTGCGACTTTGGCAAAATACAAGATAATCAAACAAAAAAATAAGAAAAGATCAATTATGTGAAATAAACTCTGAGAGAAAACTGACAAAAACTATAACAAGACTTAGAACAAAACACTATAAAGGAATGACAATACATCCAGATGGCACAAGAACTTATAAAGCATGCAACGACTGTCCTGGTGTGGAACTAACACCTACTCACATATTCTCATGCCCAGCAATGGCCGCAGCCTTGCAGAAAATTGACTTAGACCCAGAGCAGCAGCTTTACACACCAAAGATAGTGGATATTGCTGCTGCAGTGATGGAGATGCATGGAGACATCTGAGACTCTTCTTTGGACACGAAAACAACAAATTATAGCTTATCACATATATCCTACCAAACACATACTAGATATACCATCCAAGCAAATTATAGCTTATCACATATACCCTACCAAACACATACTAGATATACACTCCAGGTCAATTATACCTTATCATATATATCCTACTAAATACATACTAGATATACACTCCAGGTCAATTATAGATTATCACATATACCCTACCAAACACATACTAGATATATACTCCAGGTCAATTATACCTTATCATATATATCCTACTAAATACATACTAAACCCATACCATATTTACTCCCCAGGCGATTTATAGTTAATCAAATATACCGTACTACACACATGCAAGATATACTCCCCAAGCCAATCATAGCTTATCGCATATATCCTACTACAATGATACCATATATACCCTCAAGGCCAATCATAGCATATCATATATACCCTACCACACACACACCAAATATACTCCTCAAGCAAAACATAACTTATAACATACGAGTATACCCTATTGACCGATACCAGATATACTCCCCAGACCAGTTATAGCTCATTACTTAACCCCTAAAACATTCCAGATATATTTCCCAGGTCAATTATAGTTCATCACATATACCCTACCACACATATACCAGATATACCCCCCAGGTCAATCATAGCTTATTATATAAAATGAAAAAAATTAAAGCACGAATGTTTCTTTTATACATAATACAAACTTCTATTGTCCTTACTGCGATGGAAAATATGTATTGGAAGGACTTGGCTTATCAGTGGTGAACCCTCCCAGCGGTTTCGCCAATTTAATCCACCAAACCGCTTCTCAGAGCTCTAATACTGTATTGGAAGATTCTTCATATATACGCAGCACTGAAGGGCGGAATCTCAGAAATGGTTTTAAAGAAAACTATGGACATAAGATTTTATCAAATATACCCTACTACACGTGTGTCAGATATATTCCCCAGGCCAATAATAGCTTATCGCAAATATATCTACCAAACTCATACCAGATATATTACCTAGGCGAAAATAGTCCTATCACATATACCTTACCTAACATACACCAGATATACTCCCCAAGCCAATCATAGATTATCGCATACATCCTACTACACTGATACCAGATATACTCGCCAGACCAGTTATAGCTTATCAAATATACCCTATAGTACACATAACAGATATCTTACTACACAAATACCCTACTACACACATGTTCCGATATACTCCCAGACCAGTTATAGCTTATCACATATACCATAACACATATTAGATATACCTCCCTGGCCAATTAAGTGAATCGCATATACCTTACCACATATACCAGATGTATTATTCATTCCAAACATCTCTTATCACATATACACTACTACCACATACCAAATATGTTCACGGGCCAATTGAGGTATATCACACACACACACACACACAAATACCCTACTACTTTATCCAAGATATGCTCACCAGGCCAATTATAGTTTTTCACATATTCCCTACTAACCCCATACCAGATATACTTCCCAGGCCAATCATAGTTTATCAAATATACCCTACTTCACGTATGTCATATATATTCTCCAGACCAATTAAAGCTTATCACACATACCCTTCAACACACAAGCCAGATATATTCCCCACACCAATCATAGTTTATCATATATACATTATTACACACATACAAGATATAATCTCCAAGTTTATTATAGCTTATCACATATATCCTATTACACACATGCCAGATATATTCCTCAGGCCAATTATAGCTTATCGCATATACCCCACCAAACATATACTAGATAAATTCCCAGGCGAAATATAGCTCATCACATACACCCCACAACAAATATACCAGATATATTCCCCAGGCTAAAAATAGCTTATCATATATACCTTACCACACATATACCAGATATACTCCCCAGGCCAATGATAGCTTATCGCAAATACCCTTCTACACACATGCTAGATATATTGAACAAGCTAATTATAGCATATCACATTTACTCTAAAACAAATATACCAGATATATATAAAATAAAAGGATTTAAAAAAACGCGAATGTTTCTTTTATACATAAAACGAACTTCTACTGTCCTTACTGCGATGAAAAAATATATTGGGAGGGCTTGGCTCATCAGTGGTGAACCCTCCCAGCGGTTTCGCCAATTTAATCCACCAGACCGCTTCTCAGAGCTCTAATACTGTATTGGATCATTCTGCTTTTATATGCTACACTGAAGGAAGGAATCATAGAAATGGTTTTCAAGTAAACTATGGACATAAGCTTATAGGACAGTAGAATTACATTCAAATATTTGCTTCGAGCAATGCTCTTCAGCAAACTATAAAGACAAGGCCATAAGGAATAAATTAACACAGATAGAAGTTCGTTTTATGTATAAAAGAAACATTCGCGCTTTTATATCCTTTTATTTTATATGTATAGATGGCGCGTTATCGCTTTGTGTTAATTTATACCAGATATAATCCCAGGCCAATTATACCTTATTACAAATAGCCTACTATTACATATTCCGATATACTCCCTAGACCAGTTATAGCTATTCACATATACCGTAACAAAAATACCAGATATACTCCCCAGGTAAATTAGAGTTTATAAAATATATCTTATCAAACACATACCAGATAAACACCCCAGGCCAATAATAGCAAATCACATATATATCCACTTAAACCATACCAGATATATTACATAGGCCAAAATAGCCCTATCACATATACACTACCTAACATATACCAGATATACTTGCCAGTTCAGTCATTGCATATCACATATACCCTATTAAACCCATAACATATTTACTCCCCAGGCGATTTAGGGTTCATCAAATATACCATACTACTCAGATGCAAGTTATACTCCTCAAGCCATTCATAGCTTATCGATTATGTCCTAATACACCGATACTAGATATACTCCCCATACCAGTTATAGCTTGTCACATATAACCTAACACACATACCAGATATACTTTCCAGGCCAATTTTATTATATCACATATACCCTCTTACATACATAACAGATATACTCCTCAGGCCAATCATAGCTTTTCAAATATACCGTACTACCGCATACCAGATAAGCTCCAATGACCAATTATATTTTATCAGATATGCCCTACCCCAAATATATCAGATATTTATCCCAGACCAATCATTGCTTATCATATATACACTATCACACACATACCAGATATATTCCTCAAGCTTATTATAGCTTATCACATATACCTCACTACATAAAGGTTATTGCATTCGAAGGTGTTAGAAAACAGCAATTTAAAGATTTCTCAACAAAGAGAAATTCAGATTTGAAGACGGACAAAGAAAGAAAACAGATTTTAAAATTCTACTAAATTACTTCTTTTGTTATGAACAGTAGTTTGAATAGTTTGTTTGTTTGTGAAAGACCTTGACTATTTTATTTAAATGTATATTTTTTTGCAATTGTGAAAATGTTTTCAAAATAATATTTATTTAGATTTATCATTAGACAAATTAGGCCGAGGGAGTTAAATGTGAGGATTGTTTTGTAATCGCCTACTTAGGCTGTCATAAATAGTTTTAAAATAATTTTATGTTTCGGGATATATATATATTTAATCAAATATATAGATGAATTGAGAAAAGAAAAAGGCATCTTCTTATCAAACAACTGTAAGTTCCAATGGCTTGCAACTTTCATTTGCACGATAAGTAGATGCCTTTTTTATTTTCTTAATGTATGAAATTTATCCCAGTACAATGTCACATTTGCACTATTTTTTCAAATAGATGAATATTTATTAACATGGAATTTATTACCATACTAACCGACAATGCAAACTCAACAGGCAAATATGCAATAAAATATGGAATAAAATAAGTATTTACAGGTAATATTGGACACAATATGACTGTGACCACAGGTGGATGTCAGAGACGTCGAAAAATGAGGAATTCCATCTGACGATTGGTGTCCATTCCAATATAAATAGGAATGTCAGCCAGGCAGCATCCATCGTTGATGTATAATCTACAGCGGGTCACACACAAGTGTAAAGTAATCGATGGTTTATAATCAAAACTTTAACTGTGTCGACATTTTTTAAACAAAGAATATTCTTATACTTCTAATTAATCAGATTCTAGAATCCTTAAGGATGTCTATAAGCTGAATTTCGAATTCCAGGTTTGTACCATTCCTTAGAGGCTTAGAAATACATAAAACATCAATATCACTTTCCACTTTGTGGTATTTTCTAGGTGCTTACTGCAATGGATATGTACCAACGATTTACAAAGGGGTGGAAGTAATGCCTGGATGTAAGCTGGGAGATTACAAAGCTCAATTCCTTAAGACCCTTAATTTATGAAATGTTAGGCGCTTTGTGAAGCAAGCGGAAAAACAATTTCCTTCCAAATTTCAGTCTATAATATTAGTAAAAAATATATGAAGAAATTATAAAACAATCTAAATAGAAAACACAAATAATTGAGAGCAATTATTCGCTAGTGTCTACGGGTTCCACATATTCGCGTAAGCTTGAAAAACTCTGAGGATAACGATTCTAAACCTGCGGTTTGTTACTGGGGTGGAAATTTAGCCCGATTAAAACTTATAGTAAAATAAGATATATTTACCTTTTATGCCCTATCATAATCATGTACAGTAAAACCTCGATGAGAGAACACTCTCGTTAGAGGTCAACTCTCCACAAAATGAGTGTTTTTATTACCAAGCCTACTATTTTTACTAATAAGCAACTTTGCAGTAAAAGGACACCTCTCTTTGAAAAAAACTTTATCTCTGAACATTGTGTCGTTTAGAGAAATAAAGAGGAGTGCAAATACACAAGTTTTATACAAGTCAAAAATGGTCAATGGGAGAGGGATCAATTGTGGATGAAGGCCAATATTTTCCTTCGCATATAAGATCAAGAACCTAATTCACAAATTCATATTTGTTCAAATTGGTCATCAATTTTTGTATACAATCTCATTTTCTTGAGCTTAAAATAGATCCAAGTTTGGACCTAATCCTTGCAAATAGGTGAGGCGTTTGTTGTTTAATTTAAGACTGAATACTTTAGATTGATAGATAAAAATGATCTGTGTGAGTTATAGCTTTTTTTATCTTATAAATATACAAGTAATATATTTTATATTTTATACTATACTTGTAATATCTCTCTTTCTGCGTTATAATATTTATATCTTTCGCTCGTCAGTTATGTCGTTATTTTAAATTGAAATATATATTAGAGAAATATGGAATAATAATTAGAAAAATATAATTGTGAAAATTGGAACAAATGTGATTTTGTATTGGGATAGGGTTCTTAAATTAATAAAAAAGGTATCTCCTTATCGTGCAACTGAAAGTTGCTAATGTCTTGCTCCATCTATATATACCATCTTGCACAAGCCATCAGCAACTTTCAGTTGCACGATAAGGAGATTTTTTTCTTAAATATAATTGTGTTGATATCTAAGCATAAGTACATTCAGATTAATATAAATATAGACTTCTGAGATGTGTGAAAAATAGTATTCACGAAAACACGGCTAAAAATCTTGCATTTGGGCTCATGGTGATTTCTAGGTATTGTATAAGTTTCGAAGTTCACATCACCTCCTCCAACCATAGTCTAGCTAAGATAAAGTTTAGAAAGAATCAATCAGTGTTTGGTCTGCCAGCTGACAGGTTGATTGTGGCCCTCATCAGTAGAGAGAGTGAGCGATTTCGAGAATCCACAAAATCACACTTCACATCTGATATTAACATTAAAAAAGTTGGATTAGCCCGAATTGATTAGGGAAACGATATATAAGGCGTGAATGTGTCAGAATGATAATACTTAAATTCTTACCTGACTTTTCCAACACATATTTGATATAAGTCACTTAAAAATCAACAAGATATTTTTAAAGAAGATAGATAAAAATGTTGAAAACAATTGCTTAATTTCTTTTTGTCTCAACATATAAAAATTCAAATTCAATTTTTTATGCCAAATATAATTTATAACGGAAGAGATTTCTCATTTGACTTGTAAATTGTTTCTCATTCACAAAATAATATTATTCATTTATATCTTCTTGATCAAGTTATTCCTTCTTTTAAAAATATTTTCCTCTTAGGAATAGAATTTTTTTGAAGTGATATAATTTCAATCAAACATTATATAATATAGAATATTTCATTTATTTTTTCTTTATCAATTTGCGAATAAGAAATGGATAATATATATTTTGATTTATTTACAAAATTATCATTTTGAATTAAAGAGAAAATTTGATATTATATTCTTTTGACATATAGCAGAGGGATTTGCATGGTTTGAGCTAAACTTTTAATAAATTAAATATCTCGTTGGTCATATATAATATGGATATTAAAACTATTTCCAAATTAAAATAAATCTACCCCATTGTTGAATAATATAGAATTTTGAAATATGAAAAACAAATATATATTCTTCGATTTAAATTTTTTTTTTAAATGTTTATTCTACATTGTAAAGTGAAAAAAAGCGCTCTTATCATAAATTTAATACCTCTGTATATGCTTGTTCTATAGATTAAGTCTTTAAATATATTTATAATATTCTCTTGTTATGTGAGATATATATTTATGTGTGAATAAAGAATATGAATAATATGATATTTATATGATAAATTCATATGAATTAAAAATAGAAAATTCCGCCGGTTCAAAATAACTTTATTAGGTACCGCTCAACAAGGGCAACCTAGTTTATGATCATTGAAACAGTGAATAATATGTGAAGGTTATTCACATATTAAACAAAATGTTAACGCGGGATTCAATCCCGGTTCATGGCTGTCGGGAATCGAGGGTGTTACCTACTCGTCCACCGACTTTGTTATTAAAATGAACAATATGGAATGATAAAATATTTCCGTGATGACCATTTTTTCTGTAAGGATGAAGTCGTGAAATATTTAACTGTGCTAACTTCAATCGGAAACCATTTTATAGATTTTCTTCTTTTCATTGGAAAACATTTTGTGAACATATTCTTCACTCAAATTTGACATTTATAATACTGATCATTAGATTATAGAATTTCTCTATTCCCATTAGCTTTCGACATAATATGTTATATAAATAATTTCTTTTTTCTTATAAATTAACACACTTAAAGAGGAACCCTATTTTCCCCACTAAGAAATTATAGTTCATATATATATATGATATTCTGTTGACTCTTCGCTATACTGTGGTGACCGAGAGGGTCAAACCTGTAGTAACCGAGAGGAATAGTCAGGTTGTTAAGAGTTTCCAGTACCTCTCTGCACCTTGGAAGACCTTTAACAGTTCTCACAGATTACAGACAGTCGTGGTCGAGGCAGAGTGGAAGACTTGAGAATGTCCATCACAAAAGACGAAGAAACACAGTTGTATTAGAAAAGTTCCGCGAACAGATAAAAGTCGAGCTAGGAGCGAAAGATGGAGATTTGAGAAAAGCTCTTACTAGTCTACATGGTCGAGCATCAAAAGATAAAGTTACGAGGCTCCCGCTGATGGTGAAGTGACTGTTTATTTTCGGCCCTGGTGGAGGCCTATATATCTTTACCGAGAGGAAGTACTGGGTTTCAGTGGATGCAATAAGGGCGTGGATCACAGAAGAGATGTCATTGTACACTTTAAACGACTTCCTGGCATCTTTAGGCCTCGTTCTTTGACGTTGTTGAACTTCTGCGTCTCAATCTCTTGCTATTTAGCTCAACTCTTAATCTATAATAGAGTTTTATTTATTATCCTCAGTTTATACAGAGTACATTATAAATGGCGATGTAATGACACACGTTAATCATGCGTATAATTATTTACAGGAGTGTGTATTATACAACTCGACAATCTTGTTAAATTATACAATATGGGGTTGTTGGTTTAAATTACCATATATATATATCGTACTTGAAATAGAGCAACCTATAAATAGACTTTTAATTATAAAGGCATTAATTAGATCAAAAATATGATTAATATGTCGTTATACATTGAAAAAGGTTGGCGTTCAGCCAACTGAAAATTTGGTAGATTTTTTAAAAATCCAATATATGCCTTTTCATTAAAAAATTGTGTATGTTTATTGTAAAATATATTTTATATATATTTTTTTTATTCTGAGATTTTCAAGACATATATTTATAAAAAACAATTCCATACATCTTTCTTTTGTTCTCTAGTCATCAATAAGAATCTGATGTTGTAAATAATGATTCCTAAGCTTTCAAACGACCTTAGATCTATTCCATCGAGGAAGTCACCAGCTGTCGGGAAGAGAAGCTATAAATCCTGACACTGCTGGAAAAAAACCCAGCTATGTAAGATTGACTTATTTCCTGTTGAAGTCACTGTTTACAGAACTGACTTGTCGGCTGATTGACGACATAGGCCGATGGATACTTTAGATCGTCTGTCTTCGAGTTGAAACATAAAGAAAATCGTCACTTTATAACCATCACTCTATTTAATACTCTGTTTAAAATTGAATAGATATTTCTGATCGTTTTTATATAGATAATACATAGGCATATATTGGATTAAGTGAAAAATAATTTTCCAATATCTTAGTTGGCTGAGCGCCAACCTTTTTTCAAGGCATTACATTGTGTATAAACAAACACAGCGCCGCATAGCGTCATTATATTACAGTTAAAATAATTCTTACAAAGTAGGTGGGGGAGATGGTGGGGGAGAATGAGGCGCTGAGTTTGTTTTTACAAAATGTAATGCCTTGATAAAGGTTGACAATCAACCAACCGAAATATTGGCAAATAAATATTTCTATCCAATCCAATATAGGCCTTTTTATTATATAAAGATTTAAATCTGGATTGATCTATTTCAGTATGTTTTTGCGTTTAGTTTTTTTTTTCTTCTATTTAACCTATTTGAAAACACATTGTGTAATACATCATATATTTCGTTTAAATTTTCAATGAGGTTTGTTATACGTATATATATAATAGCTACCATCTTTAAAGTGTATTCTGGTTATCTGATGAGATGTGGAAAATTTATATCCCCAAAGTATTAAAATTCATTATTGAGCAGAGCATATGGTTAAAAGGTTTGAAACACAATAGAGAGTTGCATATCGCATAAGCTGTAGAGAATTCAGATGCATATAAAATTATGCTTAGATGTAATAAAACATATTTCGCAAATTATTTTCGCTCAATATTGCATGTTCAAGGCTTATACGGGTTGGGGCGGGTGCCTAGGTATCGTAGTATATATTTCAGGTTCAGGTCTTATAGGAGGTTGGATAGGTGGAATAGCCTAGTGTCTATTCTAGGTTCGTGGCCTATAGGTTTAGATAGGTTAATACGTCTGGTGATTGCTGGTCCACGGCTTATAAAAGTATGAATGGGTGCCTAAACCTGACGATGGTTGCAGGAAAGGGCCTATAGGGTTTGGATGGTTGTATAATCCCGTGGTGGTTGCAGGTTCAAGGCCTACTTCCAGGCCATTCCTATGCTGGAGTTGCCATCGCCAACAGAACCTCGAGTGCAACAACCAAACATGGTCCTCCACAGGCCGCACCATGAACCTCAGCTTGAGACGGTCCCATTCCAACGGCCTGAGATGTACACACACCAGGGCGGGGAGCTGCCGCTACACTAAGACCAATGGCCACCAGCTCTAACTGCCTGCACACTGTACATAGTTTCTATTCTCATACGGCCATTGTTTCAAAGTATATGTGTATAAACATTATACATATATATAATATACATCATATTGTGCCCGATCTATACACCCTTTTGATTCTTTTGAAGGCGTCGATCATTGTTGTGCAGTATTTATTCACTCTTGCTGGCGATGTGCCTTCATTTCATGTCACTTGTCAAACATACTTTCTTGTACAGCATTTATTTTCTCTTTCAAATATGTAATATAACTTATTTTTGTTACAAAGGCAAAACACATTCTCCACATTGAAGAATCATTTATTTAAAAAAGCCTGTGATAGTAATAAAAATGAATTTTTATAAATTATGAAATTAATGCTTGTTCAATTTTCTATTTCAAATTACGCAAACATAAATATTGAAAGTATAGTCTCCATTGTTTCATTTCATTTTTAAAAGTTGTGATTATAAACACATACACGCATAAATTTTACTAATTGTTTTATTGAGAAATCAATTCAATTGAAAATCAAGGGAAAAAATCAATTCAGTATCATTTTAATTATGAATATAATAATTAATTTTTTTTCATCTCGCTCTATCCTAATGACAATGCAAGCATGCAAAATTTAAGCCGCCTAGCTCGACGGGAAGTATGTTAATTTTAATATATATATTTTTAATAACTTTTCATAATTATTAGGTCCTTTTGAATACGAGTCACGCTTCTGTCTGCAACATCACGATGGTCGGGTTCGAGTGTGGTGACACCGTAGATAGAGGATGCTGAACAGTTGCGTTATGCACCGCCACACTGGGCCTGCACCGGGTTGGGGCGATACTGGATATCACTCTCGCACATCTGAGTAATTTTCAGCTTAATTTCAGAGGTATCAAAATTTTATTTGTTTTCCTTTATTATGTAACTGAATATGAACTTTGTAATATCAATATTATTTTTCTTTCACAATTTCAATAATTTGGGTAAACGAGTATTTCTCCTTGGAAAGTCTGAAAACGTAACCTTTTACAAAATTATCTATAATTTTAGACATTTCGAATATTTAAAAATAATTTTTAGATCAAATATTAATCAATCCTTGTTATTTCGAGTAAATATAACATCACGCAAATTGCGCGCTTCTTTCGCGAGATACAGCGTTTCAAAATCGTTATTTTAAAAATGAAACGCCCTCTGTAAATAGAAAAGTGTTGAAATTGATCATTCTTGCGCATTTCTTGATATGACAATAATAGAATTATTATCGTTTGACATACTACTCTGTGATGTGTGTGCTATTTTCCCTTTCAGTGTAAGATTGGCGACCATGACTTTGAGTCTAAAGTCCTTGTGTTAAATAAAATCCTTCAGAGATCAATTCCTTCTCCTATCTTCTTCTCTTTTTTTCAACAGATTTTAATGTTATTCTTGAGGTTTGGGCGCACAGCATAATATAATAAATGGATAGAGAATGGAATGGGTTCTTGCTCAAATTTTATCACATAGCCTGATGAAAGAATTGGACCGAGATAGGAAGTATTCTATCCCAGTAAATCCATTTTTTATCATACTGCAAATGTAGTCAACAATAGGAAATTATTTGTTCTCTAAGCGGTTATAATGGATGAAAATAAATGTCAGCAGATGAAATATTTCGAGAGATTAGAAATAAGAAGTCAGTGATATTTGAGAATGAAATTTAATTGCTACATCGATTAATTATGACTTAGGTACCTTGGTTAACTAAATAAATACATCAAATAAATGAAGCTCTCTTAAAATAATTCAAAATTTACTTATAAATTAAAGTTCATTGAATTTAGGAGTTATTAAAACTGTTATATAACCACAAAATGAGCGATAAAATAAATCAATTAAAAATAATGAGGTACAATATGAATTATGTAAGGATTGTTCCTTATTATTTTTATTTATTATTTTAGCATTTAAGTAGATTATATATACAAAATGTCGTGACATGAAGGTTTTCCCAAACCTCTGCGCAGCGATAATGAGATGAGGGATTGAATTCCTGCCATTTTTTAAATACACATTACGAGATAAAATTTTCAGCTTTTACTCTAATGTTTTTGAAATTTATTAAATAATCTAGATGGATATGTGTTCACATTCTGTGTCTAATCATTCTATTTCTTATTTTTTATTTTTAATCCTAATTTGATTCCTAATGGCTGATTCTTCGAGAGGTAGAATAGACTTTTAATAAATATTTTATTTAAATATACAACGTACCACATTTATTATTATTTGTTACACACTAAATGTTTAATACATTTACAACTTGCACATTTTTCACTTCATTATTTTTAAAATAAGATTGCTATTATCTCTCTCCCCTCTCTGATTATAATCAACAATTTTCATTTCATATTTTTATAGGCAAATTAAAGCGATTGAATCTTTCCTTAATATTACAAACCTTTATAATAAAAATATTCTGTATCATTAGTCCGTCGCACTTGCGACTTGAGAAAAAGAACTACAAGAATAATTAAACCTCAAATACGTGTCCAGGTATTAAATTCAAACCATTTTATGTTGAAATAAAACCTATACCAGATTAATTCCGCAGGCGAATTATATCTTATCACATATACTATATAACCACACACATACCAGATATACTCCCCAAGCCAATTATATCTTATCACATATACCCTACAACAAAAATACCAGATATACTCCGCTGGCGAATTATATCTTATCACATATACTATATAACCACACACATACCAGATATACTCCCCAAGCCAATTATATCTTATCACATATACCCTACAACAAAAATACCAGATATACTCCCCAAGCCAATTATATCTTATCACATATACTATATAACCACACACATACCAGATATACTCCCCAAGCCAATTATATCTTATCACATATACCCTACAACAAAAATACCAGATATACTCCCCAGGCCAATTATACCTTATCACATATACTATAACCACACACATACCAGATATACTCCCCAGGCTAATTATACCTTATCACATATACCCTACAACAAAAATACCAGATATACTCCCCAAGCCAATTATATCTTATCACATATACTATAACCACACACATACCAGATATACTCCCCAGGCCAATTATACCTTATCACATATACCCTACAACAAAAATACCAGATATACTCCCCAGGCCAATTATACCTTATCACATATACTATAACCACACACATACCAGATATACTCCCCAGGCTAATTATACCTTATCACATATACCCTACAACAAAAATACCAGATATACTCCCCAAGCCAATTATATCTTATCACATATACTATAACCACACACATACCAGATATACTCCCCAGGCCAATTATACCTTATCACATATACCCTACAACAAAAATACCAGATATACTCCCCAGGCCAATTATACCTTATCACATATACTATAACCACACACATACCAGATATACTCCCCAGGCTAATTATACCTTATCACATATACCCTACAACAAAAATACCAGATATACTCCCCAAGCCAATTATATCTTATCACATATACTATAACCACACACATACCAGATATACTCCCCAGGCCAATTATACCTTATCACATATACCCTACAACAAAAATACCAGATATACCCCCCAGGCCGAACATAGCTTATCACATATACCCTTTTACACAAATGCCTGATATACTTCCCAGTTCATTTATAGCTGACCTCATATACCCCACTTACATATACCAGATATACTCCACAGACCAGTTATAGCTTATTATATATAACGTGACATAAATACCATATATACCCCCCCCCCTCGCCAATCATAGCTTTTCATATCCACCCTATCACACACATGCCAGATATATTCTTAAGCCCAATACACGAATACAAGATATACTCACCAGGCCAATCATACCTAATCATATATAGCCTACTACACATATACCATATATATTACTCAGGTCAATTATAGGTAATTACATATATCTTACCAAACACATACCAGATAAACCCACGCAGGCCTATATTTGCTTATCACATATATATCTGCCAAACTCATACCAGATATATTACCTAGGCGAAAATGGTCCTATCCCATATACCCTACCTAACATACACCAGGTATACTCCTCAGGTTAGTCATAGCTTATCACATATATCCTACTATACACATACCAGATATACTCCCCAGGCGATTTATAGTTTATCAAATATACCATACTTTACACATGCAAAATATACTTCCCAAGCCAATCATAGATAATCGCATATATCCTACTAAACCGATACCAGATATACTCCTCAGACCAGTTATAGCTTATCACATATACCCTATCGTACATATAACAGATCTACTCCTTAGGCCAATCATAGCTTATCACATTCTAATATACCGTACTACCGCATACCAGATAAGCTTACATACCAAATTATAGTTTATCAGATATGCCCTACAACACATATACCAGATTTTTATCCCAGACCAATCATTGCTCTTCATATATACACTACCACACACATATCAGATATACTCCCTAGACCAATCATTGCTCATCATATATACACTACCACACACATATCAGATATACTCCCCAGGCCAATTATAGCTTATCAGATATACCCTAATACACACATGCCATAGAAATTCCCCCAGCCAATCTTAGACTATCACATATACCCTACCAAACACATATTAGATATACCACCCAAGCCAATTATAGCTTATCACATATACCCTACCAAACACATATTAGATATACCCCCCAGACAAATTATAGCAATAAGCATAAACAGCCAAATAATTGATAAAATTAGAAATCCAAAATACCTAGGTGTAATATTTGATGAGGAATTGCGATTTGCAGAACACATAATTAGCACCTCAAATAGAGCTACCAGAAAACTAAATATTCTGAGAAGGTTATGTGGAACAAATTGGGGAGCAAAACCCAAAACCCTCAGAACAACATATACCACCTTAATGGAATATGCAACACCTGTCTGGGCTCCCTCAAGCTCATCACTAAAAGGAAGACTAGACAGTGTTCAAGTAAAAGCGGCCAAAAGAATTACTGGTGCTGTTTATTCCACCAACAATGAGAAATTTCAAAGAGAATGTGGCCTAGACCTACTCGAAGGCAGAAGACAATTAAAAATAATAAAATTCACAAATAGCTTAAAAAGTAAAAAAAAAAACGAACGCATATCCCATAGAACCTATTTAAACTGGACACAAAAAGAAATACTTAAAAGATCTTCAACACTTCAGTACGACAACAATATTAGAAAAGGCATAAACATGAAACACAGTGACTTTCAAATTCAAGAAGAACCAAATTTTCCTACCCCATTACCATCAAATATAATCATCAATCTCAACCTGAACGAACCCTGCAATAAAAAAGAGAACAAAATCTTACTTAAAAAGAAAGGACATGACACAATTGATTTATATGATCAGAGAAATTATTTATTAGCATACACAGATGGATCATCAGACCTTACCCTGAGTAATGGAAGGGCCGGAATTAACATAATACTCCAAGATGGAACACACATCAAAATCAAAGAAGGAGCAGGAAAGATTTTGTCAAACTTCAATTGTGAACTGACAGCTATCTGAAAAGCCCTTGATGTATGCCTGAACCAACCATCCCTGCATCAAGCAGAAGGAATCATAATATACAGCGATTCCAGATCCGCTCTAGAAGCAATTCAGAAGGGGAATACTAGAATCACGCAGAAAATACACTCATTACTTACCCAACTGGAAACATTGGAGAAGAACTGCATTCTACAATGGATTCCTGCCCATGTTGGGATCGAGGGTAATGAAATGGCAGATGAATTGGCAAAGGAAGCCAGAAGGCTGAGCCAAAGGAAAGAACAAATGTCAGTATTTGACGCTGCGACTTTGGCAAAATACAAGATAATTAAACAAAAAATAAAAAATATCAAATATGTGAAATAAACTCTGAGAGAAACTGACAAAAACTATAATAAGACTTAGAACAAAACACTATAAAGGAATGACAATACATCCAGATGGCACAAGAACTTATAAAGCATGCAACGACTGTCCTGGTGTGGAACTAACACCTACTCACATATTATCATGCCCAGCAATGGCCGCAGCCTTGCAGAAAATTGACTTAGATCCAGAGCAGCAGCTTTACACACCCAAGATAGTAGATATTGCTTCTGCTGTGATGGAGATGCATGGAGACATCTGAGACTCTTCTTTGGACACGACAACAACAAATTATAGCTTATCACATATATCCTACCAAACACATACTAGATATACCACCCAAACCAATTATAGCTTATCACATATACCCTACCAAACACATACTAGATATACACTCCAGGTCAATTATACCTAATCATATATATCCCACTAAATATATACTAGATATACACTCCAGGTCAATTATAGATTATCACATATACCCTACCAAACACATACTAGATATACACTCCAGGTCAATTATACCTTATCATATATATCCTACTAAATGCATACTAAACCCATACCATATTTACTCCCCAGGCGATTTATAGTTAATCAAATATACCGTACTATACACGTGCAAGATATACTCCTTAAGCCAATCATAGCTTATCGCATATATCCTACAACAATGATACCAGATATACCCTCAAGGCCAATAATAGCATATCATATATACCCTAACACACACACACCAGATATACTCCTCAAGCAAATCATAGCTTATAACATACACCCTATTGACCGATACCAGATATACTCCCCAGACCAGTTATAGCTCATTACTTTACCCTGAACACACATTCCAGATATATTTCCCAGGTCAATTATAGTTCATCACATATACCCTACCACACATATACCAGATATACCCCCAGGTCAATCATAGCTTATTATATAGAATGAAAGAATTTAAAGCACGAATGTTTCTTTTATACATAATACAAACTTCTACTGCCCTTACTGCGATGGAAAATATGTATTGGAAGAACTTGGCTTATCAGTGGTGAACCCTCCCAGCGGTTTCGCCAATTTAATCCACCAGACCGCTTCTCAGAGCTCTTATACTATATTGGACGATTCTGCTTATATACGCAGCACTGAAGGGCGGAATCTCAGAAATGGTTTTCAAGAAACAATGGACATAAGATTTTATCAAATATACCCTACTACACATGTGTCTCATATATTCCCCAGGCCAATAATAGCTTATCGCAAATATATCTACCAAACTCATACCAGATATATTACCTAGGCGAAAATGGTCCTATCACATATCCCTACCTAAAATACACCAGATATACTCCACAAGCCAATCATAGATTATCGCATATATCCTACTACACTGATACCAGATATACTCCCCAGACCAGTTATAGCTTATCAAATATACCCTATAGTACACATAACAGATATCTTACTACACAAATACCCTACTTCAAGTGTTGTTTTACAAATACCCTACTACACACATGTTCCGATATACTCCCAGACCAGTTATAGCTTATCAAATATACCCTATAGTACACATAACAGATATCTTACTACACAAATACCCTACTTCAAGTGTTGTTTTACAAATACCCTACTACACACATGTTCCGATATACTCCCAGACCAGTTATAGCTTATCACATATACCATAACACATACTAGATATACCTGCCTGGCCAATTAAGTGAATCGCATATACCCTACCACATATATCAGATGTATTATTCATTCCAAACATAGCTTATCACATATACACTACTACCACATACCAAATATGTTCACGGGCCAATTGAGGTATATCACAAATACCCTACTACTTTATCCCAGATATGCTCTCCAGGCCAATTATAGTTGTTTACATATTCCCTACTAACATAGCTTATTAGATATAACCTAATACGCATATACCAGATATACTCCCCGAACCAATTATAGCTTATCACACATACACTACCACAAATTACCAGATATACTCCCCAGGCCTATTATAGCGCATTACATATACCCAACCACAGATATGCCAGAAATGCTCACCAGGCCAATTCAATTTTATCAGATATACCCTGTTCAGTCCATACCAGATATAATTTCCGGGCCAATCATAGCTCATCACATATACTCTACTATATATATGCCAGATATATTTCTCAGGCCAATTATAGTTTATCACATATACCCTAACACACATATACCAGATATACCCTCAGAGTATTCATAGATTATCATATATACCCTACCAACACATACCAGATATACTACTCAGGCCAATAATAGCTTATCACATATAGCCTACTACACACATACCGGATATACATCCTAGGCCAGTTATAGCTTCTCGCTTATCTGATAACACACATACCACATATACTTCCCAGACCAATTATATGTTATCAAATATACCTTCCACAAA
Organism: Cordylochernes scorpioides; assembly: GCA_030710605.1. Taxonomy (NCBI): domain Eukaryota; kingdom Metazoa; phylum Arthropoda; class Arachnida; order Pseudoscorpiones; family Chernetidae; genus Cordylochernes; species Cordylochernes scorpioides. The sequence continues at coordinate 2,913,099 of CP092884.1, read as the reverse complement.
TATACCAGATGTATGCCTCAGGCTAATTATTGCTGATCACATATACCATACTAGCCCATACCAGATATGCTCAACATTCCAATTATATTTTATAACATATATCCTACTAAAGCATACCAGATATACCTCCCAGGCCAATTATAGTTTATCAAATATACCCTACCACAAACAAAACAGATGTGCTCCTCAGGCCAATCATAGATTTGCACATATACCCTTTTACCTCCTATCAGATATGCTCACCAGGCCAATTATAACCTAACACATATACCCCACAACACACTAGCCAGATAAACTCCCCAGCCCAGTTAAAACTCATCACATATACTCTTACACACGTATATACCAGATATACTCCCCCAGACCAGTTATAGTTCACCTCATATTCCTTACTGAAGACGTACCATATATACTCCATAGACCAGTTAAAACTCATCACATATACTCTTACACATGTATATACCAGATATACTCCCCAGACCAGTTATAGTTCACCTCATATTCCTTACTAAAATGTACCAAATAAACTCCCCAGCCCAGTTAAAACTCATCACATATACTCTTACACATGTATATACCAGATATACTCCCCCAGGCCAGTTATAGTTCACCTCATATTCCTTACTAAAATGTACCAAATAAACTCCCCAGCCCAGTTAAAACTCATCACATATACTCTTACACATGTATATACCAGATATACTCCCCCAGGCCAGTTATAGTTCACATCATATTCCCTACTGAAGACGTACCATATATACTCCATAGACCAGTTAAAACTCATCACATATACTCTTACACACATATATATACCAGATGTACTCCCCAGACCAATCGTAGCTTATCGAATATTCCCTACCACACCGATACCAGATATAATTAACAGGCCAATTAGAGCATATCACATATAACCTATCATACACATACCAGATACACACCTAAAGGCAATCATAGGTTAACCCCTATACCCTACTACAAACATACCAGATATACTCCGCAGACAAGTTATAGCTTATCCCATATACCCTAACACACATACCAGATATACTTCCCAGGGCAATTATAGTTTATCAAATATACCCTACCACACACATATCAGATGTTAACATTAGGCCAATCATAGCATATCACCTATACATTACTACTCATACCAGAATTTCTCCTTAGTCTCCTTATATTAGTAGCTTATCACATATACCCTACTACACCAATGGCATATATAATCCCCAGGCCAATTATAGCTCATCACATATACCCTTCTACACACATGCCAGATATACTCCCCAGGCGTCTTATAGTTCACCTCATATGCCCTACTGCACACATATTATATATACCCCCAGACCAGTTATAGCTTATTGCATATAACCTAACACACATATCATATATACCTCACAGGACAATTTTAATATAACACATATACCCTACCAGATGCATTTCCCGAGTTAAATATTCCTTATTACATATACCCTTCCAAACACGTGCTAGATATTTTCCCCAGGCTAATCATAGCTTATCATATATACCCTATTACACCGTTACATGATTATGTTCCTAGGCCAATTATAGTTTATCACATATACCCTACTACACATATACAAGATAAATTCTCCAGCCAAATAATAATTTATCATAATTCATACCAGATATATTTTCGAAACCAATTATAGTTAATCACATATACCCTAAAACATATATTCCAGATATACTTCTTATGTCAATCATAGTTAATCATATATAGACTATAAACCCATACCAGGTATATTTCTCAGGCCAATTAAAGTTTATCACCTATAACCTTTTCCAAACATACCAGATAAACTCCCGAGGCCAGTTATAGTTCACCTCATATACTCCAAAACACATATACCAGATATACTCCCTAGACTAGTTATAGCTTATCACATAAACCTTAACACATATTCAAGTTATATGCCCCAGGGAATTTATAGCTTATCACAAATAACCTACTCCACACTTAACCGATATACTCCACGGATTAATATAGCTCACCATATATAATCTTCCGCACACATACCAGATATGTTCCCCATTTCAATACCAGCTTACCGCATAAAACATACTGCTTGCACACCAGATATACTCGCCAAAATACTTACACTTCACCACTTATACCGTTACACAAACATAATTGATATACTCCCCAACTAATCATAGCTTATCACATATAGCCTATCATACACGTACAAGATATATTCCTCAGGTCAATTAAAGCTAATTACATATACCCTACTACACATATATCATATGTAATCCCCAGGCAAATGATAGCTTATCACATATAACCCACCACACAACAGATATACTTCCCAGGCCAATCATATCTTATCACATATACCCTATTATCCCTTCCCGATATATTGCACAGGTCAATTATAATTTATCACATATACCCTACTACACATATACCCCTGTTTATTAATTTTACTTCCTATAATCTATCGCAAAAATACAAAATATACTCCATAGACTATTAATAGCTTACCACATATGCCCTACCGTACACATTACAGATATACTTCCCATGCCCAGCATAGCCTATATAATATTACCCTACCACACACATACCAGATATACTCCTCTGGTCAGTTATAGTTCCCCTCATATGCCCTACTAAACCCATACCAGATATATCCCCCAGACCAATTATAGCTTATCACACATACCCTACCTAACATATACCAGCAATAATCCCCGAGTTATCATATTTTACCTCTAATAATATTTCGCACAAATTCTAGATATATTCCATAGACCAATAATAGCTTACCACATATACTCTACTGCACACATACCAGATATTCACCACTATCAAATAACAGCTTAACAAATATGCTCTACTTCACAATTTACAGATATACTTCCCATGCCAATCATAGCTCACAGCATATTATCCTACATATAACATGAATTTTCCCCATGCCATCATAGCTTACCACATATACCCTACTGGCCCATTTCAGATATAATCCCCAGTCGAACCATACCTTATCAAATTTACTCTATTACACACTCACCAGATATACTTTCCGTGCCAAATGAAGTGTGAATTGTTTACCCTACCACAGATATACTCCCTATTCAAAACACAGATCACCACATATACCCTACTACACACATGCCCGATATACTACCCAGGCTAATTATAGCTCACTACGTGAACCAAACTACACACATATCAGATATACTCCCAAGAACAATTATTGCTCAAAACCTACACTGTACTACACACCTACTAGATCTACTCACCAGAACAATTATAGCTTACCACATATACCCTGATACACGCATTCCAAATATACTCTTAGGTCGGTTATACCATAACGCATGCACCCTGATACATTCATGCCAGATATACTCCGAGTCTGGGCTCCACGATTAAAGATCTGGACCAAAACACAGTCTTTTCTAGCTGTACATACTATCATGTAATCTGGGCTCCACCATTGAAGAACTGGACCACAAAACAGCCTTCTCTAGCTATACATACTTACTTGGTAGTCAGGGCTCTACCATTGTAGAACTGGATTACAATACAGATTTCACTAGCTATACATACTTACTTGGTATAGTCTGGGCTCTACTATCGAAGAACTGGACCATATACAGCCTTCTCTAGCTCTACATATACTGCTGGGCACCCGAATTGAAACACCAAGAAAGACAAGAGATATCACAACCTTATTTATTTTGTAGATAACATATTGACCAAGCATCAAATGATTAAATTTATAGACTTCTGCGAAATGTGGTTCCTGCCAGAATCAGTAGCCACAATAGCCACATTGTTGGGGATCACCGCTGCCAAATGCATAGGCATTGATTCAAAGAGACTTTGGATGTGTTCTTGGGGTGCAGCAGATCAAGCAGATTCCACACGTTGCTAAAGTTGTTCTGGTATGGCTGCTGGGGATGTAATCTGGGTCATTTATTGAGTAACCATCACTACATGTTTCTATCGGCGAAAGATCCGGAGAGCGAGCCGGCCAGGGAAGGCCTTGGTCTAGCACTTGTTTCCAATTGATAAAATTATTTTCTATAACACATGCATGGTGGTACAATTTTATATTGTAAGAGGTTCAATATATTTTAAAATCTATTTCATTTTTCATATCAAAGTTTTTTTTTGTGCTTAATACATAGTCCTTAGTTGAACTTTTTAAAACTTATATTTTTCAAACTTGTATATGTAACTTGTAAAAAGGTCCATACTTCTATTTTTTGGAGCCTGGTTCCTGATAATGTTAGCAAGGACTTTCTTTAGCTCCTTCAGCCTCTAGTCTGGTCTCAGGTGATGACCATATGTGGCGGTGCTTGTTGTTGACTGCTTTATGAGACCAGACCGGCGGATTGACTACCGAGAATCTCTCCCTTCGCAAGCTGCGATGTAGCAAGCTGTTTGAATAAAGGAAGGACGTCTCACTCGTTTTAGCTGACTGACTTTATTATAACTTTCACTTCTTTTATATACATATATATTTACATAAAAAAAAGAAAAATCAAAATTTACATGATTATAGACCAATGCAACCTAGCAATTATTTACATAACTAGGTGCAAACACTATTAAATAACCTATCATGCTATTTGTGTTCTATTCTGATATTAATAACCGTCTATGATTGGAATACAAATCCGTGACCACCAGTAAATCTAATTTTTAAACTCATATTTTGATCTACCATTCCTGATGAGAAAAGTTCCGAATAAGTTTTCAAATTGAAGGCTCTTCCTAAATCTCATCTTCCTGTGTAACTCACAACTTCATTAAAACGACCATGTTTCTCGAAGATAGGAAATATGTTTCGGATGCATGGTTTCAAATATTTATATAGCTTTCTCAATTTTACAATCGATACTAATATAAAATGTTAATTGAATACAGGTTTCGTCTGAAAATAAAGTAATTCATTGACCAGATTGGGGTAAAGAGAAATAAGATATATCTCAATAATTACTAGAGACGTTTAAAAAGTATTTTTATTCCAGTGTTCCTCATGACCCACTAATGTAATTCTTATATATTCTAACACAAGGTATCAGCGCACCATCTAAGCATGAAAATTAAGTTATTTAACATGATATTCTTTTTCTTTTACAAACAAAATTATTCCTACTGTCTATAATGCCACGGTAAATGTTGGGAAGGTCTGGTTATCAGTGGTGAACCTTCCAGTTGTTTATCCAGTTTATAATTATAGCATATTCCTTTTGATGTGGCATACATTATAGGGTTAAGTTAAGGAGGGAATTGTAATAGGAACTCAAAATCCCTAGCCGAATAAGAAATAGTCCACATCGAATAGTTTGGTGATAGAGGAGCAAGAAACAAAAAGTTCTTCGAGTAAAGAGAGAAAATGTCAATAATCATAGGTCGCTGATTTGACATGTGCTTGATGGAAATTATATTTGTGTGTTGTGACGTGTGATAGAGGAAGAAGATGTCTGGAATATGTTTGATGTGACCTGTGTCTAATGTAATATGTGTCGAATATGTTCTTGATATAACATGAGGTTGATAGGACTTGCATGTGTCTGATGTGTCGCAATACAACACTACATTTCTTATTAAGGTGACAATTCCAGGCACCGAATAATAGATAAATAAATAATAAGAAGAAGAAACATTTCCCTGGAAGCCTAGTGATTTTGCCTTAATATTGATACAAATGACTATTTCATCGAATTACATTTCTTAATTGAAGGTATTTTTCCATTCATTCAGTTTTCGAAACGAGAGCATTTACGTTTCTGGGATCAAACTAATTCGCCTTGTCACATGGACAAATGCTGTGGTTTTTGACCCAATTTATTTTATTATGCCTTTTGGGTAAATTGTGTTTGTGTATGTGTAATATACAGAGCATTAACAAAGTTTATATTGGTATTGATGTTATTTATTTAAGCCTAAAACCTTGTGTTTTCTAGTTTTACACTTATTTCGGCCTAATGCTTCATATTAGAGTACAGATTTTTAACCAAGATATCAGCAAGCTAGCATGCTGCCTGGATGGTAGGATGCCACCAAGCCACCTCATTTTATACTTGTGCCTGTGAATATCACGTAAGATCAGGTAGTAATCTTGACGAGAGGATATTAACATTGAGTGGATCAGAAACACAAGATAAAAAGACCTAATCCAAATGAATGAATACGTGTGTAACGTTTCTGTGACAGCGTTGTTACCATCCTCAGACAAAGTTACGGTTGAATGGTAATAACGCTAATACCAAAATGTCTCACACTATTTATTTGAATTTGGTCTTAGTAGCTTGTTTTTCTAATCAAAAATCAAAATTATACCTTATCCTTGCGTGAATCAGATAGATTTAGGCCCAGATTCATATATTCAAGCACGAGAAAAGGTTGTTGTTTCATGTGAATATATCCAAGATATCAGAATGTTTGTTAAGTTACTAATTTTTGAGAGAGTTTTGAAGATATGTATGCCTGAAACAGCGAGTTAATGTGTCAATTTGCATATAGACAAGAAGGTGAACAATATATTGGTACACACAAGCTGGTTAATATTTAGCAAAGAGCAGCAGTCCCCTTTACAGTGCCATCATGGGAATGTAGAGAATATATTGGACCACCTGAAAAACACACAGGATGAAACATGTGGAGACTTCCATCATTGAGCGCGAACCAGTGTCAAATGATTGACCCCATAGGGTTCTTAAGGTCCATATGCTCGCTGGGTAAGATTTATCCGAAGAGAATCAGACACCACAGTCATGCGAACATCGTATAGCTGAGCCTCGTTCCTCAGGGCTGAGGGGTCATTCTACTAATGGTTGGCTCTCAGGAAGTTCTCCCTAAACTAAGAGACGGGTAGAGTATCTGAAAGCAGGAAGTCGGAAACAAATCCCAACTAAATAAACGCCAAACGTTGGTTTATATGGTAGAATTCAGCTGCTCCAGCATTTGATCTGTTAACATGAATGGTCTTCAGTTCCTATAAATAGCTGACATCAGCCTATAATAACAAAATAATTTTTATGAGAGCGGTTTAAAGTTGCAACAGGTCCGAGACTTGTGCTGCAACAATTCGTGGTTCTAAAAAGTAACTCACCTTAGGCATCCGCCCGATGAACTTTGTTGAAAGCACATTAGCTGACTCGCTTGGCCTGGACATCTCTCTTCATTTTAAAAACACAAAGAATTACAATTTTGCATAAATTTCCATAAAGGCTAACTTATGAATATGAAGCTACACTTCAGTAAAGGTTTCTCTCCTTTTTTGTAAATGACCTTTTTCAAAACTAGACCCCAACACAGCCTTCTCTAGCTATACATACTTACTTAGTAATCCAGACTACATCATTAAAGTACTGGAGACAACACAGCTTCCTCCTCCTCTAGCTATACATATTTACTTAGAAATTTGGCTCCACCATTGAAGAACTGGACCACAACACATCCCTCACTAGCTATATATACTTACTTGGTAGTCTCGGCTCCGCCATTGAATACTGGACCACAACACAGCCTTCTCTAGCTATACATATTTACTTAGTAATTTGGCTCCACCATTGAAGAACTGGACCACAATCCAGCCTTCTCTACCTATACATATTTACTTGGTGGTCTGAACTCCACCATTGGAGAACTGGACCACAATCCAGCCTTCTCTAGCTATACATAATCACCTTGTAGTCTGGGCTCCACTATTGAATAACTGTACAACAACAGAGACTTCTCTAGTTATACATACTTATTTGGTAGTCTAGACCACAACTTAGCCTTCATTCAAATTTGCACTAGACCTTACACCTAATTTATTTTATCCTTTTAAATAGGAAATGAATTAACCAACATCAAATTATTATATCGCAGTTAAGAGAGAGCTAATATATCGGAACGTAAAGCTAATTTGACCTACAGCTGACAGGAGAGCCAACCAGGTCACAGAATCCTGGCCTCAATAAGGAAGGACTTACCAAGGTCCTTCATTGCACGAGCGTGCATCAGTCAAAGCAGGGTTGTTGGAAGTTGCAGAGTGTAGCTTCGACTACAGGCGTACCACATTCCTCCTTCCTCCTCCTTCAGTGCCTTCCTCTACTGATATAGAGCCACGTAGTCTCTCCATACATCCCGGTCTTCTGCCATCCTCTTCATCTCTTCGTAGGTGTGTCGTCCAGTGCATTGTCGTAGATCGTCTGAGTATCCTTGTTGTCTCCTTCCCCTCGATCTCTTCCCCTGGAACTTTCACTCCAACACTGTCAGCAATCTCTCTCCTGCTGATCCGCCCATCACATGTCAAGCAAACGTCAGTTTTAGTTGTTTTATGAACCCTATCAGCCGGCGTTCTGTACACATTCGATCGAGTACTTAATTATTTGTTAACATATCTGTGCAAAGTTTTTGAGAGCTCTTCTGTAAAGGTATGTCTCAGAGGCTTCTAAATATATTCGTTGCAGTCATAAGCCGCTTTATATTGTATTATAAATTACTTTATATAATATTTACGAACGGAGAAATATGTCCAGGGTAGCTTAGTGGACATGGAATCTGCCCGGTAAGCGGAACATTGTAGGTTCGTTTCCCATCCCTGGACACTTTTATTTTTCCGTTCATCATTACTCTTCATAATTCACCCTTTCATACCTCATCCAAAGAGGTTAAAAATAGTCAATATATCACCTTGAAATAAATTTTTATTTTTCGTTGAAAAGAAACTCATGCGGTGTAACTTCAAGTGTCGCTTATCAATCACAGGCCGCAGTGCATTGTATTGTATAATAGGTTGTGTTTGTGAAGATTATTTTCACTTTTTATTAATTTTATTCGAATCCCGGGTCAATGATGAATGAATAGTATAATATTTCGACATGTAATTTGTGTTGCCATGTAACCCATTCTCTTTAAGATAACAGTTAAAATATTTATATTTTTCTATAATAAAATATTATGAATTTTAATAGACAAATATCCTAAATAGTCTATTTTTCCTTCATCCTGAAAGCATTCTACGTCAGAAGAAATAGCGGCACCCAGGAGATTCTGCGAAATACTCATCAATGAGGAAATCGACCTACTGATGGGAAAATTGAATCGACCTACTGATAGTCAAATTGAATCGACCTACTGATAGTCAAATTGAATCGACTACCTAACGGTCAAATTGAATCGACTCACTGATGGTCAAATTGAATCGACCTACTGATGGGAAAATTGAATCGACCTACTGATAGTCAAATTGAATCGACCTACTGATAGTCAAATTGATCGACCTACTAACGGTCAAATTGAATCGACTCACTGATGGTCAAATTGAATCGACTCACTGATGGTCAAATTGAATCGATTTACTGATGGTCAAATTGAATCGACCTACTGATGGTCAAATTGAATAGACCTACTGATAGTCAAATTGAATCGACCTACTGATAGTCAAATTGATCGACCTACTAACGGTCAAATTGAATCGACTCACTGATGGTCAAATTGAATCGACTCACTGATGGTCAAATTGAATCGACTTACTGATTGTCAAATTGAATCGACCTACTGATGGTCAAATTGAATCGACCTACTGATAGTCAAATTGAATCGACCTACAAACGGTCAAATTGAATCGACTTACTGATGGTCAAATTGAATCGAATCACTAATGGTCAAATTGAATCGAATCACTAATGGTCAAATTGAATCGACTTACTGATGGTCAAATTGAATCGACTCACTGATGGTCAAATTGAATCGACTCACTGATGGCCAAATTGAATCGAATCACTAATGGTCAAATTGAATCTACTTACTGATGGTCAAATTGAATCTACTTACTGATGGTCAAATTAAATTGACTCACTGATGGTCAAATTGAATCGACTCACTGATGGTCAAATTGAATTGATTCACTGATGGTCAAATTAAATCGACTCACTGATGGTCAAATTGAATCGAATCACTAATGGCCAAATTGAATCTACTTACTGATGGTCAAATTGAATCGAATCACTAATGGTCAAATTGAATCTACTTACTGATGGTCAAATTGAATCGACTTACTGATGGGAAAATTGAATCGACCTACTGATAGTCAAATTGAATCGACCTACTGATAGTCAAATTGAATCGACCTACTAACGGTCAAATTGAAACGACTTACTGATGGTCAAATTGAATCGACTCACTGATGGTCAAATTGAATCGACCTACTGATGGTCAAATTGAATCGACTCACTAACGGTCAAATTGAATCGACTCACTAACGGTCAAATTGAATCGACTTACTGATGGTCAAATTGAATCGAATCACTGATGGTCTAATTGAATCGACCTACTGATGGTCAAATTGAATCGACCTACTGATGGTCAAATTAAATCGATTTACTGATGGTCAAATTGACTCGACTACCTGATGGGCAAATTGATTCCAATCACTGAAGAAGAAATTGAGTCGACTAGATGATGGTGAAATTGAACTAACCCTCTGATTTTTGTTTCAATTTCATCTTCTATAACGGTTGTGCTGGATTTGTGACCTCGTTTAACCTCAAAATTGTCCAGAACCAGGTATTTCCTTCTTAGAAAATTGCCGTTTTCGTTCTCAAATGTATTCTACAAATGAGGTATTCTGCTATTTATATATATTTCAAAATAGTTTTCAGTGTATTTTTTGTGAAAGTATTTGTTCAGATTAGATTTATAGTGAATCTTTTGTCAGAAATATTTAATATAGTCACAAATATTGAAACTTTGTATTGTCAAATATCTTCGGAATTACAACAAATAGGTATTATATAGTTTTAATATGGCAATGTAATATTGTTCCGATCACATTTCAATATAACCTTTAATCAATATTATTTTCAGAATACTTTTAAGATATTCTAATTTAATTTATTATTAAGAAATAACCACACAGATAAACAACATCCATTTATTTTATATGTTAAACTCTCTTGATAATCAACTAGTTAGGGAATTATTGTTAGTGTGTGCCATTAGGCAAATACATATCAGAAAAAAATAAAGAAACATTCCCGGAAGTCTGATATTTCCATTTTGACATATGTCAATGTATTGTAAATATATTTAAGAATATACAGAGTGTGTTAATAATATTTTTTTTACATATTTACATATTGTAACAAAGTATTTATTATTTTATTAACAGAGTATCAATTTTGATATTTAAATTTTGTTATTTTGTAAACTTCCCTCTTTGTTTATCTTATAAATGTTGATTTTGTTTTTGCCTTAAATAAAATGCTGTATCATTCTTTAGTTTTTCTTTCCTAATTTTCAACGTGGCAATATTTAAGATATCTTATATAAAGAATGTCTATGAATATATTTTATATGCTCAATATGTTCGCTATTGTTCCTATAAATGGCCCAGCAACTTATTTTCTATTCCAAATGTATCCTACTTTCCAGAGAAAAATAAATTGATGCCTAGCCAACAGAGTAAGAGAATTTTAATGGAATTTTGGGTATGCTGATATTAAAACAGTGATATTTTATTTTTATGGCTACCGGTTTCAAGGAAGGAAGGAGAAGAGGTGTAATGTTGCCAACATATATGTTGAATATTTTTTATACTCTTCAAATATGTTTCTATTCTAGTGTTTCATAGTTCAGGTCTAATTGAAAATCAACCACCACAACGGTGAAGACAAAGTCGTGTGGTCAGTAGCGGTAGGTTATTCGTTTATTATTATTAAATAAATATTTAATTATAGAGAAATAACCCGCCATATATCAAATTGAATAGACTAATTGATTGTCAAATTGAATCGACTTACTGGTGGTCAAATTGAATCGACTAACTGATTGTCAAATTGAATTCACTAACTGATTGTCAAATTGAATCGACTCACTGATGGTCAAATTGAATCGACTCACTGATGGTCAAATTGAATCGACTTACTGATGATCAAATTGAATCAATTTACTGATGATCAAATTGAATCGACTTATTGATGATCAAATTGAATCGATTTACTGATGATCAAATTGAATCGACTTACTGATGATCAAATTGAATCGACTTTATTATTATCATTTACAAAGCACGCGATATCCGTCTTGGATATTTGCATGCATACACAAGTTTGGGAGCTTATTTAGAGTAATTATTAATATGATTATAGTTATTATAATAGAAACTATTAACATATTTGTCAGTTAGTTAACGATTTAATTACCCTATAATGAATATTAGTGAACATCACAGATAAGAACAGAAATTTAGAGCTATTTACAGCATATAACTATATACCAGTTACTACAGCCCAGGCTATCTATTACTAAAAAACATTCTACAAAATCTATTAAAATTTATATACATATATCTATTATTAACTATTTGATTTAGACAATTTATATTTATTTGATTTTTGACTCTCAAGTCCTCTACAAGTCGACAGTCCGTTAGAATATGTACAGGATTTTCTTCTTCTGCACCACATGAGCATTTAGGCGAATCCGTCTTTCTGACTTTGTACAAATATGATCTAAAGTTACCGTGTCCAGTAAAAAATTGGACACTGTAAAAATTTGGCTTGACATATTTAGGTATTTGGGAGTCAGTGAAGAAGGACTTGAAAATGGTATTAGTCTTCTCATAGTATTTCTGCAATTTTTCCCTTATATAATTAGAAATTATATTCCTACTTGAAGAGTCAAATCGGTTGTAATTTATTTCGGTTTTCAACATGTTAGATTCAATATAATCAGTAAGTTTGGGGACTTGGGCAAGTATATGTGTACAGTCCGATGATGTTGTACTGTAGGCCTGTATACAATGTTTTAATATTTTATATTGAAGAGAATTTAGTTTGTCCTTAGACTTTTTGTTTATGAATGGATACCATATTGGATAACCATAAGTAATTGTACTTCGATATAATGTCTTATACAATATCAGTCTTCGTCTAAAGTCTAGACCCGATGCTTTCTTTGTCAGGCCAAATAGGTATCCACTAGCTTTAGTTACTTTTATGATCATTTCATTAGCGTGAGGCGTAAAGTCCAGTTTGCTTCTGACTCGGTGATTTTTAATAGTCACTCCTAGGATCTTAAGTTCTTCAACCGGTTTAATTAACTTGCTACCTGAGACTATTATATCGCTATTGCATTTATATAAATATATAATATTTTAGTTTTTTCATCTGACAATTTTAATTTACGACTTTCACACCACTTATTGATTTTTCTTAATACATTATCTATTGTCTTTCTTAGTTGTTCAGGAGTTTTATTCCAACATATTAATGTAATATCATCCGCATATCCTATTGTTTCACATTTATCATCCAGACTATTATTCAGTATCTCATTAATAAGAATATTCCATAATGTGGGAGACAGTGGTCCTCCCTGTGGACATCCTTTACTTAGTTTCTTATTAATTTCAGTTGAGGAATATCTAAGTCTTATTCTTCTATTATCAAAGTATGATTGTAGAAGTTTTATCATTGAAGCCTGCACACCATCTTCATCTAGTCTTTTCATCAAGGCCGGTCACCATGCATTATCAAACGCTGCACTAATATCCACTGCAATTATTGCTGCATATTCTCTTGTTTTATGTTCTAACGCAATTTTTATTATTTCAGTTAGTGCTGTAATAGTAGATTTCGATCTTCTAAAGCCATGTTGTCGATCACTTAGTAAATTAAAATCTTCATAATATTTTATTATTCTATTATTAATTATTTTTTCAAATATTTTAGAAATGTTGGAATTAAGACATAAAGGTCTATAATTTTTATAGTTATTAATATATGTTTTTCCAGGTTTCGGAATAATTATTGCCTCTGCTCTTTTCCATTCAGCAGGATAGTATTGTAGGTCTAAACATTTTTGAAATAGTTTCACCAGTATAGGAGCTATAAATTGTTTAGTGTGCCTTATCATGTTGTTAGAGATGTTGTCTATTCCGGGAGATTTCTTTGGATTTAATTTGTCAATTAAGTCGTTAACTTCGGTAATCATTACCATCGGTTTTTCTTTATTGAGTAGTTTTAAATTATAATTTCTTATACTTTTATGGATGTTTGTATCTTCTTCACATTTATCATCTGGAGATAAGTTATTTAATAATTCCTCACCCTTCTGCAAACATTCCATATCAGTATTACCCTCCAAAATTTGCATATTTCTCTTCCGATAAAATCCACTTTTGATGTTTTTATACACCTTATATAAGTTTCCATAAGGGTTGTTCGATTTGTTTTCCTCCAGAAAAATTCTCCAGGATGCTTTCCTAGCTTTTTCTATTTCCCGTAAATACTTATTTCGTATGCTTTTATAGTATTGTTTAATATGATTAGGGCAATTTTTGTTTCTATAGTAACAGTTCCTAAGATAATGACAGTGATCCTTTAGAAGCTGTAAATTCGTATTCCACCACTTATTACTAATATTATTTTTGTTGTCATATTATTATTTACTTTGAGTGAATTATGTGCTGCCTCAATCAGTATGTTCGTAAGTTCTTTTACCGTTTGATCAATCATTTCTGGTGTATCCACTATGTCTAGTAAGTTTTCAATTTTTCTCGTTCAGTACTGTTAATTCTCTGACTAAAACTTAACCAGTTCGCATTTTTCTCATTAAATTTCCAAGTGGAATAATATTTTTCTGAACTAAATTGTTCGTTTGTATATATTTCAAAAGATATAGCTACATGATCTGGAATTTGCGATATCTGCTGTGTCTTCCAATTTCTGATCGCCGCAATTGCCTGTTTATTTGTTAGTGTGAGATCAATCACACTTGCATCACGACACGTGAAAGTTTTATTATTATGGACAATTAAGTTTATTTAATCTGTGATAGGGATCAGTCTATGTCCATTATAATTTTTCCTGATATCATACCATAACGGAACTCTGGCATTGAAATCGCCGCAAATTATCACCGGTATATGTAAATTTGTATTAATTAACTTCTTCATAAATTCCTCGTGCTCACTTTTCATTGAATTCGGATGTATATAAATGTTGGAAAGATATATTTTCTTACTTTTTGTTTGTATGGTTATAGTTGTAGCGAATGAGTTAGTGAATTCTGTACTTAATTGAATTTTTAAGGTGCTATTTATTACAATTATTGCCGTATTTATATTGGGACTGTTCATCAATTGATATTTTGTACAAGGTCCTGGAAATATTACCTCCTCTTTTTTTTTTTTTTTTCAATTCAAAACGCTATGTCCCCCTAGGGACACTTGCGCTAAATGTACATACAAATATATATAACAAAGAAAATATTCAACATGGAAAGATACACAGAAAGCGACTTAGAAAGATTCAAAAATGTTATTTACATATAGAGATATTTTTTGAATTTTATTTACAGTTACATCATTAAATAAAAAAAAAAATAAAAAACATATACATATGTACACACATATACACGCATACACCTATATATTGTTTACAACCATATAATATGTCCAATATTTCCATGAGATCGTTACATCAAAGACCATTTTCCTCTTTGATTATATAAAGTTCTTGTATCATTACTATATCTGCATTTCTAATTTCATCAGATGCACAAAGCTCATTTATGCAATTTTTGCTTTTTCTAGTATTTTGTTGAATAATTTTGATTTTGTCAATATATAGTTTTCGGCCCATTTTCGGACTTACTGATGATCAAATTGAATCGACTTATTGATGGAAAATTGAATCGACTTTTACTGATGATCAAATTGAATCGACTTACTGGTGGTCAAATTAAATCGATTTACTGATGAAAAATTGAATCGATTTACTGGTGGTCAAATTGAATCGACTTACTGATGATCAAATTGAATCGACTTACTGATGATCAAATTGAATCGACTATTGGGATAAGGAAATTGAATTGACTCACTGATGATCAAATTGAATATATATAAAGGAAAACATTTAAGCTCGGAAGTTTCTTTTAAACTCAAAACAAACTTCTACTGTAAATCAATTAAGAAAAGGATTAGAAGATGAGTTTCTTTATTGTAAGAACGCTACGAGCTTTCGGACAAAAGTCCTTCAACGGGCATAAATATAACTATACTCTACTTCTACTGTCCTTACTGCGATAAAAATATATTGGGAGGACCTGGCTCATCAGTGGTGAACCCTCCCAGCGGTTTCGCCAATTTAGTCCACCAGGCCGCTTTTTGAGAAAAATATTTAATTATATATTTATTGAAAAATAAACTTTGATTTTAGAATATTCATTGACGCTAGATAGAGTATGCATCTCTAACATAAGAGTGATAGAGCAAAGTGGATAACATTTCGGGATGCAAACATCAGAATCACGAAGAAACAGGTCTAAATCCCCGGCAACAAAATATGTTGGTCATTGTTAATTAAATATTTTTATATTATTTGTGTGGATCAGAGAACGAATGGTACATACCGTGGAAGTTTGGCAAACCCCATTCGGGATCTTAATCTCGCATTTGCCACTTTTTCTGAAGAAATTTGCCTTAATGGTCCCTGATTCGTAGAAAATCCAATCCCAACAGAGAGTGCAAGTAACCGAACGGGGCTCTCTGGTTAACTTGTAAGTGCAAAGTTGAACTGCTTTTCACATGTGTAGACATGTGGTGCACTTACAGTAAAATCAGTCGCCTTCTTCTACCCACCATTATTATCATGGCCTGTACCACGTGTACTAGGGATAAGCAAAAGAATACTTGTAGTGAAAGCAGGCGCTAGCTACCCACCATGTTTATCATTGTCTGTACCACGTTTACTTAGGATTTGTGCCATTAGTGTTTTTACCATTGCTTATTATTCCTTTCTCCAAAACCATTAGAATTCTCATGTGTACGTTTTCAAAGCACTTTTATTAATAACTCACAAAGCAGGAAATTCGAATGGGCTGTTTTCGGTCCAATTTATAAGTAATTTCTACTGATTGAATTAATGGCTATGTATTGTTAATTTAATCTAAGAATCATGTGTAAAATAGAAGGGTATATACGAACTAGCCATATCATGACTGGAATTGCAACTAATTTTCATATCTCCGGAATAGAAAATTTCAACATTAGATTATAATTTTGTAGCAGATTATTTATTATTCTACGAAAATATTTTAATTTCGATATTTGTATTTTGATACGATGTAAAATGTTCTCATTGCCTCTTTGCTATTTTATTAGTTTTAATTATGTGTTACATTAAATAAATTCCTGTGTCATTCTAAGGTTTGTTTATCCTAATATCTATGCGACGATATATACAGTACAATGAAGAGATCATGACCTATTTGGGAACTTTCCACAATGGAATATTTTCCTACTTGTTCCAAAATAAACATTCTTTTCTGATATATTTTACTAACATAGTTTGATTTACCTTTCCACTTGATATCGTTTATATTCGAACTCTTATCCTAAATTATTCTCTTACCATTTCAGCTGTGTTTAAAAATGTTCCTTTTGAGATTAAATAAATAAGAACGGAACCTTTGCATTCAAAACATGTTTTAATTACCTATTTTATAATATTTTGTGATATTAACATGCCCAAATTTCTCCATCGATTCCAGTGATATATTTATAGGGTTTTTTTTTTGCGTTTTTTAAAGCCGCTGATATCTAATATATTTTTAATTCGAAAATTTGCATGTTATTGAAGCGCGCATTTTTTGTCGAGTCTGTCATATTTAGCACAAATTATGCATTATTACCTAACCGTTATTAAAAAAATATTTGAAAATACAAAAAATATATATTTTATTAATAAGTTTTGAAGATATTTTTATTATATTTTTACGGTTTTCATATCTAGAATTTTAAATGCAATTTTAAAATTAATATTTTCAAATACCTAAAAATATGAGCATGATATTTACTCAATGTTTCTAGAAGTCTTTTTGAAATAAGAGCTCATGCATATATTACAGGGAATCACTCCCTGTAGATATCAAATAAGGAATATAGGTCATGTTATATGTACTTCTTTCTATATAGCAGTGTGGGTCACAGATATCTATAGGCTCTACTTAGGCTGAGCCTATGACTATAATAATGTGGACAAATCTAGCCATAAGTCACACCGCCTTTTAAAATACCCATAACTTATAAATAAAACCTATTAAAATAAGGGTCACCTCTCCCGCCAAAATAGACGCGAAGCTAGACGCCATCTATTGAACGTCGCCGCAAACGGACACGGGCCGTCTGGCAGTGTCTAGCTTTGACGTCTATTTTGGAGAAAGAGGTGACCTTTATAGATCAATGTCCTCCCAGAAAATTTGCCATTTATATTTAGACTAAACCACTATGACATCTAAACACCTCTTTGGCAGATTGTCGAGATTCCATTAGATCCCGTGTGGATCTCATGGAATAAAGTCCGCCCTAGACTGACAAGGGCCATTAACCCAAAACCATGGTCTCTAGGTGGAGGCTTTTCAGTTTGTCAAAGCTGGTGTTGTGGCTTTGTCATCGACCCTAGGCCACTAGTTTGCAGCGACGGTCAATAAATGGCGTCTATCTTTGACGTCTATTTTGGTGGTAGAAGTGACTTTTATCTTTATCGCTCAATATCCGCCCGGCAAAATATCCATCCAAATAATACCTACCCAATTTGTGTGATAACTTTTGTAGGAATGTACGTTAAAATATTGTTGATATCAAACATAAATATTAATATATAGAATTCCATAAAAAAAATCCTTTTATCAATGTTGAGTAAAAATACCAAGCCTCCAGGGAAAACTATCTTTCAAAACCCTTTTAATCTCTAGCTTTCGGGGACGAACGCCCTTCTACAGGAGAAATCATTGTATAATGTGGTATAAAATGGTAAACAAGTTTTCTCCTGTAGAAGAATTTCGTGGCCGAAAGCTAGAGATTAAAAAGGTTTTTGAAAATATACTTTTCCTTGGAGGCCTGATATTTCCACTCAATATATAACTCCTGCTGAAGGACTGACAAGTCCGAAAGATTAAAAATAAAAGGTTTTCCCAAGAAACTTAGACCAGGAAGTTTTATTTATTTTTCCGTTTATCATTACTCTTCATAATTCATTCTTTCATACTTCATCCCTAAGGTTGGAAATAATGATTATTTCTCCTTAAAATATACGAGGTGTGTTCAAAAGGTATCGCGAATTTTGAATTTTCGCGGGTTACGTATATTCGAATTTCGATCTTTTTGTGGCTTTATGTTGGTACTCATGTCTCTCACTTATGCCGACAAGCTCGGCCATTTTGAATGTTCACTTAATTGTTGACAGCTGCTTTGCTTGCAGGTGTTTTGGATCGTCTTCGATTTTTACCTATTAAAAAAATGGATCAAAGAACCTGTATCAAATTTTGTGTGAAAAACGAAATTAAGTGCGCGGATGCATTCCGAATGTTGACTGTGGCATACGGAGAAGCTACCTTGGACCGAAGCAACGTTTATCGGTGGTACAAAATGTTCTCAGAAGGACGAGAAGATGTGAACGACGAAGAGTGTGCCGGACGTCCGAGCACTTCAACAACAGACGAAAAAATTAATGAAGTGGAGAAAATGATATTGGCCAATCGTCGAATCACCGTTAGAGAAGTTGCTGAGGACCTAAACATATCGATTGGCTCGTGCCATTCGATTTTTATCAATGATTTGGGCATGAGACGGGTCGCCGCGAAATTCGTACTAAAATTGATCAATTGCGACCAAACACAGCATCGCATGAACATTGCTAATGAGATGTTGGACTCTGTCCGCGACGACCCAAATTTTCTCCAGAGGGTCATAACTGGTGACGAAGCGTGGGTTTATGGTTATGACCTGGAAACCAAAGCTCAATCATCTCAATGGAAGCTGCCGCACGAACCAAGACCGAAAAAAGCGCGCCAAGTTCGGTCGAATGTGAAAGTTTTGCTGACAGTTTTCTTCGATTGCAGGGGCGTGGTGCATCATGAGTTCTTGCCACAGGGTAGAACGGTCAATAAGGAATATTACCTTCAAGTTATGCGCAATTTGCGCGAAGCAATCCGCCAGAAACGCCCGGATTTGTGGAAGAACAAAAATTGGCTTTTGCACCACGATAACGACCCTGCTCACACATCGTTGCTTTGTGCGCGACTTTTTGGCCAAAAACAACACACTAGTGATGCCGCAGCCACCGTATTCGCCAGATCTGGCCCCCTGTGACTTTTTCTTGTTCCCTAAACTGAAGAGGCCCATGAAAGGACGACGTTACGCTACGCTTGACGAGATAAAGACGGCATCGAAGGAGGAGCTGAAAAAGATTTTTAAAAAATGATTTTTTGAAGTGCTTCGAAGATTGGAAAAACCGTTGGCACAAGTGTATAATATCTCATGGGGATTACTTTGAAGGGGACAAAATAGGTATTCATGAATAAATAAATAATTTTTGAAAAAACACAAAAGTCGCAATACCTTTTGAACACACCTTTCGATTTGCGAAACATATGCGGGATAATTTTCAAATGTCGTTCTACAATCGTAAGCCGCATTATATTGTATTACTAGACGAATGACCCGGGCAACGCCCGGGTTTTACCTGATTAAATGTTTTTATTCAAATACTATTCGTTACAATTATAAATTGGCACCGTGGACGTTACTTTTGTGAAATGTCCCGCTCCAAACTTTACAGTCAGATTAGTTACGATATACACATATGTAAATCTTCAAATCGAGCGAGCGTCTATAAATATTTCGATTTAGATCAAGTATTCTAGTTATTAAGCGAAATATTATTAATAAAATTTGAGAAGATATCGATTTTAAACGTATTTATAACCTTGATAGAGGGCGCTGTTCGTGAGCTAAGCAGAATATAAATAAATAAATACCAAATACCAAATATTTCGAATTAGAGCAGTTATTTTAAACGGCGAATTAGATCAGTTATATCTAAAAATGAAAATATATAAATAAATAAAACCTACCAAATATTTCAAATTAGAGCAGTTATTATATAAATATTTATATTATATGTGTTATTAAGCGAACTATTTTAAACGACGAATTAGATTAGTTATATCTAAAAATTAAAATATATAAATAAATAAATACCAAATACCAAATATTTCGAATTAGAGCAGTTATTTTAAACGGCGAATTAGATCAGTTATATCTAAAAATGAAAATATATATAAATAAATAAAACATACCAAATATTTCAAGAGCAGTTATTTTAAACGACGAATTCGATCAGTTATATCTAAAAATGAAAATATATAAATAAATAAAACCTAACAAATATTTCAAATTAGAGCAGTTATTATATAAATATTTATATTATAGCCGAGTGACCCGGGCAACGCCCAGGGTTTACCCAAAGGGCCTGCAGAGACTTTAAAAGTATAGATATATATAGATATAAATAGCCGAGTGACCCGGGCAACGACCCAGGTTTACCCGAAGGACCCGCAGGTGAGAAACTATAGAAGAAAAATTTTAACA
This sequence comes from Cordylochernes scorpioides, assembly GCA_030710605.1. Lineage (NCBI taxonomy): Eukaryota > Metazoa > Arthropoda > Arachnida > Pseudoscorpiones > Chernetidae > Cordylochernes > Cordylochernes scorpioides. The sequence goes on along the minus strand of CP092884.1, from coordinate 2,891,686 downwards.
AATCAGAAAATGAAAGTGCAAACAACAGAACTACACTACTTTAAGGACATGAGAGCACATGCACAGTATCACCACACGTGTACCATTTTCAAAGACCCTGCTTAGGATTAAAACTTCTCAGAAGCATAACAATAGCACCAACCTAGAGTTTAACTGGTGTGGATGCATTCCTCTGGGAGTAAGACTATTGAGAAATTCAGTAGGGAGTTATTTTGCTTCTCCGCATTCTAACACTCCAGCTGTTAACACTGAGGAAACACTGACTCATGTTTGGTAAGCAATTTCATGGAAGAAACTATAGACATTGGATTAAATAAATTATTAAATAAATTGCATTAAATAAAAATTATCAGATTTAAATAAATATTATTAGAGTAAAAGAAAAAATTAACAAATTAGAAAATAAAATTTCGAACAATACAACTATATTGCAGATAAGATAAGAGGACCTTATTAAAAAATAAATAAATAAATTGCAATTCGACATTATCGATAATTCGACACTATCGATAATTCGACACTTTCGATAATTCGACCATTTTAAAAATCAAATTTTCAAGGTTGATTGTTGTTTAAATACAACTTTACCAGTAAAAAGGTATTACAGAGGCGAAGGCAGCCACTTTAAAATTAAACACAGGCTCTTGTAGGAAGAACCCAAATATTCAGAATGAATGGAAGTCTGAAATCTGAAGGACCAAAAGATATGGGTCATCTTTACATGTATGCTATCCAATGTTCGCACACTTGAAAAAGCCACTTAAAGTTGTCCGTGCGTAAACACAGGCTCTTGTAGCCAAGGTTTGTCCTTGAGCCTTATTTATAGTCATAGCAAAAGCCAACCTTAGTGAAAACTAACGCCTCTCTGGAATGAAGCGAAGGTTGGTATCCGAAGGGGCCAAAGATATTTCAGACACTATACAGTGTGTTCAACTTTGGGCACTGTCAGTATATGTGCTTCGAACAATACAACTATATTGCAGATAAGATAAGAGGACCTTATTAAAAAATAAATAAACAAACTGCAATTCGACACTATCGATAATTCGACACTATCGATAATTCGACACTATCGATAATTCCACACTTTCGATAATTCGACCATTTTAAAAATAAAATTTTCAAGGTTGATTGTTGTTTAAATACAACTTTACCGGTAAAAAGGTATTACAGAGGCGAAGGCAGCCACTTTAAAATTAAACACAGGCTCTTGTAGGAAGAACCCAAATATTCAGAATGAATGGAAGTCTGAAATCTGAAGGACCAAAAGATATGGGTCATCTTTACATGTATGCTATCCAATGTTCGCACACTTGAAAAAGCCACTTAAAGTTGTCCGTGCGTAAACACAGGCTCTTGTAGCCAAGGTTTGTCCTTGAGCCTTATTTATAGTCATAGCAAAAGCCAACCTTAGTGAAAACTAACGCCTCTCTAGAATGAAGCGAAGGTTGGTATCCGAAGGGGCCAAAGATATTTCAGACACTATACAGTGTGTTCAACTTTGGGCACTGTCAGTATATGTGCTTCGAACAATACAACTATATTGCAGATAAGATAAGAGGACCTTATTGAAAAATAAATAAACAAACTGCAATTCGACACTATCGATAATTCGACACTTTCGATAATTCGACACTTTCGATAATTCGACCATTTTAAAAATTAAATTTTCAAGGTTGATTGTTGTTTAAATACAACTTTACCGGTAAAAAGGTATTACAGAGGCGAAGGCAGCCACTTTAAAATTAAACACAGGCTCTTGTAGGAAGAACCCAAATATTCAGAATGAATGGAAGTCTGAAATCTGAAGGACCAAAAGATATGGGTCATCTTTACATGTATGCTATCCAATGTTCGCACACTTGAAAAAGCCACTTAAAGTTGTCCGTGCGTAAACACTGGCTCTTGTAGCCAAGGTTTGTCCTTGAGCCTTATTTATAGTCATAGCAAAAGCCAACCTTAGTGAAAACTAACGCCTCTCTAGAATGAAGCGAAGGTTGGTATCCGAAGGGGCCAAAGATATTTCAGACACTATACAGTGTGTTCAACTTTGGGCACTGTCAGTATATGTGCTTCGAACAATACAACTATATTGCAGATAAGATAAGAGGACCTTATTAAAAAATAAATAAACAAACTGCAATTCGACACTATCGATAATTCGACACTATCGATAATTCGACACTTTCGATAATTCGACCATTTTAAAAATAAAATTTTCAAGGTTGATTGTTGTTTAAATACAACTTTACCGGTAAAAAGGTATTACAGAGGCGAAGGCAGCCACTTTAAAATTAAACACAGGCTCTTGTAGGAAGAACCCAAATATTCAGAATGAATGGAAGTCTGAAATCTGAAGGACCAAAAGATATGGGTCATCTTTACATGTATGCTATCCAATGTTCGCACACTTGAAAAAGCCACTTAAAGTTGTCCGTGCGTAAACACAGGCTCTTGTAGCCAAGGTTTGTCCTTGAGCCTTATTTATAGTCATAGCAAAAGCCAACCTTAGTGAAAACTAACGCCTCTCTAGAATGAAGCGAAGGTTGGTATCCGAAGGGGCCAAAGATATTTCAGACACTATACAGTGTGTTCAACTTTGGGCACTGTCAGTATATGTGCTTCAAGGACATGAGAGCACATGCGCTGAAACACCATACGTGTTCCATCACAAAGATCCTAAAGGCATTGGTGAAAGTCTAAATAAATATTTTGGAAATAAAAAAAATATATATATGGTAATTTAAAACAACAACCTCATATTGTGTAGATAACTTATAACAAGATTGTCATGTTGTATATAGAGACACATCTATAAATAATTATGCGCATGATTAATCTGTGTCATCGCATCGCCCTATGTAATGTAATTTGTACAAAGTGGATAAATAAATAAAATCTGTAATAGATTTAAGAGTTGAGCTAGGGCAGAGATCGAACATATAGTATTGCCAAAACAACAGAGTCTAAAGATGGAAGTCATAAATCAGGTAGATTCACAGTTCCCACGACAGGCCACCCACACTGTCACATGTGGTGGAATGCAGAGACCCCTCTCACACCTGGACAGGTAAAGGCGCCCTTTCTCAAACGCCCCTGTCACATAAGGTCCCCCCCCCCTCGTCTTTTAAACTATAAATACATCACCTTACAGTGACTTGACAGCTCAGTACAGTTCAGTTCAGTTTAGTTTAGTTCACCCTTAGTGCAAGCCGCGTCGGTTGTATGTCATGTCGATCTTATCCATCATGTAGACGAGTCAGAACGTTTCTATCTCCATCTTTTCGCTCCTGGCTCAACTTTTATCTGTTAACGGAACTTTCTTAGTGCAACTGTGTCTTCGTTTTTTGTGTATGGATATCCCCAGCTTTCCACTCTGCCTCAACCACGACTGCCTGTATTTTGTGAGAACTTTTAAAGGTCTTCCAAGGTGCAGAGAGGTACTGGAAAACTCTACATCCTGACTGTTCCTCTCGGTCAACACAGTACAACAAGAGCTACCAGGACTTCAACATTATTTCAGTAGTCGACATCAAACTCTTCAACATCTTATTACAGTGAGTCGACCAAACCTCAACTTATTACATAAGTCGACAAGATCTCTCATTACAGTAGCCGACAGGATGACCAAAACGAAGGATGACACAACGAAGAGGTAAGAAGACTGTTCAGATAGGAAGCGAGAAAGAGCGAAGATGGAGGAACAAGCCCGACCATTCCAACGAAACGTCCAAGCAATCTCTTCCCAAGATATTTACGGAAGAAACGCCGCCCCAACGGACTTCCGCATACCCGCTAACCGATCGCCAACGTCGGGAGCAAGCTGACCGCGCCAACGACAGCCCCGATATTCCCGCAAGTCATGGAAACCGAGCAGCGATGTGGCCCAAACCCTGTGACAAGTTCCACACCTTCGACTTGACATCGTCGAGACAATGCTCAAGGTACCAAGCCACAATCAACTTCACAGAAGCTACAAGCGTCTACAAGCTCTACATGGAGCGTCTTCAACGTCAGCAGGAATACAAGCCAAGACCAAGTTTCCTGACTGAACTTTCACACAACTGTAAGTTTTTAAAAAAACCTACCTTAACTTTATCCTCAAGTTCAAAACTTGATTCCCTATAAATTTTGTATTTATATTTTCACTTTAAGCATTTTAAAATCAATTTTTACCTTTTTTATACCATTTTTTAATTCAATTTTTAAAACTTTCACATTTTCATTGATCAAATTTACTTTAATTTTTAATCAGATTATAAATTTCAAGTTATTACTATCAATTTTACTCATAAAAAAAAAAAAATTTCGCCCATCACGCATTTTTACCAATTTACTAATTTTACATGTCTATCCAAAATTTATCTAAAATGGTACTATCCAAATCTACAACTTGAAAAAAAAATCATTATTATTATTTTTTTAAAAATCTGATTCATCATAATTCTCAACTTATTTTTGTTTTACTTATTAGTTATCTTTATACCAAAAGACCAATATCTTTATCAATCCTTAAAATTTGGTAATGTTCACCATTTTAAGTAAGCGCCCAATTCAAATTATTTGTAACTCTCACGACATTGCCCTTTTACAAGAATCATTTTAACTGCCATAATCAACGATTTAAAAAATATATTCAAATTTTAAATATAAATTAGTCTTCAATATCTTCAAAAACGCCACTAGGGAAAACAACTATCTTTCCCAAAACAAGTTAAAAATGAAGATTCACTCCACTTCACCGCTAGTAGCTAATTTAAGTCACAACCTTCCAAAACGATTACAATCGTTAATATTCGAGGATAAATACACTCCCTCGTCTTTTCCTTTTTACATGCATGATTGGTCATCAACACATTTCTTTCAAAAAACCTTACAACACCCTCGCATCACTATCTCAAATTGGCAACAATTATTAGTGCGCGACTCAACACACAAATCCAATTTCGAGCTCCACTTAGCTCTATATCGTCGCCACAATAAAATAATTTCACATTAAGCGTGCCTCATCCACTAACAGTCAAATATTCTCTCGATGTTTTCATACAACAACCACCCATGACTTTATTAAATTTGTTATTCATGGTGAAACAGGTTAGATTTGTACCAAACTAAGACTTCACGTGACACCTTTATATTCACATTTCTCACTTCGTGTCACAGTGCCACACCACAAAACTTTTTCACTTTTCAGGCCAAAGACGCCCTTCAAGCCTGTGACACCACAATTCACCCCAAAACGTGTCCACGTCGAAAGTCGCACTTTCACCACACATCTAAACCTGACATCACCTAATAACATTTTTTCTAAGTCTAAACTAAATGCGAAACACAACAACTACAAACACCGAGAAAATCATATCTTTCAATTATAGCAGAAAATTGCCAACTCAACAAAAGGAGAATATCTTCTCTCTCCCCTCAAGCAGTCATCTTGACCGCTAGCTTCATGATCGCCATTTTAAACAAATGTTTCAAACCAACCATTTAGATTTCCTCGAGAATCTCACAAATCTCACCAACGAGATATCACAACACAACATACATTAAACATTTTACATGTTAAATTGATAACACCAATTAAAACAATTTGGTTAAGTCTTATATAGACTTTTTAACGCGAAAGAGAAATCATTCTCTACATACCAGCATTGAGGACAAACGAAAAGATCATTTCACGTATTCCCAGTTTCAGAGTCATAGAAACACCGATGTTACCAAAGGGATATAATCTAGTCACACACCACAACTGTAACTTTTCGTCAAAAGAGACAATTTTTGTTCAATTTTACACTACATAAAATTTATCCAATCATTAATAACCTTCAATTATATTATAAATTTTGTATAAAATCTTGAATAATTATTCTTATTCTTACCTTTCAATTATATAAACAAATTTTTTAATCCAACATTAAAAAAAAAAAAAAAAAAAACCTTTAATCAAATTTACTTTTATTTTTCATGATATTATTTTAGTATTGTAAAACATCTAATTGTTTCAAAAATTATTTTTATTTTATTATTTATTATATATTTTATATATTGCAGGTTTAATTTTGTCCACTTACACTTTTTGTACCCGCAATCATATTTCTATATTTCTATTCACTATATTTTATTTGTTTAAATACCTTTATTATCTGACAAAGTTTATCATCCACTATCGGGCATCTACAACAATCGTTTTCAACAATCATATTCTTTAACCAATCCCCTATATTTGTCATCACTATCTTTTCAGTCATTGCGTCACGTCAATGTAGAAAAACGACAGCACTGCTTGACAATTTATTTTTTGATTTCGTAATTCAACAAACGCCTTGAACACAGTTCCCCAGACTTACAAATCCAAACTTCTGGTCTGAACAAGCTTCAAGAGTTTATTTCATTTCATCCGCAGAGCAAATCACCAACGCATACACAAAGCGTTCACTTTTTTCAACTTTCAACTTTTTTTTCAGCTCTAGCGGACCACATTCAACCTTTGATTTCGAGTCAAGTCAGATCACCTACTGTCGCTACAATTCTACTTATCGCATGGCTCTATTTCACTCCTTTCTCAATCATATTAATAAGCAACTTTTCTTCAACAACTTTTAACCCAATAATCCTAAAATTGTGACAAAACACTGTAACCCTTATATAGGATCGCAAGTGAAACATTGCCAAGGAAGACAGCTCAAGTCTATATCCTCGCTTTGCACCTGGATCTGAGTATTTGGTTTACATGGGCACTTCTAACAATTACATATTCTTCAACAACTTTTCAACCCAATAACACTACAATTGTGACAAAGCACTGTTACCCTATACAGGATCACAGGTGAAACATTGCCTAGGAAGACGCTCAAGTCCATATCCTCGCTTTGCACCTGGACCTAAGTATTTGATTGCATGTGTAAATCTCACAATTGCTTATTCTTTAACTACTAACCCTGTCCAACGCCCACCAATATTCTCTTAGAATGTGAATTTTTATGTCATCATTTTATTTTAATAATCTTTTTTGTTAATCAAACAAAATGTCATTTTTATTTCACTTTTATATATCCAACAAATATCATCTTGTTATAGCCCTTTTTAACCCTCACAGTTTAAATTAATTAAAAGAAAATTTAATTACTTACCTGTGTTAGAGAGGCTTTACTCGCCTAAACCCGGATAAACCCTTTCACTCCCGGGGCCCATCTATGGTAATTTAAAACAACAACCTCATATTGTGTAGATAACTTATAACAAGATTGTCATGTTGTATATAGAGACACATCTATAAATAATTATGCGCATGATTAATCTGTGTCATCGCATCGCCCTATGTAATGTAATTTGTACAAAGTGGATAAATAAATAAAATCTGTAATAGATTAAAGAGTTGAGCTAGGGCAGAGATCGAACATATAGTATTGCCAAAACAACAGAGTCTAAAGATGGAAGTCATAAATCAGGTAGATTCACAGTTCCCACGACAGGCCACCCACACTGTCACTTGTGGTGGAATGCAGAGACCCCTCTCACACCTGGACAGGTAAAGGCGCCCTTTCTCAAACGCCCCTGTCACATAAGGTCCTCCCCCCCGTCTTTTAAACTATAAATACATCACCTTACAGTGACTTGACAGCTCAGTACAGTTCAGTTCAGTTTAGTTTTGTTCACCCTTAGTGCAAGCCGCGTCGGTTGTATGTCATGTCGATCTTATCCATCATGTAGACGAGTCAGAACGTTTCTATCTCCATCTTTTCGCTCCTGGCTCAACTTTTATCTGTTAACGGAACTTTCTTAGTGCAACTGTGTCTTCGTTTTTTGTGTATGGATATCCCCAGCTTTCCACTCTGCCTCGACCACGACTGCCTGTATTTTGTGAGAACTTTTAAAGGTCTTCCAAGGTGCAGAGAGGTACTGGAAAACTCTACATCCTGACTGTTCCTCTCGGTCAACACAGTACAACAAGAGCTACCAGGACTTCAACATTATTTCAGTAGTCGACATCAAACTCTTCAACATCTTATTACAGTGAGTCGACCAAACCTCAACTTATTACATAAGTCGACAAGATCTCTCATTACATATATATATAAGAAAATAAATTGGAATATAAATTCACAAACTATATTTCAGAGTGGACACAAATATTTGAAAGGGGAAAAAAAAAGAAAATTGCAAACAACACAACTATATTGCAGATATGACAACATATTAAAGGAATAAATTCATTTAAAAGACCTCATTAAAAACAACAATTCTATTTTTTTATATATACAATATAATCTAATTAAATCAACACACGATAATTCGACCATTTTTGATGTCTCGACCTACGGCCTATCATATGACAAACTAATTCGACACTTTCGATAATTCAACTATTTTGAAATTCAAATTTCAACAGTTGATATTTGTCTAAAACCCCTATTATTAACAACATATCAGACTGCAGAGTGCAAAAATGTAGAAATTGTATGTATATAATTGTATGCATATATTTGTATGTATATAATTGTATGCAAACAATTGTATGTATAGATCAATGAGTAAAATAATTTTTTTTTTTGCTTATCGCTAGTACACGTGGTACAGGCCTTGATAATCATGGTGGGTAGAGTAGGCGACTGCTTTTACTGTAAGTACACAACATGTCTAAACATGTGAAAAGCAGTTCGACTTTGCATTTACAAATGTGCCAGAGCCCCGTTTGATTACTTGCGCTTGCTGGTGGGGTTGGACTTTTGCAAGAATCGGAAGCCATTGGAGCATTTATTTTTTTATTTTTTCAGAAAAAAGTGCCCAATGCGGGAATCGAACCCGGGTCGTAGCAGTCGAAAACCAACGGCTTAAACCATCCTTCCACCAACCCCCAGTAAAATAAGTAAATAAAAAGAAGACCAAAAATAAGTGATAATAGTTTATTGAATAACAAATAAAATAAAAAATCTTTTCAGGTGAAAAATTATAGACATTGGTGAAAAAGTAAACTGGAGAAATAGCAATCGTGGTTTTGTTCCTGCAGCGAGTCATATTAGCACGCCTAGCGGTTAGGGGAGTGAGTCTTCCACGGCCTTTTCGAGGCATGACAGAAGACGCTGAAAAAAAAAAGGTAAAATAAGAACCAAGCAGAGGAAAACTATAAAACTGAAAGCCAGGACAGGCATAAAAAGAAAATTCCAAGCATGTGAGGAAACAATTGAAGAAAAAAAAAAGGATTCCAAAAAAATACTGCAAAAAAGAAACCAGACACAAAAAGCAACAATTGAGTACACAAATACAGCATCAGCCTATTTATGAGAAGAAAAAAACGACAGGCACAAAAATGGAGCTAAATTCAAATGAAAAACTATAACAGATCAAGTAATCAAATCAGGCATTATGAAAGATACTGCAAAAAAGAAAATAAGACACAAAAATGGAGCTAAATATGTAAAAAACATGTATACAAAAAAGCAAAGCCCAATTCCAAACCCAAATATTTTTTTTTTATGAGAAGAACATCAACATAATGCATGATTACGGCAGTCCATAGCTTCCCTGACAAAAATTCACCAAAAAAGTTAAATATTCCAAAATATTTCTGTGTATATATTGCTAAATGTGTAAATAACATGTATATAAAAAAGCAAAGCTTAATTTTAAATTTCATTATCCTTGTCACAGGAAAAGCATCAAAATTCACTAAAAGAGTTAAGTATTCAAAAAAATATTTTGGTATATATATTGCTAAATGTGTAACAAACATGTATATAAAAAAGCAATGCTTAATTCTAAGTTTTAATATTTTTTTTAAAATCCCAAATATTTTTTTTATGAGAAGAACATCAACATAATGCATGATTACGGCAGTCCATAGCTTTCCTGACAAAAATTCACCAAAAAAGTTAAATATTCCAAAATATTTCTGTGTATATATTGCTAAATGTGTAAATAACATGTATATAAAAAAGCAAAGCTTAATTTTAAATTTCATTATCCTTGTCACAGGAAAAGCATCAAAATAATGCATAAGTACGGCACTTTTGCAGCCCCCCTGACAAAAATTCACTAAAAGAGTTAAGTATTCGAAAAAATATTTTGGTATATATATTGCTAAATGTGTAACAAACATGTATATAAAAAAGCAATGCTTAATTCTAAGTGTTAATATTTTTTTTAAAATCCCAAATATTTTTTTTATGAGAAGAACATCAACATAATGCATGATTACGGCAGTCCATAGCTTCCCTGACAAAAATTCACCAAAAAAGTTAAATATTCCAAAATATTTCTGTGTATATATTGCTAAATGTGTAAATAACATGTATATAAAAAAGCAAAGCTTAATTTTAAATTTCATTATCCTTGTCACAGGAAAAGCATCAAAATACTGCATAAGTACGGCACTTTTGCAGCCCCCCTGACAAAAATTCACTAAAAGAGTTAAGTATTCAAAAATATATTTTGGTATATATATTGCTAAATGTGTAACAAACATGTATATAAAAAAGCAATGCTTAATTCTAAGTTTTAATATTTTTTTTAAAATCCCAAATATTTTTTTTATGAGAAGAACATCAACATAATGCATGATTACGGCAGTCCATAGCTTCCCTGACAAAAATTCACCAAAAAAGTTAAATATTCCAAAATATTTCTGTGTATATATTGCTAAATGTGTAAATAACATGTATATAAAAAAGCAAAGCTTAATTTTAAATTTCATTATCCTTGTCACAGGATAAGCATTAAAATACTGCATAAGTACGGCACTTTTGCAGCCCCCCTGACAAAAATTCACTAAAAGAGTTAAGTATTCAAAAAAATATTTTGGTATATATATTGCTAAATGTGTAACAAACATGTATATAAAAAAGCAATGCTTAATTCTAAGTTTTAATATTTTTTTTAAAATCCCAAATATTTTTTTTATGACAAGAACATCAACATAATGCATGATTACGGCAGTCCATAGCTTCCCTGACAAAAATTCACCAAAAAAGTTAAATATTCCAAAATATTTCTGTGTATATATTGCTAAATGTGTAAATAACATGTATATAAAAAAGCAAAGCTTAATTTTAAATTTCATTATCCTTGTCACAGGAAAAGCATCAAAATACTGCATAAGTACGGCACTTTTGCAGCCCCCCTGACAAAAATTCACTAAAAGAGTTAAGTATTCAAAAAAATATTTTAGCATATATATTGCTAAATGTGTAACAAACATGTATATAAAAAAGCAATGCTTAATTCTAAGTTTTAATATTTTTTTTTAAATCCCAAATATTTTTTTTATGAGAAGAACATCAACATAATGCATGATTACGGCAGTCCATAGCTTCCTTGACAAAAATTCACCAAAAAAGTTAAATATTCCAAAATATTTCTGTGTATATATTGCTAAATGTGTAATTAACATGTATATAAAAAAGCAAAGCTTAATTTTAAATTTCATTATCCTTGTCACAGGAAAAGCATCAAAATACTGCATAAGTACGGCACTTTTGCAGCCCCCCTGACAAATATTCACTAAAAGAGTTAAGTATTCAAAAAATATTTTGGTATATATATTGCTAAATGTGTAACAAACATGTATATAAAAAAGCAATGCTTAATTCTAAGTTTTAATATTTTTTTTTAAATCCCAAATATTTTTTTATGCGAAGAACATCAACATAATGCATGATTACGGCAGTCCATAGCTTCCCTGACAAAAATTCACCAAAAAAGTTAAATATTCCAAAATATTTCTGTGTATATATTGCTAAATGTGTAAATAACATGTATATAAAAAAGCAAAGCTTAATTTTAAATTTCATTATCCTTGTCACAGGAAAAGCATCAAAATACTGCATAAGTACGGCACTTTTGCAGCCCCCCTGACAAAAATTCACTAAAAGAGTTAAGTATTCAAAAAAATATTTTGGTATATATATTGCTAAATGTGTAACAAACATGTATATAAAAAAGCAATGCTTAATTCTAAGTTTTAATATATTTTTTTGAATCCCAAATATTTTTTTTTATGAGAAGAACATCAACATAATGCATGATTACGGCAGTCCATAGCTTCCCTGACAAAAATTCACCAAAAAAGTTAAATATTCCAAAATATTTCTGTGTATATATTGCTAAATGTGTAAATAACATGTATATAAAAAAGCAAAGCTTAATTTTAAATTTCATTATCCTTGTCACAGGAAAAGCATCAAAATACTGCATAAGTACGGCACTTTTGCAGCCCCCCTGACAAAAATTCATTAAAAGAGTTAAGTATTCAAAAAAATATTTTGGTATATATATTGCTAAATGTGTAACAAACATGTATATAAAAAAGCAATGCTTAATTCTAAGTTTTAATATTTTTTTTTTAAATAAAAGCTACAAAAGCAAATAGGGAGAAGTGGAGCCATTTAGCCATTTTCAAAATTTGATTGTGAAAGAGTAAAAAAATGAGTAAATAAGAGCAAATATAAAGAAAAAGTATTGCTAAATGTGTAATAAACATGTATATAAAAAAGCAAAGCTTAATTCTAAGTTTTAATAAGAAAAGCTGCAAAAGCAAATAGGGAGAAGTGGGGCCATTTAGCCATTTTCAAAATTTGATTGTGAAAGAGTAAAAAAAGAATAAATAAGAACAAATATAAAGAAGAAATAATTAAGCAAAAGAAAGACATAAATAAATATTTCAATCTACAATTCGAAAAATAATATAACCTCAGCCTATTTATGAGAAAAAAAACGTTGCCAAAGACATTAGGAAAGATAATGCAAATAAGAAACATACACAAAAATTGAGCTCTATTTAAATGAAAAATTATAACAAAGTACTTACAAATTATAATCATAATCAAATGAAGCAGAAATTAGTAAAAATTAGTAAATAAGAATTAGTAAAAGGTAAACAAAAGAACGAATTTCAAAACAAAAGAATTGATGATGATAAATGCAAAAAATCTACGATTGTAAAATAGATTAAATTAAAAAATAAAAATAACTGTTAACATTAGGAAAATAAAAACAGGCCTATCATACGAAGAAAAAAATAACGAAAATTTTGGTATATAGATCGTTATGTGTAGTTCAGAATCTTCGGAGGAGATAGCTCAGGACTTTACAATGGAAAACTCTGTTACGGTATTATCTATATAGATATGTGTTATATTTTTTTACCTATGTATGGAAATTTTGGTTTGAATTAGTGAACTAATGCGAAATTGTATACCGGACATACAAACCAACCAACAAACATACAAACATTTATTTTTATGAATAAACGTATCATTAAATGGAAGATAGGTATCTTTTATTTGTAAACGTTAGGAGCTTTCGGGCAAACGCCCTTCTACAGGTTTGACAGAAATTAAGGCGAGAGACCGACCTATATACAAGGGATGATTTACATAATAAACAATTTTTATAACTTAGCAGTAAGAATTTTTAATTTTTAATAAGTAACTATTGTATTGATATGGTAATAAGATGTTGTATACTAGATTTTTAACTATGTAAAAAAGGGAATAGATTAACTTGAAACAAAAATATCATAAATTTCAGGAATTTCTATTTTTCTATTTATGCTTTTAAGTTTGGTGGATACTATGGATTCTAACATTAATCTTTGGTGTAGGTTGGGTATGTTACGGTAATGAATACTGGGGTGGTTGGTATTAAAAGAGTGGCCAGTGGATGCAACATGCTGATAGATGAGGGAACGTGGGTCGTTGTTATTAATGTTGCGGGTGTGTTCTGACATTCTAATGGCGACGGTTCTACCTGTCTCACCCACATAAGTGGCGGAACAATGTTCGCATGAGACAGAGTAGACCGCTCACTTCTCCGACATCCCATTACAAAAACTGGTACCCAACTCAGTCCTCTGGATTCTTCTGGGGCGGTCTACTCTGTCTCATGCGAACATTGTTCCGCCACTTATGTGGGTGAGACAGGTAGAACCGTCGCCATTAGAATGTCAGAACACACCCGCAACATTAATAACAACGACCCACGTTCCCTCATCTATCAGCATGTTGCATCCACTGGTCACTCTTTTAATACCAACCACCCCACTATCCATTACCGTAACATACCCAACCTACACCAAAGATTAATGTTAGAATCCATAGTATCCACCAAACTTAAAAGCATAAATAGAAAAATAGAAATTCCTGAAATTTATGATATTTTTGTTTCAAGTTAATCTATTCCCTTTTTTACATAGTTAAAAATCTAGTATACAACATCTTATTACCATATCAATACAATAGTTACTTATTAAAAATTAAAAATTCTTACTGCTAAGTTATAAAAATTGTTTATTATGTAAATCATCCCTTGTATATAGGTCGGTCTCTCGCCTTAATTTCTGTCAAACCTGTAGAAGGGCGTTTGCCCGAAAGCTCGTAACGTTTACAAATAAAAGATACCTATCTTCCATTTAATGATACGTTTATTCATAAGTTGTACACCGGAAGAGTTTTAAGTTTTTACTATTTATTTATATATATATAGAAGATATAATATAAATGAGTTTTAAAAATTGTTAAAAAAAAATGCATCGGCCGGGAATCGAACCCGGGCCGCCCGCGTGGCAGGCGAGCATTCTACCACTGAGCCACCGATGCGTATACAAAATGGCCTTATTTGGGTATTCATTCCATTCCGGATTACTCCGCGTAAAAAAATAGTTCTTCAAATTAAAAAAAGAAATAGCCAAAAATTATAAGCAAAATGTAGCCAAAAATTTTCCTCAGGTTTATAAAAAGCGACATGCAAAATTTGGAACCAATTGGTTCAGTAGTTTTTGAGTTTATCGCGAAACAGACAGACAGACAGGAATTGACTTTTATATATATAGAGATAGAGATAAATTATAGTATGTTTGCAATTTATTACATTCCTAATATATTCTACCCGACATTGAGATGCGAGCTGTAATTTATCATTATATATACTAAATCATAGCGAATAATAGAAGCCAATAATACAAGTGAAAAAATGCTTAATATATAAATCTGATCCAAAATTACACCGCTCTCTGCTATATAAATATCTTTACAAAAATGCCATTAGAGAAGGATAATAATAAAAATTTAAAAAGAAGTTGCTGATGGCACATCTATAAAGATAAATATTGATCAATTGTTGATTTTTAATTATTTCAGAATATTCGCCAAATACATTTTTTGATAAGACAAGAAAAGCCAACCGCGCTTCATACATTATCAAACACTTTACCCTTCTCTCCTAGAATGTAAGTAAATCGATTTTTTGTCGACTCGTATGCTGACGTCATTAATTAACATTTTCATTTATTTACATACCGGCCTGGTATGATATGTATAGATATTTTTAATATCAATTAAATTTAATTGAGAGCGTATGTATAAAAATAAATTATAAACGTTTCTCTCTGGAGATTTGTTTCTTTATATCCAACAGAATATAAATTTGTGTGAATGCTTCAAATCTCTTTGATAAATATCAAATTAGGTCTCAGATAAATCACAACGTTAGAATTTTAAGCATATTTGAACTGAAAAGCAAAAATTGCATAAAGGAGCTTTGTGCATCTGATGAAATTAGAAATGCAGATATAGTAATGATTCAAGAACCTTATATAATCAAAGAGGAGGTAATATTTCCAGGACCTTGTACAAAATATCAATTGATGAACAGTCCCAATATAAATACGGCAATAATTGTAAGAAATAGCAGCTTAAAAATTCAATTAAGTACAGAATTTACTAACTCATTCGCTACAACTATAACCATACAAACAAAAAGTAAGAAAATATATCTTTCCAACATTTATATACATCCGAATTCAATGAAAAGTGAGCACGAGGAATTTATGAAGAAGTTAATTAATACAAATTTACATATACCGGTGATAATTTGCGGCGATTTCAATGCCAGAGCTCCGTTATGGTATGATATCAGGAAAAATTATAATGGACATAGACTGATCCCTATCATAGATGAAATAAACTTAATTATCCATAATAATAAAACTTTCACGTGTCGTGATGCAAGTGTGATTGATCTCACACTAACAAATAAACAGGCAATTGCGGCGATCAGAAATTGGAAGACACAGCAGATATCGCAAATTTCAGATCATGTAGCTATATCTTTTGAAATATATACAAACGAACAATTTAGTTCAGAAAAATATTATTCCACTTGGAAATTTAATGAGAAAAATGCGAACTGGTTAAGTTTTAGTCAGAGAATTAACAGTACTGAACAAGAAAAAATTGAAAACTTACTAGACATAGTGGAT
Organism: Cordylochernes scorpioides; assembly: GCA_030710605.1. Lineage (NCBI taxonomy): Eukaryota > Metazoa > Arthropoda > Arachnida > Pseudoscorpiones > Chernetidae > Cordylochernes > Cordylochernes scorpioides. The sequence goes on along the minus strand of CP092884.1, from coordinate 2,875,434 downwards.
ACACCAGAAATGATCGATCAAACGGTAAAATAACTTACGAACATACTGATTGAGGCAGCATATAATTCACTTAAAGTAAATAATAATATGACAACAAAAAATAATATTAGTAATAAGTGGTGGAATACGAATTTACAGCTTCTAAAGGACCACTGTGTCATTATCTTAGAAACTGTTACTATAGAAACAAAAATTGTCCTAATCATATTAAACAATACTATAAAAGCATACGAAAAAGGTATTTACGGGAAATAGAAAAAGCTAGGAAAGCATCATGGAGAATTTTTCTGGAGGAAAACAAATCGAACAACCCTTATGGAAACTTATATAAGGTGTACAAAAACATCAAAAGTGGATCTAAGCGGAAGAGAAATATGCAAATTTTGGAGGGTAATACTGATATGGAATGTCTGCAGAAGGGTGAGGAATTATTGAATAACTTATTTCCAGATGATAAATGTGAAGAAGATACAAACATCCATATAAGTATAAGAAATTATAATTTAAAACTACTCAATAAAGAAAAACCGATGGTTATGATTACTGAAGTTAACGACTTAATTGACAAATTAAATCCAAAGAAATATCCCGGAATAGACAACATCTCTAACAACATGATAAGGCACACTAAACAATTTACAGCTCCTATATTGGTGAAAATATTTCAAAAATGTTTAGACATACAATACTATCCTGCTGAATGGAAAAGAGCAGAGGCAATAATTAATCCGAAACCTGGAAAAACAGATTTTAATAACTATAAAAATTATAGACCTTTATGTCTTAATTCCAACATTTCTAAAATATTTGAAAAAATAATTAATAACAGAATAATAAAATATTATGAAGATTTTAATTTACTAAGTGATCGACAACATGGCTTTAGAAGATCGAAATCTACTATTACAGCACTAACTGAAATAATAAAAATTGCGTTAGAACATAAAACAAGAGAATATGCAGCAATAATTGCAGTGGATATTAGTGCAGCGTTTGATAATGCATGGTGGCCGGCACTGATGAAAAGACTAGATGAAGATGGTGTGCAGGCTTCAATGATAAAACTTCTACAATCATACTTTGATAATAGAAGAATAAGATTTAGATATTCCTCAACTGAAATAAATAAGAAACTAAGTAAAGGATGTCCACAGGGAGGACCACTGTCTCCCACATTAGGGAATATTCTTATTAATGAGATACTGAATAATAATCTCGATGATAATTGTGAAACAATAGGATATGCAGATGATATTACGTTAATATGTTGGAATAAAACTCCTGAACAACTAAGAAAGACAATAGATAATGTATTAAGAAAAATCAATAAGTGGTGTGAAAGTCGTAAATTAAAATTGTCAGATGAAAAAACAAAAATATTATATTTATATAAATGCAATAGCGATATAATAGTCTCAGGTAGCAAGTTAATTAAACCGGTTGAAGAACTTAAGATTCTAGGAGTAACCATTAAAAATCACCGAGTCAGAAGCAAACTGGACTTTACGCCTCACGTTAATGAAATGATCATAAAAGTAACTAGAGCTAGTGGATACCTATTTGGCCTGACAAAGAAAGCATGGGGTCTGGACTTTAGACGAAGACTGATATTGTATAAGACATTATATCGAAGTACAATTACTTATGGTTATCCAATATGGTATCCATTCATAAACAAAAAGTCTAAGGACAAACTAAATTCTCTTCAATATAGTATATTAAAACATTGTATACAGGCCTACAGTACAACATCATCGGATTGTACACATATACTTGCACAAGTCCCCAAACTTACTGAATATATTGAATCTAACATGTTGAAAACCGAAATAAATTACAACCGATTTGACTCTTCAAGTAGGAATATAATTTCTAATTACATAAGGGAAAAATTGCAGAAATACTATGAGAAGACTAATACCATTTTCAAGTTCTTCTTCACTGATTCCCAAATACCCAAATATGTCAAGCCAAATTTTTACAATGTCAAATTTTTTACTGGACACGGTAACTTTAGATCATATTTGTACAAAGTCAGAAAGACGGATTCGCCTAAATGCTCATGTGGTGCAGAAGAAGAAAATCCTGTACATATTTTAACGGACTGTCGACTTGTAGAGGACTTGAGAGTCAAAAATCAAATAAATATAAATTGTCTAAATCAAATAGTTAATAATAGATATATGTATATAAATTTTAATAGATTATTTAGAATGTTTTTAGTAAAAGATACCCTGGGCTGTAATAAATGGTAAATAGTTATATGCTATAAATAGCTCTAAATTTCTGTTCTTATGTGATGTTTACTAATATTCATTATAGGGTAATTAAATCGTTAACTAACTGACAAATATGTTAATAATTTCTATTATGATAACTAAAATCATATTAATAATTACTGTAAATAAGCTCCCAAACTTGTGTATGCATGCAAATATCCAAGACGGATATCGCGTGCTTTGTAAATGATAATAAATAAATAAAAAATTTTAATAAATTATCAATGGAAATTTTACCGTGAGGAAATTGATCTAAAAAAGCATAGGGCTCCCCTCCCGTAGATGGCGTCTAGTTTTGACGTTTAATTTGACTGGAGAGGAACCCTATGCTTTTTTATATAGCTATCAATGACACGTCTTACTTTCTGATTGAACCTACGGCAGGTACTGGAGTTACCAGTAAGTTGTCAATAACGCTCCAGGTGGATTCCCACTTTCATTACATCATCCACTAGTTAGCCACAGAGATTAGTTTTCAGTTACTGATGGCCCCAATAAATATTTGCACTTGCCACTTAATCATCCCTCTGGTAATGATTCGACCTCACTCGAGTTGAGGTTAACAGGAAAAAATGCTGCAAGATAAACGTATTTCCAGTAACTATCCCAATAGTGAAACATTAAATACTTTTTTTAAAGGCATATATTTGATCAAAGTATAATTTATTTTACCTATATATCAATTGGAATGAACGACAACCTTTTTCCAGGTATTATAACATATTAATGTGCAACGACATTTGAAAATTATCTCGCAAATTTTTCTTTTGAACGAAAAATCGAAATTTATTTTAAGGAGGAATAACTATTATTTCTAACCTTGGGGATGAAGTATGAAAAGATTAATTGTGAAGAGTAATGATAAACGGAAAATAATGTATCCATGGATGCATCCAATATTGAAGAGAACATTGGTAAAGGATTTCCCAAAAGAAAGGTCAAAAGAGGAAAAAGCTGAATTGTTTTCTCTGAAAAAAATATTTAGTCCCTCTCTTTATTCCCATCCCTGGACACTTTTATTTTTCCGTTTAACATTACTCTTCACAATTCATCCTTTCATACTTCATCCCTAAGGTTAGAAATAATCGTTATTTCTCCTCAAAATAAATTTCGATTTTTCGTTCAAAAGAAACATTTGCGGGATAATTTTCAAATGTCGTTCTAAAATCATAAGCCGCATTATATTGTATTATATTATTGTGTGCCAACAACAAACATAATTTATTCCCAAAATTGATATGAAATTAAATTAATAAACAATATAATGGAATTATTTGAGAAAAGGATATTTGAACCCTTTTTGATGCGTATGATTCTTTTAAAAATAAATCAATTTCTACTGCCCTTACTGCAAAGATAAACTGCAAATAATGGGAGGCCCTGGCTCATCAGTGGTGAACATTCCCATTATCACTGCAGTAAGGGCAGTAGAAATTTATTTATTTTTAAAAGATTCATACTCGTCTTAAATAGTTCCAATTTTCTATAACAGGTGGCGCGCTAATACATTGTAAAAATATTTGAGAATATTATTTTCAAAAATTGAGAGACACCAAACTTATTATGTATAACTGGTAATAAATATATAATAAATAACATAAAAATTGTATCATTAAATTGAAAGTTTGTGAGTATGGTAATTTAGTACAGTAAACTCTCCTATAACGCGATTGATGTGTTCCGTGTTGTATGAAATCGCGTTATAGGAATTCGCGTTGTACGAAATAAAACTTGAATAACGCGAATGTTGTTAGGGTAAATTGTTAGTGACAAATATCATGTAAAAAATGTATTGTATAAAATGATGTATATAGGAAAAATAATTATATACTAAAACAAAACTAAATGTTATATTATTTTATATGCAAATGTATTGTACAGTGGCCAATAAGGAAATTTCCGCATTTTATTTTATAACGCGTTATACGAAAATTCGCGTTGTATAAATAAATTTTTCGCAATTTTTTTTATCGCGTTGTACGAAATCGCGTTGTAAAAACTCGCGTTATAGGAGAGTCTACTGTAATATGAATTTATTTTAAAGGTCAGCTGCGCATAGCTATTAAGGCAAAGAGCTAGTAAATAATATAGTTGACAAACATTTTAATAATTAATCTTAATGATATGGCGGAACTATTTCATTCAGTAAAAAGGAAGTTTGTAATGTAAGGCGTTTTGGCGCTCGCGTATTACTCCGCGTACCCATGCGACCGCTTCAAAGTGTGCCAAATATGCAAATCTTTTAAAATATATACATTTATTATTATTAAAAACACAATGTAATAAGACCAAATCAAAATAAACAAATAGTGTGTGACGTTTAGGTAACAGCTTTGTTACCATCTTCAGACAAAGTACTGAATAAGAAATTTTACCACAGCATGTTTTAAATAGTTACAGTTATGAAGTGTGTAAACAAGATAGCAGATAAGAATAAGATAGTTTTCTAAGAACCCTAAAATATTATTCTTAGAATTAGAAATGTAAAAAAAAAAACATTTCTAATTCTGAGAATAATATTTTAGGGTTCTTCTTATCTTCTATCTTGTTTACACACTTGATTTGAATAACTATTTAAAACATGCTGTGGTAAAATTTCTTATTCAGTATTTTTGTCTAAATGGTAACAACGCTGTTACTGAAACGTCATACACTATTTATTTATTTGTATTTGGTCTTATTACCTTGTGTTTATAATCTACTAGACGAATGACCCGGGCAACGCCCGTGTTTTACCCGATTGAATGTTTTTATTCAAATACTATTTGTTACAATTATAAATTGGAGCCGTGGAAGTCACTCTTGTGAAACGTCCCGCTCCAAACTTTACATGTACATTAGGTCAGCTGCTATTACCCCTCATTTTCACCGCTAGAGGCGCGAGCGAATTGACTTTTTGTAAATATACATAATTATAAAGATAGAAGCTTCTATAGAAGATAAGGATCATAATGATGATACGCGCGCATCCGTGACAGCGATGAGGAATTGAGGAAAGACGGTCGTGACTATATATTAATGACGAATGACCCGGGCAACGCCCGGGTTTTACCCGATTATATGTTTTTATTCAAATACTATTCGTTACAATTATAAATTGGCGCCGTGGATGTCACACTTGTGAAACGTCCCGCTGCAAACTTTGTGTCTGAGAAGCGATATTTTTATAGAAAGATGATCTGGCTTTTGTTTTCTGCTCGAATGAATGTTTTTCTGTTAGAATTTTGTTCCTGCGTACAAAATAATGAACTGGTTTCACCCGTGGTCTCTGCTTTTTGGAATTTTTCCCGATATAATTTTGTATCTGATAATCAAACATGATACAGCAATATCGTCATCATCATTTTCTGACTAAAAATATATAGTTTTAATAATTGATTTATATATATTTTTAAATAGCCTATCGTCTTCCCCGTATTTTTTACCTATGTATGGAAATTTTGGTTTGAATTAGTGAACTACTGCGAATTTGTATACCGGACATACAAACAAACAGACAAACATTCATTTTTATATATATAGAGATTTACTCTTCATTGTTGGCTTTTTATATTATATTTACTCTTCATTGTTGGCTTTTTATATTACATTCACTCTGTTGGCTTTTTATATTACATTTACTCTTCATTGTTGGCTTTTTATCTTACATTCACTCTTCATTGTTGGCTTTTTATATTATATTTACTCTTCATTGTTGGCTTTTTATCTTACATTCATTCTTCAAGGTTGGCTTTTTATATTACATTCACTCTTCATTGTTGGGTTTTTATCTTACATTCACTCTGTTGGCTTTTTATATTACATTTACTCTTCATTGTTGGCTTTTTATCTTACATTCACTCTTCATTGTTGGCTTTTTATATTACATTTACTCTTCATTGTTGGCTTTTTATCTTACATTCACTCTTCATTGTTGGCTTTTTATATTATATTTACTCTTCATTGTTGGCTTTTTATCTTACATTTATTCTTCATTGTTGGCTTTTTATATTACATTTACTCTTCATTGTTGGCTTTTTATCTTACATTCATTCTTCATTGTTGGCTTTTTATCTTACATTCATTCTTCATTGTTGGCTTTTTATATTATATTTACTCTTCATTGTTGGCTTTTTATCTTACATTTATTCTTCATTGTTGGCTTTTTATATTATATTTACTCTTCATTGTTGGCTTTTTATCTTACATTTATTCTTCATTGTTGGCTTTTTATATTACATTTACTCTTTATTGTTGGCTTTTTATCTTACATTCATTCTTCATTGTTGGCTTTTTATATTATACTAATGATGATGCGCGCGCATCCGTGACATGAGGAATTGAGGAATTGATTGACGGTGGAAAGACGGTCGTGACTATATATGTTGATAATCCAAATTGTGCTTTGTCATATCATTATTATAGGGTCAATTTGATAGCAGTCTTACGTGTACGTGAGGTTTGTGAGCAAGCTCCAAACCAGCTTCTACCTCGAGGTCTTTACCTCTTGGCTGAGAGTAATATGGGTTGTTTGGGAAACTTGACCAAAATATTTGCTTGCTCTTCTGCCCACCTTTTCTTTATATTGCCACGTGGAAAATTAGGAAATACAAACTTCAGAATGACAAGCAATTTATTTGAGGCAAGAACAAACTATGAATGTTTTTTAAAAGATTAAGCAATGAGGGAAGTTCATAGAGCAGTGATTCTCAACCAATGTGCCGCGGTAATTTTGTGTGCCGCGAAATTCTAAAAATGTGCCGCCGAATTTTAGTCATATGATTATGTTCACGTTTGTATTGGTTTTTCTTTTTTTCTTTTTCATTTTTTTTACTTTTTAAAATAACGAAATTAGCAAATTGAATGTTAGAGATGTATATTACTTATATTTTGCATAGAAATATTGATACATAATTTGAATTTTCTTGCATTCAAGTTAGCAAAAGTGTGCCGCGAAATTCTAAAATTGTGCCGCCAAATTTTCAAATCTTTAAAATAATGCCGCAACAAAAAAAAGGTTGAGAATCACTGTCATAGAGTAACAAAATATAAACACAAAAAATGATACTCTGTTAATAAAATAATAAATACTACGCTACAATATTTTGTCTCGATTTAGTATAATGTTTACAGGTAATCAGTAGTGCTTCTATTGAAGGAGGAGAGTTGAGATAAAATGTGTTCGAACTAGATGGCTCGAACTTGCTGCAGAAGAGTAGAATTTCTTTTGCAATATATTATATCGTTATCTCATATATCGTTCCAATTCTGTATTCTATGCAGCTGCCTTTATAGGTCTTCTTTCTTATCCCATGTAGAAGGAGTAGTTAAGGTGAATATTAAACATTTTTTAAATAAATTTTCTATAAATAATCAAAAATGAATTAAAATTAACTTTTAAAAATAGAATTTGTAGAATCCTTCTCGTTAGAAAATCAACAATCAAATGATGTGATTTCAACCATCTTATGTTAATATTTGACTGGTCTCGCTCAGTCTGTTTCTTAGATTAAAAAAAAAGATTGTTTAGTGTTAAATTGTAAAAAAACCAAAGTTGATTATTTTAGGAATTCCCAATTTGTTTTTGTTTACAATACAGCGTAGGATCAAATCTACAATCGGTACAAAACCAACTACATGAAGTTACAACAAATTGTTATGAAAAATTAAATTGTTATTCTAATAAAAAATTACCAATCTGTAAAGTTTTATAAATTGGCATTAAAAACAAGCAAAAATTCTTATCAGCAGTATATCAAATTCCACATAAAAACAACATCAATCGTGAATAACTTAGGGAAATTCATTTTCTTTTGCACCCATCTATATTTATTATCCTTTCTATATAATTTATCATTCATAAATTGAATTTTCCTGAATATATACTCGTTCTCATTTATTATTGAAGCAAAGGTCACCAAAATTTATATAAATTGCTTTAATAATTAATTTTATATTGAGGCGAATGGTTGCTCGGTCCCAATACAACGTTTATAAAGCAGTAAGTAGGAAAAAGTACTTGTAATTATCGTTTTCTTCTTCACTACACGATGGTTGGATATAGTTGTAAGCCGGCAATGAGAGAGGAGAATTTGTATAAGACTGGTGTTTTAATAAACGCCTCATGTATGTTGGATATTACCTCCTTTTAAACAAAGGTATCGGGTCGTGTGACTTTTCAAATTTACAGAACGATTCAAACATGTGGACGTATATCCGTTTCCGATTAATTTCCGTTTATCATTACTCTTCACAATTCATCCTATCATACTTCATCCCTAAGGTTAGAAATAATCATTATTTCTCCTTAAAATAAAATTCGAATTTTCGTTCAAAAGAAACATTCGAAGTATAATTGTCAAATTTCGTTTTCTACAATCATAAGCCGCATTATATTGCATTATATATAGGCATGTAAATAGTTCATAATTTTGTATATAAATGAATTTCAATTACGATATTAATAAAATTCATTTGAATAGTATACCAATATTATACGAAAACCAATAGAATGATTCAGTTTGAGATCCGGTGCCAAATATTACTGTGAACAAACAATCTCCATAGAAATGAGGTTTGATGGACTCTCCCCACAGCTCCATCAACCGCCAAAACCTGAACTAACAAATATTGATATTTAATTAGCGCTCTGTATGTCCGTATTTATTAACGATTAAATTAATCATTAAAAAACACATTGTTTAGAGATTTATTTTAATGACAGAATTCGTTAATTATAAAATTAAAATTTAGTTTTGCCATTTTTGACCAGCTCGTTAAATTCTGAATCAATGTGTCGGGTTTGTTGTAGGTTTGTATTTATTTGGTTATTTGTTCAGACTTCTATTTGAGCCTCATTGATGTGAGAATTTTAATTTTCCGTTTGTGATAAAGTGGGAATATTAAGATTAGATGTCAAACACTTTTATTTTTACAACCAAATTATAATGATTATAGCGTGTTTGATAAAACGACATTTTAGGTTCATATTTATTCTTGACCTACATAATGACTTTCGCGATTTTCCATTTCTTCTTGCAAAGTGCAAATGCTAATTTACGACTATATGTTATTTAAACAACAAATGTAAAAATATTCATTTTCCTCGATATCCTTCTCCTTCGATGCCTTCCTCTACTGAGGGTGGGCCACATGGTCTCTCCATACTTCCCTCTCCTTCAATGCCTTTCTCTAGTGAGGTTGGGCCACATAGTCTTTCCATACTTCCTCCTTCACTGCCTTCCTCTACTGAGAGTGGGCCACATAGTCTCTCCATACCTTCTCCTTCAATGCCTTCCTCTACTGAGGGTGAGCCACATGGTCTCTCCATACTTCCCTCCTTCAATGCCTTCCTCTACTGAGAGTGGGCCACATAGTCTCTCCATACCTTCTCCTTCAATGCCTTCCTCTACTGAGGGTGAGCCACATGGTCTCTCCATACTTCCCTCTCCTTCAATGCCTTTCTCTAGTGAGGTTGGGCCACATAGTCTCTCCATACTTCCTCCTTCAATGCCTTCCTCTACTGAGAGTGGGCCACATAGTCTCTCCATACCTTCTCCTTCAATACCCTCCTCTACTGAGGGTGGCTGGCCACATGGTCTCTCCATACTTCCTCCACCATCCTCTTCATCTGCTCGTAGATGTGTCGTCCAGTCCAATGTTTTAGATCGTCTGTGTATCCCCGTCGTCTCCTTCCCCTCGATCTCTTCCTCCGGTGCTTTCCCTTCTACACTGTCAGCAATGTCTCTCCTGCTGATCCGCGCCTCACATGTCCGGCAAACATCAGTTTCCGTTGTTTTATGAACTTTATCAGCTGGAATTCTGTTCCCCTTCGATCAAGGACTTGATTATTTGTTATCAGATCTGTCCAAGATATTTTGAGAGCTCTTCTGTAAGTTGAGAGCTCTTCGATATAAAAAAAGCTTAAAATAATAAATAGAAGATTTCAGTCAAGCCTCAATCAACAGTTCAATAGACCTAGTAATTCCATTATTATATAAATATGCTTTGTTATGACGAGTCTAAATGTTGAGAATATAACTATGTGGATTTTAAAAACAAGTTTAAAAGGAAATATTTAGATATCTACTGTTCCCTAGCTATATAGATAGAAATATTTCCGAGGGATTATTGATCCATAAAAATAAAGGTCACCTCATCTGTCAAAATAGACGGTAAAACAAAGCGTCATCTATAGACTGTCTGCTAAGACAAGAGAACTCGGTTCGGTGACGGAGAAAAGAGTTTCAACGTCAATGCTAGCGGGAGTGGTGATGATTATTTTTTAGATCAATATTATTCCTGCAAAATTTGCATTCATGATTTGGCTCTTACTGTGCGATAGGACAGTGTAAGGACCTGGCTTACCACAATATTTTCCCATTGCAGTAGGAAACTGTTTCATTGACAAAAGTTCTTTTTTTTTACAGATTAACACACAAAGTGCAATTTATTGGGGCCGAAAGTAAAAGTAACTTAACACACAGAAAATCATACATTCGAGAGCACAACAACAAAAATAAATACGTAATTAAAAACTCACGATTTATTATATTGTTACATCAATTTTAATGCGCCCTATATTTATTCAAAATATTCTATGATATTTAATATTTATTTAAAACAGAATATTTAGATTAGCATCATTCCTTTTTATAGTTTCACTCCTTTTGTAATATTTATTGTAGATATATCTTTATTGCTTATTGGAGCGGGAGAGGACCTGGACGAAGACTGCGGATCGCAACCTACGAGGAAGACAAGAATAAATAAACACAATAACTTTAAAAGGTAATTTATTTAATTTTATTTATTTACTTTTAATATGGAAACCCGCTCGGGAAACGTGTATAACACCAAGAAGGAAGAAACCAAGGTCGACGACCCTGCAAAGCTTCAACTTGGTGCATCAATTGGTAGAGATGCTGGTTTCGAACCAGTTGCTTTGAGCCCCAATATAGAAATTCCGAAATATGGTGGGACAGAAGACCCTCGCCCATGGATAGAATCCCTCGAAGAGATTGGTTTCCTCTATCATTGAGCAGACTACATAATTGCCCGTTATGCCGCCATGAACATGACGGGAAGAGCTAAAACCTGGTTGAATTTACACAAAGCTAGTTTCACGAGCTGGGAAAATATTAAAATCCGCCTCATTCAGGATTTTTCTTTGAACGCGAATAAAGACGAACTTAGAATGAAGCTCAACAGAATGCAACACTGGAATGAACCAGCAATCAGGTTCGCGGAAGACATTCTAGTGTTATGCAACAAGGTTGACCCCGCAATGGAAGAAGAAACAAAAATTGAACATGTTATTGGAGGACTGAAAAAAGAGTACTCATTCGCGCTCTACCTGAACCCTCCTAAAACGACCGATGACCTTCTTGTCGTGTGCAAGAAAATGGATTATTTTGAAAAGAAGTATCGGGAACGTGTGGAGAAATCCAGAAACCTATATAACGGTCCACGATATTCTAGACCCCAACAACAATCGAGGTACGTGCCGCCGACTGCCGCACGAAACTACCAGACCACTTCCAGGCCCCAAGCCCCTGTTTCCAATAATTACAAGAACGACTCCCCTCCTACTCCCAGACAGTATCGAAACAACTTTCCCCAGCCCTCTACTCCTAGACGTCCTTATAATCCTAACTTTGTGCCGAAACCAAACCTTCAGAGAAACACCTACAATAAAAGCCAAGAAGTGAGCAAAAATAGGACGGAAAATGGAAGACCAATCTGCTTTAAGTGTAACAAGCCAGGGCACGTGGCCCGTTATTGTAGGGTCAAGTTTATAAGAATCCTAGAAGAGGATCCAACAGATACCCAAGAGAAGGTCGAAGAGAAATGCCAAATGAATGAAATATCAGAGAAATCAGGACCTCGGCTTTATGCTGATGTATGTCATAGCACACAGACAAATATTCCTACCCGGAATAGATATTCCGTGTTGGAAGATTTAAACTAAGCGTCGCGCCTGAATCTGTCAATCAAAGCAAGTCGACCATAAACGGAATCAAGAAGTTGGATCCTAAATACAAATTAAAAATTAATGTGGACAAGATAGGGACTTTTGAAGCTTTGGTTGATACAGGTGCTGACCTCTCAGTGGTCGACCTCAGAACGGCACTCGATACAGGCCATGGTATAAATAAACTCGCAAAAATTTGTGCAGGACCCGATGGAAAAAATTTGGACATGGTAGGAAGTATATTTTTAAATATAAAAATTGATGACGAAACATTATCACACAACTTTGTGATATTGAAAACGCATTTACGGACATTAATTCTTGGGAGAGATTTCCTTAAGAAAATGAACGCGAAAATAGATTGTAAGCAAGAAACTATAAAATACGATTTGACGAATAATCATGACGAAATCAATTTTGGAATGTTGAAAATAAAGAGTGCCAAGGATTCCATTGTACCGGAATGTTCCATTAAATTGATCAAGGCATTGGTAGAAACAGAGGATGGGGAATATATTATCGAGGAGAGCAGCAAAATGTTTCAAACAAATGGACTTCGTCTAGCAAGAAGCTTGATCAATGTTATAAATAGGGAAACACATATCTGGATAACTAATCCGTATCCTCGACCGTTAAAAATAATGAAAAACCAAACATTGGCTTTTGGAAGTAGTCCAGCGAAAATAAATGTGAATCGAGAAAGAGAGGTAGAAGAGAACGAAGAACCTAGATTCCAAATAAACGAAAATCTTTCACCAAAGGAATAGAAGGAGTTAAAACAAGTTTTAGAAAGGTATGGAGATCTGTTTTCGTCGAGATTAGGGAGAACCAATTTGGCAAAACATCGGGTAGACACAGAAGACGCGAAGCCAATTAAACACAAGCCTTACCGGGTAAGTGCTAAAGAACGATATATTATAAAAGAGCAAATTGACGAGATGCTTACAGAAGGCATAATTAGGCCATCTTCTAGCCCCTGGTCTTTTCCAGTAATATTGGTCAAGAAGCGAGATGGTAAATACAGATTTTGTGTGGACTACAGAAAACTGAATAATGTGACAGTAAAAGATGTCTATCCGATCCCTAGAATAGACGAAGTTATGGATACTCTCCAAGGATCTACATACTTCTCAGCAATTGACCTCAGATCTGGATATTGGCAAGTTGAAGTCGAAGAAAGAGACAAAGAGAAAACAGCTTTCACTACAGCGCGTGGATTATATGAATTCAACGTGATGCCTTTTGGACTTTGTAACGCGCCTGCTACCTTTGAGAGAAATATGGAGAATATGCTTGGAAATCTGAGATGGCAAATTTGTTTGTGTTATCTGGATGATGTTATCATATATAGCCCGGATTTTCCAACGCACCTCAAAAGACTTGAAGCTGTTTTTAGATGTTTTCGTGAATCTAATTTAAGATTAAACGACAAAAAATGCCGATTTGCTTTTGAAGAATTGGAGATTCTCGGCTATATAACGAGCAAACATGGTATAAAACCCGCGGAACATAACATCAAAGCTGTCAGAAATTTTCCTCGGGCCAAAAAGGTCAAAGAAGTACAATCCTTTTTGGGAATGTGTTCATATTATAGAAAATTTATCAAAGATTTCTCAAAAATTGCTGACCCTTTGACCAACCTTATAAAAAAAAGTGTATCATTTACCTGGACAGAAAGACAAGAGGAAGCGTTTCAAACCCTAAAAACAGCACTATTAAGTCCAATTTTAGGTCATTTCAATCCAAATGCGCCTACTTATGTTCATACTGATGCGTCCAACATCGGCATAGGTGCAACACTTGTCCAAGACATCGGTGGTGAAGAGAAGGTGATCTCATATTTGAGTCGTACCCTAAGTAAAGCGGAGCAAAATTATTCAACAACTGAAAAATAATGTCTGGCCGTTGTCTGGTCAATGTCAAAATTACCGCCCTACCTTTATGGAAGACACTTTAAAATAGTAACAGACCATCACGCCTTATGCTGGCTCAAAAACTTGAAGGATCCAACAGGTCGATTGGCAAGATGGGCATTAAAAATTCAAGAATATGACTTCGATATAATACATAAATCAGGAAAGAAGCATCTGGACGCCGATGGCTTATCTAGGGGACCCTTACCAGAAACTGATTGGGATGAGGATTTTGAAAGGCTATTTTTAAATCAAATAACAGACGAAGAGGATAAGTTTATCGAAAGTGTTAAGAAAAACCTTAATGGAAGCAGGCGATCAATTGCGCAAAACTTTAATGGAGAAGATGGATGCCTCTTTAAGAAAAACCCGAACCCTGAAGGCAGGGCGTGGTTGCTTGTGGTTCCAGAAAATAAAAAGAGAGAAATTATGAAAGAATATAACAATCATATGTCGAATGGCCATCTGGGTGTCGCCAGAACCATGTGCCGAATAAAGAGTAAATACTTTTGGCCATCCATGCTAAAGGATGTCTCAGAATTCGTTAAGACGTGTCACCTTTGCTAAAGTAGAAAAGGCTCAAACCAATTACCTTCTGGACTACTACAGCCAATTCCCCCAGCCAACTTTCCTTTCGAAAGAATTGGAATTGACTTTGTTGGTCCATTGCCATCTACGAAAAACAAGAAAAAATGGATAATCGTGCTGACGGACTACTACACTAGATATGCAGAAACAAAAGCAGTCTCGGAAGCAACAGTGAAAGAAGTTTCAAAATTTCTAGTAGAGGATATTTTTCTCCGGCACGGAGCCCCACAATATCTTATTAGTGACAGGGGCTCTCAATTTACCAGTAATTTAATGGAAGAGGTGATGAAAATGTGCAAGATTAAACATTGCTTCACAACGAGCTATCATCCCCAGACTAATGGATTGACAGAACGGTTAAATAGAACATTGATCAATATGCTCAGTATGTATGTGAACACTGATCAGAAGAATTGGGACGAAATACTCCCGTTCATCACTCACGCTTACAATACTACAATTCAGGAAACCACAGGATATTCTCCCCTTTTCCTGATGTTTGGAAGAGAACCCACGTCTCTTTTGGACGACAGGAATATCTCGGTGGACATTGATAAGGATGATTATGATGAATGCATAAAACATCACTTAGAAAAAATAGACAGAACAAGAAAATTAGTTATTAACAACACAATAAAGACTCAAGAAAGAATGAAAAAGAACTATGACAAGAAACACATGGAAAGAAGCTACGAACCAGGAGAATTAGTAGCAGTTTGGACACCAATTAGGAAAATAGGAAAGTGTGAGAAACTTCTGAGAAAATATTTTGGTCCATATAGAATATAAAAAAAAGATGTCTAGCGTCAATTATCTAATAGAACCGAAAGATAATCCCGCCCAAGACCCTCTGATAGTTCATGTTTCAAGAATCAAGCCTTATTATGAGAGAATGGATGAGGTCATTCACGAGGACGTGACAAGTAGTAGGGAAGTGTTACATCATTTTTAATGCGCCTTATATTTATTCAAAATATTCTATGATATTTAATATTTATTTAAAATAGAATATTTAGATTAGCATCATTCCTTTTTATAGTTCCACTCCTTTTGTAATATTTATTGTAGATATATCTTTATTGCTTATTGGAGCGGGAGAGGACCTGGACGAAGACTGCGGATCGCAACCTTCGAGGAAGACAAGAATAAATAAACACAATAACTTTAAAAGGTAATTTATTTTTATTTAATTTTATTTATTTACTTTTAATATGGAAACCCGCTCGGGAAACGTGTATAACACCAAGAAGGAAGAAACCAAGGTCGACGACCCTGCAAAGCTTCAACTTGGTGCATCAATATATACTAGGCGAATGACCCGGCTTCGTCCGAGAATTCCCCCAAGTGCAATTTCCTTCATACTGAAAGTACATCAAAAATAAATAATAGAAGTGCCCTAAACAAAGGCCAGAACAAAAATTAATAAAAAATACGAAAGCCATTGTTTACATACAGTAACGCTAATTTTGTAAAGTTTTTTTTTTTTTTTAATTGCATTGTGTGCACTTACCGTAACTTAGTAATATAAATTTCTCTCTCAATACTTTTGTAAAAAAAAGTGACACTCGTATAAAAAGATATTTAAAAAAAAGTACGCAAGCAACTTGAAAAGAAATGCAGAACGCTCATTGGTCGCTTAATTGGCCTCGTGTTGTTACTTCGCCTCGTATTTACTCCGCGTAAAAAAACGTCTTCAAATGAAAAAAAAGAAATAGCCAAAAATACTAATCAAAATGTAGCCGAAAATTTTCCTCAGGTTTATAAAAAGCGACATGCAAAATTTGGTACCAATTGGTTCAGTAGTTTTTGAGTTTATCGCGAAACAGACAGACATTGACTTTTATACGAGGTGTGTTCAAAAGGTATCGCGACTTTTGAATTTTCGCGGGTTACGTATATTCTAATTTCGATCTTTTTGTGGCTTTATGTTGGTACTCATGTCTCTCAATTATGCCGACAAGCTCGGCCATTTTGAATGTTCACTTAATTGTTGACAGCTGCTTTGCTTGCAGGTGTTTTGGATCGTCATCGATTTTTACCTATTAAAAAAAAGGGATCAAAGAACCTGTATCAAAATTTGTGTGAAAAACGAAATTAAGTGCGCGGATGCATTCCGAATGTTGACTGTGGCATACGGAGAAGCTACCTTGGACCGAAGCAACGTTTATCGGTGATACAAAATGTTCTCAGAAGGCCGAGAAGATGTGAACGACGAAGAGCGTGCCGGACGCCCGAGCACTTCAACAACAGACGAAAAAATTAATGAAGTGGAGAAAATGATATTGGCCAATCGTCGAATCACCGTTAGAGAAGTTGCTAAGGACCTAAACATATCGATTGGCTCGTGCCATTCGATTTTTATCAATGATTTGGGCATGAGACGGGTCTCCGCGAAATTCGTCCCAAAATTGCTCGATTGCGACCAAAAACAGCATCGCATGAACATTGCTAATGAGATGTTGGACTCTGTCCGCGACGACCCAAATTTGCTCCAGAGGGTCATAACTGGTGACGAAGCGTGGGTTTATGGTTATGACGTGGAAACCAAAGCTCAATCATCTCAATGGAAGCTGCTGCACGAACCAAGACCGAAAAAAGCGCGCCAAGTTCGGTCGAATGTGAAGGTTTTGCTGACAGTTTTCTTCGATTGCAGGGGCGTGGTGCATCATGAGTTCTTGCCACAGGGTAGAACGGTCAATAAGGAATATTACCTGCAAGTTATGCGCAATTTGCGCGAAGCAATCCGCCAGAAACGCCCGGATTTGTGGAAGAACAAAAATTGGCTTTTGCACCACGATAACGCCCCTGCTCGCACATCGTTGCTTGTGCGCGACTTTTTGGCCAAAAGCAACACACTAATGATGCCGCAGCCACCGTATTCCCCAGATCTGGCCCCCTGTGACTTTTTTTGTTCCCTAACCTGAAGAGGCCCATGAAAGGACGACGTTACGCTACGCTTGACAAGATAAAGACGGCATCGAAAGAGGAGCTGAAAAAGATTTTAAAAATGATTTTTTGAAGTGCTTCGAAGATTGGAAAACCCGTTGGCACAAGTGTATAATATCTCATGGGGATTACTTTGAAGGGGACAAAATAGGTATTCATGAATAAATAAATAATTTTTGAAAAAAACACAAAAGTCGCGATACTTTTTGAACACACCTCGTATATATAGAGATAAAATATAAATGAGTTTTAAAAATTGTAAAAAAAAAATGCATCGGCCGGGAATCGAACCCGGGCCGCCCGCGTGGCAGGCGAGCATTCTACCACTGAACCACCGATGCTTATAAAAAATGGCCATATTTGGGTATTCATTCCATTCCGGATTACTCCGCGTAAAAAAAAAGTTATTCAAATGAAAAAAAGAAATAGCCAAAAATACTAATCAAAATGTAGCCGAAAATTTTCCTCAGGTTTATAAAAAGCGACATGCAAAATTTGGTACCAATTGGTTCAGTAGTTTTTGAGTTTATCGGGAAACAGACAGACAGACATTGACTTTTATATATATAGAGATAAACCGTACTTATATTTTATTGTAGCGTTGATAAGAGCGGACCGGGTAACACAGGTATGCCAGGAGACCACCAAACATAGACACAGAGAACGCTTTAAGCGTCTCCACACAATTCACTCCTGGGAAAGAGTCCCTGCATATCTATGTCCCCCCTATATACAAACATGGCTACATTCGTTTAATGACGTGGGAGATCGGTTCACTTAACATTCTTCCCTCCTCCCAACTCAAAATCTTAAATCTGCCGATGTTTGTCAAAATAATTTGACATCATTTTGTGAGCAACAATTTCCGCGCTAAGTAGATTCAATAATCAAATAAAGTTGCCGTGCTTTTCTCTTATATTTAAACGTATGATGGCGACTAAACAAGGTCCTCCTATAGGAATGGAATTGAGACGATCAGCCGTCTGTGGAACGCTATCTCGGCTGGACGTCTCTTTGTCCTCCCTCCCGGCCGATGATAACGTCCTATTGGCAGATCCTCCCACACCATCTTGCTGTCGATTCTTTGGACAGATTCCTTTGTGAAATGTCTCTGTTCTTAAATCCCAATTTCAGAAGTTTATCCGTTTGTCATCAATCTATAATTAGATCGATACCGACCGTAGATAGAATCCAATATTGACAAAAATAAGATATATATTGAATTGAACTTTTTGATAAGCTCTATATAATTGTTAAATTTTATTTCTCTCTTCCTCCTATATATATATATCAATTCTTTCTCCTTTAGTTTCTTGGATTCGTTTTACAGCTTGTTGAAAGACGATATTGTCTCAAAGCTCGCCAAGCTTATTATCTCTTCAATAAAGAACTCGTTGCCGTTAGCTTTTGTCTCTTAGAGAAATATTTGTTTTGAAAATTCAATAATTAGACATCTGCACAAAATATCCCTAGTTGAATATCTATATATATATATATATATATAATATATTAAAAATAAAAAAGGCATCTCCTAACCACGAGCACATGTGCTTTTTAGGTGGCAGAGCACCATCTAGTGGAGCAAAAATAAACTAAACGTTTATTTAGCTTGCTCCGTGATATTTGGTCAACCCAATTTCTTGATAAATCAAGAAAAGCCATCCACGAATGCGTTTCGCGCTGTTGGCGCTCGTCAGCGTGGAGTAGGCTGTAACCACTGCGACCAAAAATAATTTTGGTCCCAGAGGCTTCTTGAGAAATCAAGAAATGGGTATTTAAGGCTATATTTGCGTAAAGACGCTTAACACATGCTTTGTGTTTAACATACTTATCTTTTATTTTTTCTATTGTTTTTTCATATATATATATATCTATATTAATAAAATGCAAATTTCATAAGTGGTGTTCGCTAAAAACTTTCGTTACAATGCATCAATTTCGACCAAATTTTCAACATTTATGTACAACGAGATGGAGCAGGTTTTGCTTAACATCAAAATATTTTTCCTAACTTTAACATGCGTAACTTCGCTGTTATCGATTAAATACAAAAAAAATCAACAGAGTTAATTTTATTTATATATAAATATAAAAAAAAATTCAACAGAGTTAATTTTTTTACATACTAGCTAATAATCTCAATCTAAAAAAATATTCAAAACAAGCAATTTTAAGATAACACCATATGTAAAACAGTCGGCCAAGAAAACAACAATATAATATAAAAAGCCAACAATTAAGAATAAATGTGAGATAAAAAGCCAACAATGAAGAGCAAATATAATATAAAAAGCCAACAATGAAGAATGAATGTAAGATAAAAAGCCAACAATGAAGACTAAATATGATATAAAAAGACAACAATGAAGAATAAATGTAAGATAAAAAGCCAACAATGAAGAGTAAATATAATATAAAAAGCCAACAATGAAGAGTGAATGTAAGATAAAAAGCCAACAATGAAGAGTAAATGTAATATAAAAAGCCAACAATGTAGAGTGAATGTAATATAAAAAGCCAACAATGAAGAATGAATGTAAGATAAAAAGCCAACAATGAAGAGTGAATGTAAGATAAAAAGCCAACAATGAATAGTAAATGTAATATAAAAAGCCAACAATGAAGAATGAATGTAAGATAAAAAGCCAACAATGAAGAGTAAATATAATATAAAAAGCCAACAATGAAGAGTGAATGTAAGATAAAAAGCCAACAATGAAGAGTAAATATAATATAAAAAGCCAACAATGAAGAGTGAATGTAAGATAAAAAGCCAACAATGAAGAGTGAATGTAAGATAAAAAGCCAACAATGAAGAGTAAATGTAATATAAAAAGCCAACAATGAAGAATGAATGTAAGATAAAAAGCCAACAATGTAGAGTGAATGTAATATAAAAAGCCAACAATGAAGAATGAATGTAAGATAAAAAGCCAACAATGAAGAGTGAATGTAAGATAAAAAGCCAACAATGAATAGTAAATGTAATATAAAAAGCCAACAATGAAGAATGAATGTAAGATAAAAAGCCAACAATGAAGAGTAAATATAATATAAAAAGCCAACAATGAAGAATGAATGTAAGATAAAAAGCCAACAATGAAGAGTGAATGTAAGATAAAAAGCCAACAATGAAGAATGAATGTAAGATAAAAAGCCAACAATGAAGAGTGAATGTAAGATAAAAAGCCAACAATGAATAGTAAATCTATATTAATAAAATGGAAATTTCATAAGTGGTGTTCGCTAAAAACTTTCGTTACAATGAATCAATTTCGACCAAATTTTCAACATTTATGTAAAACGAGATGGAGCAGGTTTTGCTTAACATCAAAATATTTTTCCTAACTTTAACATGCGTAACTTCGCTGTTATCGATTAAATACAAAAAAAATCAACAGAGTTAATTTTATTTATATATAAATACAAAATTAAATTTCAACAGAGTTAATTTTTTTACATACTAGCTAATAATCTCAATCTAAAAAATATTCATATTGTTTTATCATGTTTCTAATTTCGCCTAACAAATATACAAATTTATAGTGACCAACATATGCAAATTTTATCTTTGTTTTTATTTAACTTGATATCGTAAACATATACATCTATTGTAAGCATTTTTCTGTTCACCTTCCGTGGTTTCTCTTTTCTCTGATAGTTTTTAGATGTAGTATATTTTCTTATTACTAGACTACAAACATTCCCTCGAGAAAAACCTGGGCGAAGCCGGGTACATCCATACAATAATAATGATACAATTCCAAGGCATTCCATCATTTCTTTAACTTCCAATTACCGAGGGATCCATTTAATATTGATTTTATTCAACTTATCGAGTATTTTTCAAAGCACCGGGAAAAAAGTTCACTTTATCGAAAGATTCGTTAGACAAACCTTTACTCGGGTAAAACCCGGGCGAAGCCGGGTACGTCCGCTAGTGTAATATAAAAAGCCAACAATGAAGAATGAATGTAAGATAAAAAGCCAACAATGAAGAGTAAATGTAATATAAAAAGCCAACAGAGTGAATGTAAGATAAAAAGCCAACAACGAAGAGTGAATGTAATATAAAAAGCCAACAATGAAGAATGAATGTAAGTTAAAAAGCCAACAATGAAGAGTAAATCTCTCTATATATATATCTATATTAATAAAATGCAAATTTCATAAGTGGTGTTCGCTAAAAACTTTCGTTACAATGCATCAATTTCAACCAAATTTTCAACATTTATGTAAAACGAGATGGAGCAGGTTTTGCTTAACATCAAAATATTTTTCCTAACTTTAACATGCGTAACTTCGCTGTTATCGATTAAATACAAAAAAAAATCAACAGAGTTAATTTTATTTATATATAAATATAAAAAGTAATTCAGCAATTCATTCAACTCAATCTAAAAAAATATTCAAAACAAGCAATTTTAAGATAACACCATATGTAAAACAGTCGGCCAAGAAAACAACAACGATTAACATCTTTCTCACATATTCACACACAATCTTGATTAATAATTAAAACTAATCTTTAACATTGTTTATTATACTTCATAATATATAATATTCGTTAGGCAAACTTTCACTCGGATAAAACCCGGGCAAAGCCGGGTACACATCCGCTAGTATATATATATATATATATAAAAGTCAATTTCTATCTGTCTGTCTGTTTCGCGATAAACTCAAAAACTACTGAACCAATTGGTTCCAAATTTTGCATGTCGCTTTTTATAAACCTGAGGAAAATTTTCGGCTGCATTTTGATTAGTATTTTTGGCTATTTCTTTTTTTTTCATTTGAAGAACTTTTTTTTTACGCGGACTAATCCGGAATGGAATGAATACCTAAATATGGCCATTTTTTAAGCATCGGTGGTTCAGTGGTAGAATGCTCGCCTGCCACGCGGGCGGCCCGGGTTCGATACTCGGCCGATGCATTTTTTTTTTTTTAATTTTTAAAACTCATTTATATTATCTATACACTTGGTTCTTTTTTTATGCGGTAGATGCGTTCCAGGGGAATCCGCATAAAAAAAAATCGCACAAAAAAAGACATACATTTATATGTAAAATGATGGATACGTTCCATTTATTTAAAAAATCGCATAAAACCTAAATAATGTTTTAAAATGCACAAGAAATCGCATAAAAAAAGATTTATAAATAATAAGATTTAATTTTTTCTCATCATATTTTAATAAATGGCACATATGTGTGTTAATAACAAAAACAAAACTTAATATGTAAAAAAAAAAAAAAAAAAAACATAAACAAAACTTTATTTAAAATCATATTAAGAATGTTTTCATCATTATTCGCTGTCTGATAATGTGCGAACCCGTTTGTGGATTGGTGCAAGATCACTTTCATCACTTGAAGATAAAATTACGTCATCAGATCTACATGGTAATGCTTCTTTAGGAACTTCAGTGATTTTTTTTTCTTTGACAAGGTAGTCAGTAATCAAACGCTGTGATGGCTTGACTAGTTCTTTGTAGAGTTCTCTGTAGCCAGACATACAAAATTTCAGATCACGTTGGAATTTTAAGGCGCGTTCTACATCATTATCATTTTGAATAAAAAAAAATTCCAATTTACCGGAAAGTTGAAGGCCTTCCCGAAGTAATTTTTCGTCCAGTGGAGTAACATCTTCCAGTTCGCTATCTACACACACTGTTTCGAAATCTTTAGTAGTATCTACCATACTTTCCGAAATATCATCATCATTTAGGGCTTCGTCCACAAGCAATTCTTCTATATCATGCTCGCCAAAATCATCAAAACCTTCCCCACCTATTTCCTTAGCAATTGAAATAATATCTGATGTTACTATTGTTGTTCTATTTGATTCATTTCTCTTTGATACGCATTCAGGCCAAGCAGCTTTCCAACATGCATTTAAAGTTTGTGATTTTATCTCGGCAATTGCTAACGCAACATGATCTACACAGTTCAAGATATTAAATTGTTTCCAAACTTCAGTAACTGTTATTGTATCGGATTCCAGTTTATCGAAAATGAATTGGAAAGTGAATTTTACATAATATTTTTTAAATGTTGAAATAATTCCCTGATCTAATGGTTGAATTAGGCTCGTTGTGTTTGGAGGGAAAAAAACTACCTTTATATTTGGATGCTCTAAGTTTGGATGACCTGGTGCATTGTCAAGAATTAATAAGATCTTAAATTCGAGACCCATCTCTTTCATATAATTTTCTACTTCGGGTACGAAGCATTTATTGAACCATTCAGTGAAAATAGCCGTTGTTACCCAGGCCTTCTTGTTTGCCATCCAATGTACGGGCAGTGTATTTAAGTCTTTTCCTTTTAATGCACGTGGTTTTAAAGATCGATTTACAAGCAGCGGTTTTAACATTCGATCGCCAGATGCATTGCTGCACAGCAATAAAGTAACTCGATCTTTAGCAGCTTTAAAACCACTGGCATTTTTTTCGGACTTTGCAATGTAAGTACGGGTTGGCATTTTTTTCCAAAACAATCCTGTTTCATCAGCATTGAAGATTTGATGTGGGCACAATATCCTCCATCTTTAATAATTTTAGCCAACTTTTCAGGATATTTTCTAGCAGCTTCTTCATCTGCAGAAGCCACCTCACCTTTTATTTTTAGATTATGAAAAGAATGTCTTTTTATAAAACCAGTTAACCACCCTGTGCTGGCAGAGAATTGTGGATTACTTTCACGTGAAGATGTAGATGGCTCTGATTCTTTTAACTCCTTGTAAAATTTAAGGGCTTTCATCTTGATTAAATGTCTATCTAACGGAATTCTTTTTTGAGTTAAATCTTCAATCCAAATTACGAGAG
The DNA here is from genome assembly GCA_030710605.1 of Cordylochernes scorpioides. NCBI lineage: Eukaryota > Metazoa > Arthropoda > Arachnida > Pseudoscorpiones > Chernetidae > Cordylochernes > Cordylochernes scorpioides. The sequence continues at coordinate 2,850,930 of CP092884.1, read as the reverse complement.
CCTTTTCTGTTTTTTCTATTAAAGTGCCTCTTGAATATGATGAAATTTTAGAACTCAAATTTGTACCAGATCTGACTGATCTTCTTATTGCCGCTTCATTTTTTTTTAATTGCTCTTATAGTAGATTCGCCTAAATTATAACGTTTACCTATTGCTGTTGATCTTTCTCCTTTCGCCAAGCAATCGAGAATTATAATTTTGGTTTCTAGCGAAATTGCACTTCTTTTTTGTTTTTTATTATTGTCACACATTTTCTTTAAGAGGACTAAAAATTATGGAAAAACTTAATGTACAATTACGCACTAAAATTATTCAAAAAAACTTACAATTCACTTGAGTAAATTTATCTTCCGGTTTTCGGTAGTAACCTTCTTTCACAAAGTTTTATTTTCTAATGCTTTCCAATATGCAGACTTTTTTTTAATTAGTTTCATACAAAAACAAAATGCAGAATAAAAACACGCAATTTTAACGAGGTATTTTTGTTTTTGTCTCTTTTGTTTTTAAGAACAAATCAAGAGAAAACATGTCAATAAAAGAAAAAAGAAATTTGTAACGGCAGCTGGCACGCCGGCGGGTTTTCAGTTTTGATTTCGGTTTTGCACGAGTTGTGTAAGACACCGGCAGGCGCGGAATAAAAGACAATTGGAACTTCCCCTCTACTGTTTGTTGGATAACTTAACATACAACCAGGACGTTACAAAATTCTTTCTTTGTATTGATTGCGTAATAGTATAGTTGTAGTTGTTATTCTTATTCGTTTTCAGAAAAAGTGAATCACCAAAAATTTTTTTTTCGAAATTCGAATAATTTGTTTTTTTTTGCACCGCATAACTCCAAAACCGCATAAAAAAAAACCGCATAAAAAGAGAACGAAGTGTATATATATATATAATTGAATGTCTGTCTGTCTGTACTCTATAGATTCAAAAACCATACATCCAATCACCGTGAAATTTTGGGATATTATTAGGTATATCACCGGGAAGGTTTTAGAAAAATAATTTCATGAATATCTTGAATATCCTTAGAGTTATTTGCAGATTTGTAGATTTAACTCGCAAGCAGCGCCCCCATTGTGACGATGATAACAAGTTTTCTTATCACTAAGTTTGTTATCTTAAATATTATTTATCAAAAGTAAGATTATCTCAGGATGACACGGCAATTTATTTGCGACAAGAATAATGATACAATTCCAAGGTGAAGATACTATTACTTTAACTTCCAATTACCGAGGGAGCCAATTAATATTGATTTTATTCAACTTATCGAGTATTTTTCAAGGGACCGGGAAAAAATGTTCACTAGATAACACTATGATTTTCTAATGTAGAAAATTAGGAAAGACAAAATTCAGGATGACACGGCACACAGGGACCGGGAAAAAATGTTCACTTTATCGAGAGATTCAAATTTAGGAGTTTCAAATTATCAAAATATATCTTTTTTTTTAATAAGTTTAAAGAGAATTGTTTTAACAAATGTTCGCTAGACAAACCTTTACTCGGGTAAAACCCCGGGCGAAGCCGAGTACGTTTTATAAGTTTAAAGAGAATTGTTTTAACAAATGTTCGTTAGACAAACATTCACTCGGGTAAAACCCGGGCGAAGCCGGGCACATCCGCTAGTATATATATACGTTTTGAATGTATAAAATCTGATCTTTGGTATTGATATCTCTCTCCAAACTATTAGTTGAATTTTCAAAGATTCTAATATAATTAAGGTGATCAGGCAGTTAGATTTTTTTTTTTTTGACAGGGCGATGAAAAATGAACCCTTCTAACATTCTATTTTCTATATAAAACTTGACGGTAATGGAATTCAAAATATTAATTTTTAAAAATCATTAGCAAGGGTTAATAAAATTTAAACGATTTTCTAAATTAATTCCTATTCAGTGCATAGATATAGGCTTTGAAAAAAAAATCACCAGGAGCTCCCGCTGAAGATTCGATTATCTAATGAAAAATCGAAAATAGATTTCGTTTTTAATTGTTTCTAAACGACCAAATTTGATTTGTTATGTTTTAAAATAACATCAAAAGAGGGTGTTTAATTTATTTTAATATTTTAAAACAACATCACAGAGAGAGACAACATTGTGCTCAAATACATATTTGCAATAAAAGTTACTATTCGCAAGTCGCGCCATATCAGAGAAAGTTAACCCATGGAAAAAACCTTTATGAAAAGTAGCTAGCAATTGAAAAATGGAAAAATGTTGTTACACTGAACGAGACATGGGTTTAACTCCATTATAGCAACCAACTCCGTGACATTCTCTCTCACTAGGCTAACTCTCAAATAAACACCTTTCAGAACTGGGCCCAGCAACGCAAGGAAAGCTTCTCAAAGGGCTTCATGATCATTGCAGGTTTCTGCTAAAATGTGAAGCTTCTTATAAAGAAGGTGGACCCAAATGTCAAGATAAATTCTCAAATCTACCAAATATTTGTCTTAGACCCATTATTCGACAATGGGGTTCTATTTTTGAATCCAAGCGACTCAAGATCCATGCGTTTGCATCAGAATAAAGCCACGAGTCCTACCTCACGTTCAACACGTTAATATCCGGACGAAAAGAGGGATTAAACTGGCATTTGATACATCTCTTTTAAACACATCCCTGCCCAGACTTGGCCCCTTATGGATATTTGTGTTTTACCTTGCTGAAAACTCCTCTTAGTTCTAGAAAAGCGAATACGCTAGATGGTCTCTGGAAAGTCTTTAAGAAATGTTGGGATGGTCTTGATCAAAATATTCTAAGAAATTCCTTTTCCTGGAAACATCGATGGAGGGCTGTTGATTTATACCTCATTCTAAGATGTTATCTTGTACCAAAAAGTGTCATAGTGGAGATTATATCTAAGGCTTGTACAAAGAACATAAGATTTGCATACGACTTGTATACAAAATGTTCTCTCAATAGTCCAACACCTTCTGAAAATTTTCAAAATTAAAATTTCATTATTATTATAATATTTGACTATTTATTCTTCCAAGAAGATGCGATTCTCTTTAAAATAATCCAATAAAGAAAGGGCAAGCCGATATCTATTTATAATATAAAACTTTGTACTTTATACCAATAAATTTTCATTCTCTTGTTTTTCTTATCTATCAATAAATAAAAAGTGTGAAATTCGATTACCGCTACTGAAATGAGGTGACAGGTTTTTACGTGTTAGGAAACTTTCTAGAAAAAATCCTATTAGGAGGCGTGGCAAAAAGCATCTAAAAACTGCCAAAGGCTCCCAATTTTAGGAAGCTCTTCCAATATTTGACACTGAGTTTTGTTGCCGGGACGTCCAATTACTCCCTTGTGCCACGGAATTTGATTTTAAGACCGAATTAGATGGAGATAAAGTCTCTGATGTTGTGAATCTGGCGAATAAAGGATAAGCAAAGTGGCCTATTGGTTTTGAGGATGCATTGCCCTCTCTGTAAGAATAGACATCTACCAATTTTTTAAATATATTGTAGCTTTCTTTTTTGTATGAAAATTTCATATATGGTTTCCTATGAATTTAAATATTTGCAAAACTTTCATAATATGATATATATATATCAAAATAAATCTCTATTTATATTTCATCAGAGTTAAATTGGATTATGGTTATATTTATTTGTAAACGAGGTTGGTTTAAATTTGAAATTAACAGTGGGAAATCATGCAATATATTTAAAAATAATATAAAATCACTTATATATATTATAATAAGTATAAAATTTCTAAGTACCTCACAAAAATATCAGCAAATTGGTAAACAAACGAACGATATTTACATAGAATAATGATTTATAACACTGAAGACATTAAAAACTTAGACTAGATAAATTTAATATATGATAACTCAACCATTTGAAGTCTTCCAGTTATCTAAATTTCCAGGTCTCCAGCCAAAAAGAAAGATGATGCTGAACCTATAGGAATACGTGGTCGTGTTTAACCAACCATTATAAACCGTACCATATAACGTTCACTGCAAATCGATTTAATATTCATTTAAACGTTTTGAGACGTTTAGAAAGCGATAAAGACGGACTTATAACCACATAAAATAATTAGAGCCAAAACTTGTAGAGAGCGTCTTCTTTAGAATAAATAACTCTTCCTTCAGAACCGAGTCGAAAATGCCAAAAGTTCAGTTGATGACAGCAATGGAGGCTCTGAAACAAGAATACTGAGTATCGGCCCACTGAAGTTCTTGGCGTATCCAAGCGATGGTTTTAGGGAGTTGGAATGTGAGACAAGTGCTGTCCCTGAAATCGTCATAAACCTTTAACCGGGAGGTCTCGTCGACTCTAGAAGTTCGGTACTGTAATTGCCATTTACTAGGACTAATCGTCAAACACTTATTTGGTTGTGGCGTGTTAGTATATAAGAGAAAATATGAAAGATAAAAATATTGTTTTACGGGTAAAGGCCTAGAAAATAAAACAGTTACAATCTCCGTTAACAGATGGCGCGCTTCAAGACTTTAGCTGATTCCCTCGGGTCGAACGAAGCGCAATTGGAGTCACGCGACGCCTGCGTTCGAGTAACTTTTGTTGTTTTGAAAATTAGAAGGGGTAGAACGCTTTTTAGGAGGGGGATCCAAGAACTGCAGAGAGAGGCACTGGTGACCCGCGGCGGAAGAAGCAGCGTTGTCGCATAAAAGACCGTGGAGCAACACGCGATAATATAATTTTTCGGTAAAAATTATATTAATTTCATTTTGTTTTGAACCTTCCATGCAAACCATTGCTGGATTTTAAAAACCACCATATTTCATGGCATAAAAATAAATAAATTTTGTTGTATCTTGGGCCAATTAATTTGAATTTTTCTTTAAGCCTATGTTAAACTAGTTGGGTATAGAACGCTTCTCAAAGGACATGCTCACACGTTTATTCGCGGCAAAAGTTGAAGTTGATTCCCCTTTTTAGAAATTTATAATAGCCTTCTATTTTTATCTCTCATAATAGAAAATTTACATTTTCTTATTTTAATATTTTCTGAACTTTTTTTGCGCTGTTTCACTTTGAAAATCTTTGATAATGGCTTTTTTCTAGTAATAGCCTTTTCCTTAAAACGCCTTTCTTCAATTTTTACCCTTCTACTTTGAATTCATTTGCATTTTTTTATTTTTCAAATTCAACGAAAGCAAAGATATTTAACAAAATTATAATGTGTAAAAATTTAAATAAAATGCAGTAAAAATATAACGTAAATATAAACAAACAATGACGCTATATTTATTGCTTCGAAATAGCGATCTGTGAGCTGAAATATGCTCAAAATTTGTATGTTTTAAAATTTTTTAACTATAATTTCAAGTTCGTTATAACTATGATATTTTAAATATAATTTATTATTATGTGACTTAAATTTGTTCGTTATATGGATAGTTATAAATGACTGCGGCGTATAATTATAAAGCTATACAACCAGTTTAACCGCATAAGTTTCTTTTTATTTATGAAAAATCATTTTTAATTTCAAAGAGAAATAATTTAATATTTCTACTTTTTGGATGACGTATGAAAAGGTTGAATATATGAAGAGTGATGGTCTATATATGAATGTATGACGTATGGAGGGTGAAAAATATGAAGAGTAATGGCGAACGGAAAAATAAAAGTGTCCAGGAGCGGGAATCGAACCCACAACCTTCTGCTTACCGGGCAGGTGCCATGTCCACTAGGCTATCCTGGACGATATATAAAATAAACTTATGCGGTTAAACTGGTTGTATAGCTTTATATGGATAGTTGTTCATTACTTTAAAAATATAAAAGTTCGTTATAACAATGACATTTTCAATGGATTCAATAATTTGCGAGAACTAATCTTTACAATGGTCAATTTTTACTGGTCATTTTAACATCAAATCATATATTTTCAAAATGAGAAAATATATTCGCCTGAATGTTCATGTGTAGCTAAAAAGAAACCTCCCGAACAAATTCTAACTTCTTGCCCACTGGTGACGGACCTAAAAGAGCAGATCAAATAGGTTATAATAAAGGAAAATATATAAAATTTTGTGTTTTTCAAAATTTTCTCATATATTGGCATATTTATGAAAATAGAGCAATCCATAAATAAATCTTTAATTAAAAAGGCATATATTGGATCAAAATATCATTTATTTTACCAATATTTCAATAGCGCTGAGTTTATTGTTGACACACTTTAAAATATTAAAATCAAATATTTTGATTCAATATATGCCTTTTTAATTAAATATTGGCATATGTTTTCTCATATAATACATAATCAAACAGCTTTAATAACTGTAATATTGTATGACTTTATTTAAACCCAATTGTAAATAATTTATTCTCTACAGCATAATAGCATATCCTGTTGAAGGGCTGATAAGCCTGGAAGCTTGATTTTATAAATAAGTTTATTTAATGAAGAAACTTATTCCCAGATAGATCTTCGATTTGTTTATTGAAACATAACTCCTTATATATAGTTTTGGAGATCATTTGGTGGTTGGAAAGTTATTTGGAAAATAATATACGAGTAGCTACATCAACTAATAATTTATTTAATTCTCAACGTTTCAATCACTCGCTGTTCTTCTCCCCATTTCCCTGAGGAAAGTTACAGCGAGTTCATTGAAACATCGAGAATTAAATAAGATATTATTTCATTATATATATTCGAAATTTTTCATATTAACTTTCTCTATTTACGGAACTAATCGTTGTAAATTAATTTATCTATAGCTTTTCACAGCATTCTGTGTGTGTGTGCAAATAATTATAAGTATGTAATTAACTTCTGCTTTTCTTATAACTATGATCATTTATTGTTGTATATATTGTCACATACTTCATGGGGAATTATATGATTATTTTCATATTATATTTCATTTTTAAACATATTAATGCTGTTTTGATAATCTTATCAAGTATGATAATTTTGTAAGATATAATTTTTTTTCGATTACGCTCACTCATCTTCCTTGTTTCTTTAATAATAAAATCCTCTTTAATATGAACTCGTTCTGGACTATTCTACGTCAACATGGACATCAGTGAACAAAAGCCATCTTCATACCAAGGTGCAGCACAATCTATATAGATAATACCGTAACAGAGTTTTCCATTGTAAAGTCCTGAGCTATCTCCTCCGAAAATTCTGAACTACACATAACGATCTATATACCAAAATTTTCGTTATTTTTTTCTTCGTATGATAGGCCTGTTTTTATTTTCCTAATGTTAACAGTTATTTTTATTTTTTAATTTAATCTATTTTACAATCGTAGATTTTTTGCATATATCATCATCAATTCCTTTGTTTTGAAATGCGTTCTTTTGTTTACCTTTTACTAATTCTTATTTACTATTTTTTATTAATTTCTGATTCATTTGATTATGATTATAATTTGTAAGTACTTTGTTATAGTTTTTCATTTAAATAGAGCTCAATTTTTGTGTATGTTTCTTATTTGCATTATCTTTCCTAATGTCTTTGGCAACGTTTTTTTTTTCTCATAAATAGGCTGAGGTTATATTATTTTTCGAATTGTAGATTTAAATATTTATTTATGTCTTTCTTTTGCTTAATTATTTCTTCTTTATATTTGTTCTTATTTATTCTTTTTTTTTTACTCTTTCACAATCAAATTTTGAAAATGGCTAAATGGCCCCACTTCTCCCTATTTGCTTTTGCAGCTTTTCTTATAAAAAAAAATATTAAAACTTAGAATTAAGCTTTGCTTTTTTATATACATGTTTATTACACATTTAGCAATACTTTTTCTTTATATTTGCTCTTATTTACTCATTTTTTTACTCTTTCACAATCAAATTTTGAAAATGGCTAAATGGCTCCACTTCTCCCTCTTTGCTTTTGTAGCTTTTCTTATAAAAAAAAATTAAAACTTAGAATTAGGCATTGCTTTTTTATAGACATGTTTGTTACACATTTAGCAATACTTTCTCTTTATATTTGTCCTTATTTATTCATTTATTTACTCTTTTACAATCAAATTTTTAAAATGGCTAAATGGCTCCACTTCTCCCTATTTGCTTTTGTAGCTTTTATTTAAAAAAAAATATTAAAACTTAGAATTAAGCATTGCTTTTTTATATACATGTTTGTTACACATTTAGCAATACTTTCTCTTTATATCTGTCCTTATTTACTCATTTATTTACTCTTTCATAATCAAATTTTGAAAATGGCTAAATGGCTCCACTTCTCCCTATTTGCTTTTGCTTATAAAAAAAATATTAAAACTTAGAATTAAGCTTTGCTTTTTTATATACATGTTTGCTACACATTTAGCAATATATATACCAAAATATTTTTTTGAATACTTATCTTTTTTAGTGAATTTTTGTCAGGGGGGCTGCAAAAGTGCCGTACTTATGCAGTATTTTGATGCTTTTCCTGTGACAAGGATAATGAAATTTAAAATTAAGCTTTGCTTTTTTATATACATGTTATTTACACATTTAGCAATATATACACAGAAATATTTTGGAATATTTAACTTTTTTGGTGAATTTTTGTCAGGGAAGCTATGGACTGCCGTAATCATGCATTATGTTGATGTTCTTCTCATAAAAAAAAATATTTGGGTTTGGAATTGGGCTTTGCTTTTTTGTATACATGTTTTTTACATATTTAGCTCCATTTTTGTGTCTTATTTTATTTTTTGCAGTATCTTTCATAATGCCTGATTTGATTACTTGATCTGTTATAGTTTTTCATTTGAATTTAGCTCCATTTTTGTGTCTGTCGTTTTTTTTCTTCTCATAAATAGGCTGATGCTGTATTTGTGTACTCAATTGTTGCTTTTTGTGTCTGGTTTCTTTTTTGCAGTATTTTTTTGGAATCCTTTTTTTTTTTCTTCAATTGTTTCCTCACATGCTTGGAATTTTCTTTTTATGCCTGTCCTGGCTTTCAGTTTTATAGTTTTCCTCTGCTTGGTTCTTATTTTACCTTTTTTTTTCAGCGTCTTCTATCATGCCTCGAAAAGGCCGTGGAAGACTCACTCCCCTAACCGCTAGGCGTGCTAATATGACTCGCCGCAGGAACAAAACCACGATTGCTATTTTTCCAGTTTACTTTTTCACCAATGTCTATAATTTTTCACCTGAAAAGATTTTTTATTTTATTTGTTATCCAATAAACTATTATCACTTATTTTTGGTCTTTTTATTTACTTATTTTACTGGGGGTTGGTGGAAGGATGGTTTAAGCCGTTGGTTTTCGACCGCTACGACCCGGGTTCGATTCCCGCATTGGGCACTTTTTTCTGAAAAAATAAAAAATAAATGCTCCAATGGCTTCCGATTCTTGCAAAAGTCCAACCCCACCAGCAAGCGCAAGTAATCAAACGGGGCCCTGGCACATTTGTAAATGCAAAGTCGAACTGCTTTTCACATGTTTAGACATGTTGTGTACTTACAGTAAAAGCAGTCGCCTACTCTACCCACCATGATTATCAAGGCCTGTACCACGTGTACTAGCGATAAGCAAAAAAAAAAATTATTTTACTCATTGATCTATACATACAATTATTTGCATACAATTATATACATACAAATATATGCATACAATTATATACATACAATTTTCTACATTTTTGCACTCTGCAGTCTAATATGTTGTTAATAATAAGGGTTTTAGACAAATATCAACTGTTGAAATTTGAATTTCCAAAATAGTTGAATTATCGAAAGTGTCGAATTAGTTTGTCATATGATAGGCCGTAGGTCGAGACATCAAAAATGGTCGAATTATCGTGTGTTAAATTAATTTGATTATATTGTATATATAAAATTATAGAATTGTTGTTTTTAATGAGGTCTTTTAAATGAATTTATTCCTTTAATATTTTGTCATATCTGCAATTTTTTTTCATTTCCAAAATATTTATTTACACTTTCACCAATGCCTATAGGATCTTTGCGATGGAACAGGTATGGTGTTCTAGCGCATGTGCTCTCATGTCCTTGAAGCACATATACTGACAGTACCCAAAGTTGAACACGCTGTATACTGTCTGACATATATGACTATAAAGAGGGCTCAAGGCCAAACCTTTGCTACAAGAGCCTGTGTTTACGCACAGACGACTTTATGTGACTTTTTCAAGTGTGCGCACTTTCGATAGCATACATGTAAAGTTTAACCCAAATATATATAAAATGTAGTTTTTAATGAGGTCATTTAAATGAATTCCTATTATAAATCGTCTCCTCTGAAAAATAGTTTGTAAATTTATATTCTGATTTATTTTATCCTTTTTTTTTCATTTCCAAAATTAAACTTAAAATTTAAAATTACACTTTTCACCAATGCCTAAAGTTTCTCACCTGAAAGAAAAAAAACTCCGCCTTTGCCGGTCCCAAGCCAGGATGAAAAAGGAGGAGGGGGAACAGTAACAAGCTCACTAAAAAAACCTGGGCTCAGCTGGCCCGGCTGATAGTACCTTGTAAGGGCTCCTAATCCAGGGATACATTCTTTTGGAGCTAAGTCAGTGGCCTGCCACTGAGTAGTGCTCCCAGTCTTGATGACAAAGGCAGACGCATTCTACTTCACCCAATCATGATGGTTGTTAATTTCAAGCTTTACAAGCTTGACACTCTAATATGATTGAGTGAAGATAAGAAAGGAGAAAAAAATATTTTTTGTATTTCTTTTTGGCAATAATCTATTTATTATCAATTAATTTAATTTTGGTCTTTATTTATTATTCCCCTGCTCTATACATACATTTTGTACATTTACAATGTCAGCCGTTTTCTCTGTAATACCTTTTTAGCAGTGAGGTTATATTTGAGCAACAAACAATTGTTGAAATTTATAATGGTCGAATTATTGATAGTGTTGAATTACAGTTTGTTATATGATAGGCTGTAGGTCAGGACAACAAAACATGGTCGAATTATCGAGGTTATATTGTATATATAAAACTAGAAATGTAGTTTTAATGAGGTCCTTTAAATATTTTCATTCCTTTTATATGTTGTCTTATCTGCGATATAGTAGCATTTTTTGCAATTTTATTTGCTGATTTGTGTCATTTTTCACTCTAAATATATTTATTTAAACTCTTCAACTAATGCCTATAGTTTCTTTCCTGAAATTGCTTACCAAACATGAGTTGGTTGTATTGTTATGCTTCGGAGATATTTTAATCCTAAACAGGGTCTTTACGAATGGTACACGTATGGTGACACAGTGCATGTGCTCTCATGTTCTTGAAGTAGTGTAGATGTGTTGTTTGCACCTTTATTTTCTGATTTGTTAGTATTTTTCTTCTTTTTTCATTTTAAATAATTTTTTAGGCATAGGAACCAATGCCTATAGTTTCTCACCTGCGGGCCCTTCGAGTAAACCCGGGGCGTTGCCCGGGTCATTCGGCTAGTATATAATAATACAATAAATATATCCGAGAAATATTATGTTATTCAGTTTAAACTGTTGTGTATAGTTCAACGCGTAATTATATCCAAATCGGATATAGCGTGTCGTATGTGAATACTAGCCGAATGACCCTGGCAACGCCCGTGTTTTACCCGATTGAATGTTTTTATTCAAATACTATTTGTTACAATTATAAATTGGCGCCTTAAATAAATGCATATATTAGTTGATAACTATAGCCTATGTGCTTTATCTGTCTATGTACTGTTGGCTTCCGTAGGCGTCTCTTACTGGGAAAAAGAAAGAGAGGATTCCATTTAGTTATTAACTAATATATGCATTTATTTAAGGAGCGACCCGCTCCAACACAATAGTTACAAAAACCAAAAAGCGAGTAGGGGGGGGGGCATGATGGGGGGGGGGGGCAAAGGTAGCGTGATCGTAGCCAACCAATAGGAGAGCGCCTTTCCAAAAAAAAAAAAGCAAACGGTGACAGAGATGAAAAATTATTAAGAACGAATGACGCTCGTAACTGTATATAGAATGGTAATATAGAAATGTCACTGTGTAGAAAAGCCTGGTAATCGTTCCACAAAACACTGATGCGATGTTCGGTAGAAGAATTCACAGTGATGATTATTTTGTGGGCTGTTTCAAGGATTTAAATCAGATCACTAAATAGCAGAAAGGAGAGGCTAAAAGTCTCCTACAAACTAACTTTATTTAAAACATGTTAAGAGGACAGAGGAATACACCCAACTGATCAGCAGACGACGCCGTGCTCCCCCTTTTATTGCCGGCTGGCGGCGGGTATGTTTGTTTACAGTCACCCAATCCGTCTGGCCGACGTCCCGAAGTGGATCTCCATTATTCCACAGTCACTTTTACCATTTAATGAGCATGTTTTATTTTGCCCTAATTTGGAAAACAGGGGGAAACGGGCAGTGTTATCAACATTGTATATGTCTAATAATGTCACCAGTTAGAAGAAATGTAAACTATTTCGATGCATATATTTCTTATTTATTTTTTATTTTCTTTTTTTTTTTAAATAAACCTGAGCGTTAAAATTAATTTATATTTCTTATATTCTATATCCATTGGTAAAATTCTGAGTATTTTTGAAATTATTATATTAGTCCTTATGAATAAAATATGGCTTGAAGAATACACTTAATTTCTGCACCTGACATGTTTTAATTAACAATGTTGTTTCAACTTGGAGAACATCAGCCTGTGCTTGGGAAAAATACTAGAGCCAAACTCTAGTGATAATAATATAGTTTTTTTCCGTTTTAGTCTGGTTGATAGATGGATATTTAATGGCCTTGCCTGCCTGATCCATATTTATAAAGCCTCTTTCATTTTATGGAAATTTCCTAAATCTAAACTTTTCATATTTGTTTGTATATTTTTATGTATTTTTTCCGCAATACCTATATTCACATGATTATATATTTTACTTATTTTATCTTGAAATATTTATGGAAAAATCATTTCATTCATTTATTATTTCCCATCATCAACTAATGCATTATAATAACTGGGGAACGTCGGTAGAAGGGTGATCTGAACCTTTGGTTTTCGACCGCTACGACCCGGGATCGAACACCGTATTGGGAACTTTTTTCTAAGTATCCTAAATGACCCCCGACTCTTGCAAAAGTCCAACCCCACCAGAGAGTGCAAGTAACCAAATGTGGTTATGGAAGATTTGTAAGTGCAAAAGTCGAACTGCTTTTTACATGTGTAGACATGTGGTGCACTTACAGTAAAATAAATCGCTAACTACCCACCATGTTTATCATGGCCTATACCACGAGTACTGAGGATAATAAAAAAATAGTAGGATGTTAGAATTCGTCTTGCGGTTATTCCATCCCTCTTTGCTCCACTGACACAACTTCCCTCCATCAGATGTCACCATCTCTTGGTGCGGGAGCCGGAACCAAGATGTCTTCCTTGTCAACGCCATGGAGCGGGAACTGATGAGTTAATTCAGCTAAATAAACATTATGGAATGGATATTATTTTCTAATTTAAAAAAATGCTTTTATACAAAATTCTACCTTCTTTTCACATGTTTAGACATGCGGTGCACTTACAATAAAAGCAGTCACCAAATTCTACCCACCATGATTATCATGGCCTGTACCACGTGTACTGGGGATAATAATAAAAAAAATCATAATAACTTTACTGTGTGCATGTTATATATGAAAAAATATTTTGAAATAAATTTGACATTCACGATCAGTTAAATCCATATACACCTATCCCCCGATTTACACGGTAGATACGTTCCTGAGAAAAACGTGTAAATCGAAAATTAAAAGTTTTTTTAAAATTAGAAATACAGACAGAGTGTGCGTGTGCAGCAAGTCAGCACATAAGCTCGGGATTCCTCGTGAGATGTTTTCACAGCGCATGTGTTCAATCACAGTAGCATTTAGTATAGTGCGATAAAACAAAAAAAAAAACTTATTTGGAAAACCGTGTAAAAGCGGAAACGTGTAAAACAAGTACCGTGTAAATCGGGGGATAGGTGTATTACATTTTGCTATTGTCAAGAAAAGATTACCCCATCAAGGTACATAGGCAATAGCCCAGTTTCCATCAGAATTTAAAAAGTATGACCATACTCCATGTGGGAACATCATCACAGAGTACTTTCTGTAGTACATCTTGTTTTCCTATGTAATGTTCCATGAGCCTCCCTTATTAACTATCCTCTCTAAACAGCGATCAAAATGATTTTTTCCTAAATTCATATCTTGATCAAATGTAAAAAATCATAAATTCCTAAAGTGATTTCAAAATTTATAGTTTATGATTACGTTTATGCATAAAAATATTTTCTAATGTTCAATATTTTTCCATCGCGGTAAGGACAGTAGAAATTTGTTTATTAATAAAATAAACATTCGAGCTTTAATGTAAACCTCTCCTGTATATAGACGGCACGTTATATAGCTTTATATTAATTATATATACTTGATAATTTTTTATAAATATTGCCACGTGGAAAATTGGGGAAGACAAAAACTTCAGGAGGAAACAAAATTTATTTCAGGGAAGGACCAACTAAAAAGGTAAACAAAAGATAAGCCACGAGGGGAATTTTCAGAGTCGCCAGATATAAACATAAAAATGACCACTCTGTTAAATAAAAAATAATAAAATTAAGAAATACTATGTTACATAAATTAAATTAATACATACTATGTTACATAGCTTCTTCCCTATGGGAGCTGTGACCCACAGCTAGCAACTATTGTAGATGTGGATTTGACGTGCTTCTGCCAAGGATTCCATCGAAGTCTTGGAACTTTGTCCCTAGTACCTTTGCGTCCATTTTCTTGCGGCGTGAAGAGCGGCTGTGTCGTCGTATCGTCTATAGGGACATCGTCATCTTCGAGGGAAGTCTTGGCTTTAGCACGTGGTGGAATCCTGGAGCCAGTCTCCGAAAATGCAGATCACAGCACCCATGGCTTCAAGGTCTTCTCGGCGGTGTTCAAGTTTGTCTTCCCTAAATTACCCAGCATCTCCACCAAAATGCCACGTGGAAAATTAGGGAAGACAAAAACTTCAGGAGGAAACAAAATTTATTTCAGGGAAGGACCAACTAAAAAAGGTAAACAAAAGATAAGCCACGAGGGGAATTTTCAGAGTCGCCAGATATAAACATAAAAATGACCACTCTGTTAAATAAAAAAATAATAAAATTAAGAAATACTATGTTACATAAATTAAATTAATACATACTATGTTACAATATATTTAAACTATTTATATGTTTAAATATTTAGTTTCCTGGGTCACAAGCTTTATACTATTGCAATTCCCAAGACCCTAATTGTGCTAACGCTCTCACACTATGCATGGACTTTTCAAAGTTGGTTTAATAAACCTAATGGTCTCATGCACAAATATGCAAGACGGTTGAAAAATAACTTCCAAAGATCGCGTGGTGTCATAGGGAGAGGGAGGAGCAACCACTAAAATCAAAATGGTAACGCGTCAAGGTAGTACCTCCTGGGTGGATTGAAAATTCTGCGGAATAAGTTTTTGATATTAATTGTTTTTATAAATTTTTAATTGCTAGCTATCGATAAATTTTTAACAATAATTTTTATTGTATATGTAAAAATATATACATTGCCCCAAAAATTATTGTTAAAAATTCATAAATTATTTTTAATTTGAAAATTAAAATATATTAATAATATATCATTAGATAATAAAGGCATATATTGACAAATAAATCTTTTATTCAATCCAATATTTTATCATTGCATTAAGACAGTAGAAAATTTATTTATTTTTTAAATAATTATATGTGTCAAAATAGTTCAGATTTTCTACAACAAATCGGGCGCTGATGCATTGTATAAATGTTGTTTTAAAAATAAGTTTACTCGCAATTTGCGGAAGAGCAATGCCCAAAATATGTTATATATTTAATATTGTTTGTATTTCTACTGTCCTCAAATCTGATCTCCATAGTTCATTTGAAATACCCATTCCAAGAGTCTAGCATCAGTATCAGTATAAATGAAAAAAATGCAATATTACAGCGGTATGGTAGATTAAACTGGCGAAACCGCTGGGAGGATTCACCACTGATGAGCCAGGCCCTCCCATTATTTTATCGTTGCAGTAAAGGCTGTAGAAAATTTATTTATTTTTTAAAGAATCATACACGTCAAAAATGGGATCAGACATACTTTAGTCACGTTTTAAAAGTTAAAAGAGAAAACGAAAATATAACGTGGTGAGTTTCTTTTTATTGAAAATACAAGCTTTCAAGCAAAACGCTTTTCTTCGGGTAATCCAAGAAAATGTGCGGAGAGGTATATATACCCAACTAAGTAAGATTTCAAAATTGAAGCGGAATTGCCACGAACAAGCACGTATCAACACACCTAGAGAGCGAGCGAGAAATCCAGTTTAAAATAAGTTTAAAATAAATAAAATATATACATAAATCGGGAAAACACTTGAGGTTAAAATTCCTTATGCGGGGTCCATGCTATTACAAATCGACTTGCGTTCTCCCGTATTCCGAAACCAACGTCGATATTGCCCGTTTCTTGAGAAAATACGGTGTTCACACGTATTTTAGTAATTCACCTTCCGTCGAACTCAAACTCCGGCATCCCATCACAAAAAGTTCTAAAAAGCAGGACCCACTATCCGCCTCTAACGCAGTGTACAAAATTAAATGCTCAAATTGCGAACTACATTATGTTGGTGAAACCGGCAGAACCATTGAAATCAGGACTAAAGAACACAATAGAAACATCATGAACAAAGACAGCCGTTCCCAGATTTATCAGCACATGGCAGAAACACAGCATTCATTTGATTTCACAGACACCCAATGTATTTACAGTAACATACGCGGAAAATATCAACGACTGGTCCTGGAGGCTTTGGTTTCCAATTAAATTCCGAGCCTCAATAGAAAAATTGAACTACCCCCGCAGTACATAGCTTTTTGTAATAGCATGGATCCTGCATAAGGAATTTTAACCTCAAGTGTTTTCCCGATTTATGTATATATTTTATTTATTTTAAACTTATTTTAAACTGGATTTCTCGCTCGCTCTCTAGGTGTGTTGATACGTGCTTGTTCGTGGCAATTCCGCTTCAATTTTTAAATCTTACTTAGTTGGGTGTATATACCTCTCCGCACATTTTCTTGGATTACCTGAAGAAAAGCGTTTTGCTTGAAAGCTTGTATTTTCAATAAAAAGAAACTCACCACGTTATATTTTCGTTTTCTCTTTTAACGTCAAAAATAGTTCAAATTTTCTCTAATAGATGGCGCGCTAATGCACATGACTTTTTATTATCTGAATTTTAAATAGGGATTTCTATATTTTCAGAATAATAATATATCAATATATTATGCAACTAGTTTGGCAATAAGAGATAGATTATTAGAGGCTATATAAATTAGGATATATGTTATATATATTATGATACAGATAGTGCTGTATAATATAGACGATGGGACGGAAATAAATAATAAATAGGTTTCCCTTTCAGTGAATGGACAGATAAATTATGAATATATATATAAATATATGATATCATGGATTCCAGGCGTTCCCAAGGACTATGGATATATATTGAACAATGGTGAAGTTAAAGGATTCTAATGATTACGGATTAATTACAAACACGAAAATATATTGAAATTTGATGAAAGAATTAAAGTCATTACTGGTGAAATGGATTTATTTAGAATTGAATATTATAATATAATATATTCAGAATTAACACGAGAGATATTTTAACATCTGATGTGCTAAAATACGTATCTATTACGTATCTATTTTTGTTGTTTAGGTGTGAAATTTTGATTGATACCTTTTTGAAAACAATTTTTTTAGCGTGTGTGCATGAGTGAATAAATAAACTGCATGAAATATAATTTTATAAATAAATATTGAATATTTTATTTAAACCTCAGCATAGGTATTATATGTAGGGTAATAAAGGATGGCCTTTTTAAATTTTAATTTACTACTTTTTCACAATAGCGAATGGTGGTCACCATTGTGTACTATTTTGGTTACAAAGTCCCCTTGACACGCAAAATATATTTAATATGATAAAATGTGTTGAAAAATATATTAGATAAAAATTAAAATAAAGATAAAATATGCACTGTTGAAAACCACACTCTAATTAATTGAATAAATGACTAAACTGAGATTTTTGGTGGAAAGTAAGAGAAGCCAAACCTTCAACGAAATGAGAAAAATTGAGACAAATGGTGCTCTGTATAGATTTTTAAAAGATTTCCTCTTTTTATTAAGAAACTTCAAACAAACTCGGGTTACTTTGTGCTGTTTTCAACATTAAGTGGATAGCTATCCATTCTTACGTTGCTAGATAGATTGGGTTGATTTAACCCATTAATCAATCTCATGCACTAAATATCAATAATGAAATCATTACTTTCTAATTATTATTTAGTAATCACAAATATCAATATACAGTTTGTATATCATTATGAAATGTTTTTTAAATGTTTAAGTACATTATATATAAACAATTATTTTTATTTTGTCGCATTTTGACAAACTTTATAGCAGCCTCTTTGAAATATCAGATTCTTGTATAGATTATTTTGATGTATGTAGACCATCTTTGTTTAATTTGAACTTTTTATTGTTGTCTGTAATTCTCGAGGGAGGAGCTTAAGATTATGCGAGGCTGAATGTTCATCAATCTAGGGTCTCCCAAGATCAACAATAAATTTATTCTATTCTTTGTGATTATTTTATACTAGACGAATGGCCCGGGCAACGCCCGGGTTTTACCCGAGTGCGTATATATTTTAAAAACGTTTTAATTCAAATACTATTCGTTACAATTATAAATTGGCGCCATGGATGTCACTCTTGTGAAACGTCCCGTTCCAAACTGTGTGTTTTTAAAATGTTTTAATTAAAATACTATTCGTTACAATTATAAATTGGCGCCGTGGATGTCTCTCTTGTGAAACGTCCCGCCCCAAACTGTGTGTGTCTTGAAAATATAAAAATAAAAATGTGAATTTTCATAAAGATTTCATCATGTCGATTTTTTTTTTTTTGCATTTCACCTACTAAATCGATAGAGATAATTACATTTGCAACATGAACTTAGGTATATTGACTAAATAGAAAACTGCATAGTAATAAAGATCATTTTTTAAAGGCACCATATCGTTTTTTTTCAATAAAATCGAAACAAAAATTAACGATAAATAACGATAATTGCCTTAAAAAAAAAAGAAACATTCGCGGTGATTTTGTCTTGCATTCGTTTATACAATTATTATATACGAACTAGCCGAGTGACCCGGGCAACGCCCCGGGTTTACTCGAAGGGCCCGCAGGTAAGAAACTATAGGCATTGGTTCCTATGCCTAAAAAATTATTTAAAATGAAAAAAGAAGAAAAATACTAACAAATCAGAAAATAAAAGTGCAAACAACACATCTACACTACTTCAAGAACATGAGAGCACATGCACTGTGTAACCATACGTGTACCATTCGTAAAGACCCTGCTTAGGATTAAAATATCTCCGAAGCATAACAATACAACCAACTCATGTTTGCTAAGCAATTTCAGGAAAGAAACTATAGGCATTAGTTGAAGAGTTTAAATAAATATATTTTGAGTGAAAAAATGACACAAATCAGCAAATAAAATTGCAAAAAATGCTACTATATCGCAGATAAGACAACATATAAAAGGAATGAATATATTTAAAGGACCTCATTAAAACTACATTTCTAGTTTTATATATACAATATAACCTCGATAATTCGACCATGTTTTGTTGTCTTGACCTACAGCCTATCATATAACAAAATGTAATTCAACACTATCGATAATTCGACCATTTTAAATTTCAACAATTGTTTGTTGCTCAAATATAACTTCACTGCTAAAAAGGTATTACAGAGAAAATGGCTGACATTGTAAATGTACAAAATGTATGTATAGAGCAGGGGAATAATAAATAAAGACCAAAATCAAATTAATTGATAATAAATAGATTATTGCCAAAAAAAAAATACAAAAAATATTTTTTTCTCCTTTCTTATCTTCACTCAATCATATTAGAGTGTCAAGCTTGTAAATCTTGAAATTAACAACCATCACGATTGGGTGAAGTAGAATGCGTCTGCCTTTGTCATCAAGACTGGGAGCACTACTCAGTGGCAGGCCACTGACTTAGCTCCAAAAGAATGTATCCCTGGATTAGGAGCCCTTACAAGGTACTATCAGCCGGGCCAGCTGAGCCCAGGTTTTTTTAGTGAGCTTGTTACTGCTCCCCCTCCTCCTTTTTCATCCTGGTTTGGGACCGGCAAAGGCGGAGTTTTTTTTCTTTCAGGTGAGAAACTTTAGGCATTGGTGAAAAGTGTAAATATATATTCTGGAAATGAAAAAAAAAGGATAAAATAAATCAGAATATAAATTTTTAAACTATATTTCAGAGGAGACGATTTATAATAGGAATTCATTTAAATGACCTCATTAAAAACTACATTTTATATATACTTGGGTTCAACTTTACATGTATGCTATCCAAAGTTCGCACACATGAAAAAGTCACATAAAGTCGTCTGTGCGTAAACACAGGCTCTTGTAGCAAAGGTTTGGCCTTGAGCCCTCTTTATAGTCATATATTTCAGACATTATACAGTGTGTTCAACTTTGGGTACTGTCAGTATATGTGCTTCAAGGACATGAGAGCACATGCGCTAGAACACCATACCTGTTCCATCGCAAAGATCCTATAGGCATTGGTGAAAGTGTAAATAAATATTTTGGAAATGAAAAAAAATTGCAGATATGACAACATATTAAAGGAATAAATTCATTTAAAAGACCTCATTAAAAACAACAATTCTATATTTTTATATATACAATATATTCTAATTAATTCAACACACGATAATTCGACCATTTTTGGATGTCTCGACCTACGGCCTATCATATGACAAACTAATTCGACACTTTCGATGATTCAACTATTTTGGAAAATCAAATTTCAACAGTTGATATTTGTCTAAAACCCCTATTATTAACAACATATTAGACTGCAGAGTGCAAAAATGTAGAAAAGTGTATGTATATAATTGTATGCATATATTTGTATGTAAATAATTGTATGCAAATAATTGTATGTATAGATCAATGAGTAAAATAATTTTTTTTTTGCTTATCCCTAGTACACGTGGTACAGGCCTTAATAATCATGGTGGGTAGAGTAGGCGACTGCTTTAACTGTAAGTACACCACATGTCTAAACATGTGAAAAGCAGTTCGACTTTGCATTTACAAATGTGCCAGAGCCCCGTTTGATTACTTGCGCTTGCTGGTGGGGTTGGACTTTTGCAAGAATCGGAAGCCATTGGAGCATTTTATTTTTTTATTTTTCAGAAAAAAGTGCCCAATGCGGGAATCGAACCCGGGTCGTAGCGGTCGAAAACCAACGGCTTAGACCATCCTTCCACCAACCCCCAGTAAAATAAGTAAGTAAAAAGAAGACCAAAAATAAGTGATAATAGTTTATTGAATAACAAATAAAATAAAAAATCTTTCAGGTGAAAAATTATAGGCATTGGTAAAAAAGTAAACAAGAGAAATAGCAATTGGGGTTTTGTTGTCTGCGGCGAGTCATATTAGCACGCCTAGCTGTTAGGGGAGTGAGTCTTCCACGGCCTTTTCGAGGCATGACAGAAGACGCTGAAAAAAAAGGTAAAATAAGAACCAAGCAGAGGAAAACTATAAAACTGAAAGCCAGGACAGGCATAAAAAGAAAATTCCAAGCATGTGAGGAAACAATTGATGAAAAAAAAAGGATTCCAAAAAAATACTGCAAAAAAGAAACCAGACACAAAAAGCAACAATTGAGTACACAAATACAGCATCAGCCTATTTATGAGAAGAAAAAAAAAACGACAGACACAAAAATGGAGCTAAATTTAAATGAAAAACTATAACAGATCAAGTAATCAAATCAGGCATTATGAAAGATACTGTAAAAAAGAAAATCAGACACAAAAATCAGACAAAAGAATAAATGAGATTTTATTCTTTAGTTCATTTATTAAATAAGACACAAAAATGGAGCTAAATTCAAATGAAAAACTATAACAAATTAATAAAAAAAATAAAACCTAATCCAAATGTCACCATCATCAGACAAAAGAAAAAATGAGATTTTATTCTTTAGTTCATTTATTCTTTTGTCTGATGCTGTTGCTGAAACGTCACACACTATTAAATTATTTGGATTAGGTCTTATTAATGAGAAAAAAAAGATGCCAAAGAGAGATGAAAAGATGCCAAAAAAGATAACCAGATACAAAAATTATGCTAAATTCAAATGAAAAACTATAACAAACACTTATAAAAGATAATTATTATAGAATAAAAGTAATAATTCAATCTACAATTCGAAAAATAATATAACCTCAGCCTATTTATGAGAAAAAAAAACGTTGCCAAAGACATTAGGAAAGATACTGCAAATAGAAAACATACACAAAAATTGAGCTCTATTTAAATGAAAAACTATAACAAAGTACTTACAAATTATAATCATAATCAAATGAATCAGAAATATCTAAATTTTAATAAAATGCAAATTTCATAAGAGTACAACACTAAAATCTTTCGTTACAATGCTTCAATTTCTACCAAATTTTCAACATTTATGTAAAACGAGATGGAGCAGGTTTTGCTTAACATCAAAATATTTTTCCCTAACTTTAAAATACATAACTTTGCTGTTATCGATAAAATACAAAAAAATTCAACAGAGTAAAATATTTATACTTTCAAAAGTGTTTACTTTCCGCTTCTTGCTAAATTTGTTCTATCTTTTTTATATATATATTGATTTTAATAATAACTTTTATACATGGTAAGATACTTTTATTTTTATAGTTTTCATATTTTATACCGAAAAAAGTTGAAGCCTTACTTGATGAGATCAAGTTTATTTTTTATTTTATTACGTGTGGTTACTTGATGAGATCAAGTTTCTTTTTTATTTTATTACGTGGTTAGTATTTTTATATTATATTTATATTATATTATATTATTATATTATATTATATTATTATATTATATTTATATTAATTTTTACGAATTTAGGGTTATTTCTATTTTTTTTTTTCACTAAAAAGCTAGACATTTCATTCATGTGCTCGATTTTATGTCTTTTTTGAGGACCTCTTTTTTTCACTAAAAAGCTAGAAATTTCATTCATGTGCTCAATTTTATGTCTTTTTTTGAGGACCTTAACAAAATTTTTAATTAATTGTTCAGATATTTTAGTTACAGATTATTTATGGTGTTTTCCACTTATATGGGTGGTTTTGTGGAAAAATTTGGGTTATTTTTCTTTTTTTCACTAAAAAGCTTGAAATTTCATTTTAATTAATTGCTTAGATATTTTAGAAGTAGATTATTTATGGTGTTTTCAGCATATATGGGTTGTTTTGTAAACAACTTTTGGATTGTTCTTACGTCAGTAGCGTAATTTTCCTGTCGAAGGGCGGTTGGGCCCGAAAGCTTGAAATAATTTTTTTTTCCTAAAAGACACTTATCCCTTAGACTTATAGTTTTGAACATTCTATTAAGGGATTAGCCTATTAACTTTTGGATTATTTCTATTTTTTTTTCACTAAGATGCAAGATATTTTATTGGTATGTTCAATTATGGGTCATTTTGAAGTCCTTTTTTAAATTTTCTTATGGAGTTTTTTAATTATTGCTTTTATCTTTTAAATACAGTTTATTTATTATATTTTCTACATATATGGGTTGTATCTAAAAAATAGGTTATTTATATTTTTAAATAAGCGAGGGATTTCTTTAACGGATTCATTTATTTGTCTTTTTGAGGTCCTTTTTCAAAATTTTATTTAAGATATTTTAATTTATTTGATTATGTATTTTATATTTAGATTATTAATAGTTTTTTTAACATATAGGGGTTGTATTTTGTATTTTAGAAAATTATTTCTATTTTTTCCTCAAAAAACATGCTTTTTCATTGCCGTGTCCTGCGGTTGGTCTATTTTTGAGGCTTTTTAATGATAACTGGTTTTGTACATTAATTTTTTCGTTTTAATATTATGCTTTTAGTTTTTTATAATCTTTTTAACATATCTGGAAGGTTATTTTGAAGAAAAAATTTAAGAATTTTGATTTTTACCTCAAAAAGACAGGTAATTTTTATGCTTTGTTTATAAATTGCTGGTTTTTAAGCTTTTGTTATTAATCTCAATCTTTTTTTTTTCAGAATATGCCTCGCCGCAGCCGACCTTTAATTGGTAGGAATACGGCTGCTTCCAGGAGATATAGGAATGCTAGAGCTATTGAGACACCACTTCAAAGTGAGACGCGTCGTGCGCTTCGCCGTCTTAGGTATTCTGAAGCCCGCGTCGCAGCTACACAAACTATGCAAGTTCCTGTTCAGCGTATTCAGCTTTGGACTCATAAGCCGTTTTCAGGTTTGCAGTATAATGCCCATATTGATTATAAAGCTGATTCATCTGTCGATATAGGCCAAATGTCTCGGGTATGCCAGTTTTGCTCTGCTTTGAGATTTAGAGATGAACCCTTTGGCCTCTGTTGTAAACAAGGTAGAGTTTCTCTACCTGCTATTGAGTCCCCTCCAGAACCTATTTTCTCTTTGCTCTCTGGCCTACATCCTCTATCGAAGTCCTTCTTGCTGCATATCAGTAGATATAACTCTATATTCCAAATGACATCTTTTGGTGCTAGACAAGTTGTGGAGCTATTTCTTTCCTCATTTAGCAAAAAAATTTATTCATTACCTTTTATATTTTTTTCACTATGTTTCTAATGTCCTCTAATGTACATGGATGCTTTGCTCATATATGATTGTCCCTTTTAAAGCGCTAATAAGATCTGCAACTGTTGTAACTGTAAAAATGCATATTTTGTGTGGTATTACAAAAGTTTCAATAAATATCTTTTTTAAATATTTTCTCTTCAAGTTCATCATACACACATGCTACATTTTTCACATGTTTCAATGTGTAGGGTTTTAAACCTTCATGGTAAGGTATTCTTACTTAAGAAGTATACTGTGTTAGAAAAATTTATGGTTTTTAATTATTGGTTATTATTGTGTTTATTTTACATACATGTGTTTATATTACATAGTATATGTTATTTTTTTGATAATTTGATTGGAAATATTAGTTTTAGCACAACTTGCTTCATACCGTAATGTTATATCTGTGTTGGCTTGCTGAACAATACTGGCCCAACATGAATTTACCTATGTTTACCCAAATTACCATTTTAGCATAAGTATACATCTTGCACCTAATAAGAAACCTAAACAATGTGTGAGGTTGAACAAAGAGTGGTCTAACATACTCATTGTTTAGGTTTCAGTGAACAAAGAGGTCAGTAAATTTTATTAGAAAAAAAAACTATTCCATGTAATGTAATAGAAACAAAATAAACCTCATCCTACCTAATATACATTACTGATGAGGAAGGGGGGTCGGTGGAAGGCTGGTTAAACCGTTTGGTTTACGACCACTACGACCCGGGTTCGATCCCCGCATTGGACACTTTTTTCTGTTTAAAAAAAAATGCTCCAATGGCCCCCCGATTCTTGCAAAAGTCCAACCCCACCAGCGAGTGCAAGTAGCCAAACGGGGCTCTGGCACATTTGTAAGTGCAAAGTCGAACTGCTTTCACATGTGTAGACATGTGGTGCGCTTACAGTAAAAAGCAGTCGCTAACTACCCACCATGCTTATCATGGCCTGTACCACGTGTACTAGGGATAAGCAAAAAAAAAATAATGAGGATTAAAGATTTTGATCTGTGTTGAAAATTTTGCATGCATTTCTCTATTTCTGTTCTTATCTTGCAAAGCTAATGGATTGTTTAGGTTGCTTATTTTTGACTCGCCAATTTGTTTAGTGATAAAGTGGTATAGCGTTCTTTTTCAGAGCTTCACCCTACAAAAAAATTACCTGACCTTTCCTAATATTCAGATAGATTGATTATATCAACGTACTAGACTACAAACATTCACTCGAGTAAAAACAAGTATTTAAAAAAAAATCTTATCTAAATATATATCACTCGGATAGATATGCACACGGGTCAATCCCGGGTCGAAGCCCGGGTCGGCGTCTAGTATATTATAAATAGCGAACCCGGCCACGCGTTGCTGTGGCTAAATTGTAATATGTTAAATTAACATTATACTAAACTATTCAGTACAGTAAAGTTAATATTCACTTATAAAGATAAAAATGTTTTAGCCGATCTAAAGCCCTACGGGATTGAGAATGGAACGTTACATTAAAATTTGAAAGAGATTTTTTATATATATCGATAATATAGCCCTTCATTGTAATCATTGATTATAATCACTGCATTAATAAATGTCAGTGAACTCGTTTATATGTATTGTTTTTGTTTTCGAGATATTCTAATAGAACGTTCTAACATTTTCTGTTAAATATTAATATATGCACAAACACAGAATATAATAACTATGTCTTAATTTCGCTATAATTATTGTTATAAATATTATTCTAAAATAATTCGCCAGAAATCGTCCTGATAGTATACTAAACAACTTCCCAAAGTTTCATGGCAAACATCTAAAATAAAATAATACTTTTAATACTTTGCTACAATATTAAAAAGAGGGGGGCTTAGGTGTTTAAAATGTAAAATGTGCTCTAAATAGGATTACATAGAGCCTTCATAACAAACATATTTAAAATAAACCAATCAAAATATAATAATGCTGTAAAAACAGACCTTTCTACAATAATATAAAAGAAACGAAAATAAAAAAAGACACCCACGCTGAGCCTCGAACCTAGGTTTGTTACAAATATTATTAAAAAATTGTGTATGTTAATTTTTATTTTAAAAAGCCTACATTTTAAATAAAATAATATTTTTAATAATTTGCTACAATAATATAAAAGAAATGAAAAAAAAAACACCCACGCTGAGCCTCGAACCTAGGTTGCGGGGGTACGAAGCTGCGTACCTAACGTATAGGCTAAGCTTGACGTTACAAATAAGATCATGCGAGGCTATTTAAGGCCATACGTCTGCCGCGAGGGGGCGCTGATTGCGAGTGAATCTACGTTTTATCGTAAATAAAAATGCAACGAAAGGTTATTTCTAAAGAGTAATTAGCCAGAAACCATCCCGGTAGTATACTAAACATCTTCCCAAAGTTTCATCACGATTGGTTGTAGTAATAAGATAAAAGAACGCATTTCAAAACAAAAAAATTGAAGATGATAAATGCAAAAAATCTACGATTGTAAAATAGATTAAATTAAAAAATAAAAATAACTGTTAACATTAGGAAAATAAAAACAGGCCTATCATATGAAGAAAAAAATAACGAAAATTTTGGTATATAGATCGTTATGTGTAGTTCAGAATCTTCGGAGGAGATAGCTCAGGACTTTACAATGGAAAACTCTGTTACGGTATTATCTATATAGATGACCCGGGCAACGCCCGGGTTTTACCCGATTAAATGCTTTTATTCAAATACTATTCGTTACAATTATAAATTGGCGCCGTGGATGTCATTCTTGTATAATATATAAATGAGTTTTAAAAATTGTAAAAAAAAAAAATGCATCGGCCGGGAATCGAACCCGGGCCGCCCGCGTGGCAGGCGAGCATTCTACCACTGAACCACCGATGGTTATGAAAAATCCCATCCGTGAGCTTCAAACAGACAAACAAACAGAATAAGGCAAATATATAAGTAGATCAATCTAAAAATTAAAAATGATGTAAAATAATTGCGGGTATATTTAAAAGAGCATAAAATACTAATGGCCATCTTTTGTATTGGTGATAAGTGGATTATGACAAAAGGAGATATCGATACCATTCACCAACTGGTCTCTAAGTCTCCTTTTGTCATAATCCTTTATAATATCAAAATTTCAATTTTTGCATCACATTTTTTTCGTTTAGGATTGAAGAAATAGTTATTATCTATTTTATTTATCTTGCGAAAAGAATGTCTGAAGTGGTTTTTCTATTGATTACATTTTAATATGTGTTTTTGTCAAATCTTATATATAGAGGATTTAAAATACATATGTTAACACAATAAATATATCTATCTGGATAAAATATTAACAAGCTATTAATTCTTATCTGTTATATATATGTGTGTGTGTTGTAATATATTTCAATATATATTTAATATCCCCATATGTAATATAGCTATAGTGTAACAACCAAAACTGTAGACATAATTAAACTCGCCAGTTTGTCCATCATGTAATACAAAAGGAAATATCAAAATTAGATTGAGTGACAGCCGGCGCCCAGACAGGATAAAGATCTCCAATTACACCGTGGGTCCGAAAAACGGTCAGGTAACCAGGTGTGTCCCTCTTGCTCAAAGGTAGACAAGTTCCTCTCTGACACTAGAATAGATCAGACCCCTCTCGACTGGTGTCGGGCTGCCATCTCTCTGAAGACATCCAACATGCCTCGTCCTTTTGTGGAATACATTCACGCCTGAAACCACTCTGACCATTGTGGCCATCAGGACTGTATCTAACCAACCACACCACAGTCATCTGTCAGGATAAACACATCACCACACATCATCAATCACACACACACACATTATACACTTTATGTGTTGTTAAAATTGCATGAATATTCGCCATATATTGCGGGAAATTTTGAATATTCAAAGTAACCTAATATTTTGAGTCAAAAGGTGATCCATCAAATAAGTTTATTTTAAAAAGAGCGTACCTGGTCTGTAAAGAAAAAAAACAATTTTTTCTCAAATATTTTTGACTAATGACAAATTGTTTCCATGTGATCTACAAGAATCTGTGAATCAAGTTTATTGAGCAATAAATTGAGAGAGAGATAGAGGGAGAAATTTCTCAGAATTTTTTTCTTTACAGATCCAAGCACGCCCTTTTATATATATATATATATATAATAATAAATAGTTATTTAATTTTATAGTCCAGTTTTGTATTAAGATTATCTTCACTATTATGATCATTTAAATACAAATTATAAAATTTGTAAAATGTTATTAATTTGTAGATAGAGAGAGAAAAAAAAATCCTTTACTTCTATTACATCCTCAAGTTAATTATATATTTATAATTAATAACAATAAAAAAAATTAACAAAGTAACGTCTATTACATCGGCTTTTACACGTCATTCAGACATACTCTAATCCTATATATAGAATAATCGAAGAGATAATATATATAATAGTTAGAAAAAAGAGAGAAAGACAGAACCATGCACTTTTAATCAAACTAATAATAAGGAAAAAAAAAAGAGTTTTATAAAGAAGGTAGATAAGATTGTTAGTATATATATATATATTTTTTTTATGATTTTATATTTTATCCTTTTTTTTTTTTTAAAGATTTTTAAAGGTTTTTTTATTTTATAATATGATTATAAATAGTTGTATTTAGTAATATATCTATAGTATGAATTAACATTTGTTATAAGTTTGGATATTATGTTTTGAAACCCTAATGGTAGACCAGACATACACAAAAAACTTTAAATTGAAATAAATTGGAAAAAGAGATCTGCTGGAACGGGGATCATCAGATAAAATTCCAGCGACATTTCAACCCCTTCTTTATTATGTCATAGATCTCTTTTAAACCGTATTTTATGTGTTAATATTAAGTTGTTTCAGTGAAATATTTAAATGAACATATAACAGATACAAGTGTTAACAAATTCAAACTGTAAACCTACCTTGGCCGCTGCGTCCTCCATTGTGTATATCTATTTCTGGCTGGCACATGTCGCGGGAGGGGAATGTCCCCCCACATTTCAAATTTAGACCATTTATTCAGAATTTTTTTGAACAACAAGAAAATTAAAGAAGATAGGAAAAATAGTTAAAGGAAGAAAGCTAAGTTTTATAATCTTTACAGATAGTTATATCAAAATAACTGATTTAACACTTATTCATCTTTTAATATTCCTTTAAAAAGGCAAATTATAAGAGTTTAATAAAGCTATTAATTGTGCAAATTCATCTTTATTTAACTTCCATTTTCCTCCCCAGAAATTGGAGATTAAACAAAATTGAACTATATACTTTAACACTTTAAAAATCTTGTGAAAAAATCTTTTAATCAGTTATTTAATAAAAGTTTAATTAACTGTTAAAGATTATAAATTTGTATTAGGTAATATTAAGAGAAATTATAGAAAGTTGATTTCATAAATGGATATTTCCATTTATTTTTTTTTAAATATTTTATAATTGATATACTGTTGAAATATTTTACTTGTTTGATACTAAATTTGTTTTTAATAAATTCCATGTTTAAATTTTTAACATCTTCTATGAAATTATCTAATATATTATTTATTCTATAAAATCTTAGAAACTGACCATAATATATACCTTTACAGCAATTTAATGATATATTAGAATTCATATTACAGTATTTTATAATATTGAAATTATAATTACTCTTTTTATTATAAACTCTAACAGCACTATTTGTAAGGTCTATATTCAAGTCTAAAAAGTTAACTTTTTTGTTTCTATAAATTTTTTCATTGTTCTTAAGTTTCAAGTATTTAGGATATATTTCAGGTATTAATTTTTTAAACAGTGGATTATTAAATATTATTATGTCATCTACATATCGGAATATTTGCCAATTAATATTATTTTGTAGAAAGTATTCTCTTTCGTACCAGAACAATATTAAATTTGCTAGTAACGGACTAGAAGAAGTACCCATGGGAACGCCTTCTGATTGAATATATATTTTATTTTTAAATTCTATATAGTTAAAATTTAAAAATGTTTCCAGTAGAGTTTTTGCTGTTTTAAGATCTAATTTAAATGTTTTATATCTGTTATGAATAATTTTAATGTAGAAAGTTTTGTCATTAATTAATTCATTAAATAAATTGGTTATTTTATTATTTAGATCTCTTAAATTTATTTTAGAATATAGGTCCTCAAAGTCAAATGTGTGTACTGTTTCAATGTTTGTCCAATTGTTCATTAAATAATTAATGATTTTTTTATTTGAGTCGATAAATTTATAATTATATTTATTAGTTAATTTATTTATAATAAATTGTAGTGTTGAGGCTAATTGTATATCAATATTTTTTATGACTGAATTTATACCAGATGTGATTGTTCTGAAAGAAATAGGTTTTTTGTGTAGTTTAGGAATTATATAGAACTTTGGTATGTTTGGATTTTTGTGGTTATTATAAATTTTTAGTGAATTTTCAACATTTTTGATGTATTTTTTGATTTTTGTGCCTGTAGTTCTAGCAAAAGTGTATTTATGATTATTATCAATTTCCTTTTTTAGTATATCGTGGTATAGATTTTTACAAATTAAAGATAAATTATTGGGACATTTATCTATAGGAGTGATAATATAGTCCTTCTGTAAATTAATTATATTTTCTTTGAAAGAAGGAATGTCTGAATTGGGTTTTGTGTATTTAAGTGTATTATTATAATAATTTATAATTTCCTTTTTAATATTATGTTTCCATTCCAGAAAAGTAAATTCTGGAATACTGTATTTTATACTAGTTTTATTTATGAAAATATCTATATCTTTTAATATAGATTTAATTGTATT
The DNA here is from genome assembly GCA_030710605.1 of Cordylochernes scorpioides. Taxonomy (NCBI): domain Eukaryota; kingdom Metazoa; phylum Arthropoda; class Arachnida; order Pseudoscorpiones; family Chernetidae; genus Cordylochernes; species Cordylochernes scorpioides. The sequence continues at coordinate 2,819,325 of CP092884.1, read as the reverse complement.
ATTATAATTGTGTTTAATTTGAGGTATATATTTATACCCTTTATTTAAAATTTCTTGATATTCTGGATTTAAAAAAGAAAAGTTGCTAGTTAATATATGACCTGAGTACTTATATTTATCAATATAGTTGTTGCAATTACATTTAATTTTTTTAAAATTTGCCAAATTATTAATAAATTGGTTATAATTGCAAACTAAATTACCTATATTTTTATTGTATCTCCAGATTGTTTTAAAATTTAAATTTTTTATAGGGAAAAGATTATTGATGATTTGGTTATTAAAAATATCATTAAATTTAATATGATTAAATAAATTGTTATTAAATTTAATGATAATATTAATGTTATTAGTATTTTGTTTAATTTTTCTGTATTTAAAGATGTCGTGTGTGATATCTATTAATCTGTTAGTCAGATTATGAATTTTAATATATTCTATGAGTTTGATAAATTTATTATTATTTAGTTTAAATAATGTTTTAATAAATTTATCGACGAAGTTGTTAGTGTACATTTGTTTAGGGTCCAGTAATTCTTCAAATTCAATGTAACCTAATTTATTTGTAGTTTTACCTCTAGTTTTATTAGGTTTAGTTTTAAATTCATTTTTATATTTGCAACTGATTTCATAAGTTGAAATTTCTTCTGTTTGTGGTTTGTATGTGTAGTTTAATTCGTCGTTAAGTCCATAAGGGAATAATGTGTTGTGTTTATAAATGTAGTTGTTTTCTAATAATAGTCGTTGTTTTTTGTTTTGACATATGTCTAGTATTTCTATCTTAAAGTTGTTAAAAGTATGTAATTGATTGTGTTCTTTCATATATATATTACCAATTGATTTTTTAGCGTGGTTTCTATGTAGGTTTATTCGTATATTTAATGGATTACAAGTTTGTCCTATATATGATAGTTGACAAATTTGGCATGTTAATTTATAAATAGTATTCACTAATTTACAACTAGTTGTTTGAAAAGTGTCATGGTTCTTAAGAGAGGGACAAGTTTGACAATTTTTTCTTAGGCAATTCTTAGCGAGTTTAAATTAACATAAAAGAGGTGCTAACACTAATATGTTTGTAGTTTTTTTTAGTTTTTTTAGTTTGTTATTCTTATGAATTTTTTAAATATATTTTACTTAATTGTTTTTGTGGTGATAAAATTTGTAATAAATTGAATAATTAATCTATAAATATATAGATATTACTGTTTGTTATCTGTTATATTTTTAAGAATAACTAATAAAAAAACATCTTTAAACTAACAAAAACACTGAAAAAAACAAAAGTTCTGAAATTATTTTTTTTTTCTAGAATTACTTTTATAATTTAATTTTTAATAATCAAACAATGAAAGATAATTAAAATTTGTATGAAGATTTATTTATATTAGAATATCTAATATAATTTAATTTGTATATTATGTTATATATAAAAAAATATATATCATAGAGCAAGCTCATATGAATTAATATAGTGTAGAAACTATATAACAAAATTATAACAGTGATTCTAATTTTAAACTTGAGGATGTAATAGAAGTAAAGGATTTTTTTTTTTCTCTCTCTATCTACAAATTAATAACATTTTACAAATTTTATAATTTGTATTTAAATGATCATAATAGTGAAGATAATCTTAATACAAAACTGGACTATAAAATTAAATAACTATTTATTATTATAATTAATTTAGATTTAGCTTGCTAATCTAATCAAATCTAACTGATATAAGTTATCATTATTATCAGTTTGCTCCTTAAGTTTTTAAAATTAGAATCACTGTTATAATTTTGTTATATAGTTTCTACACTATATTAATTCATATGAGCTTGCTCTATGATATATTTTTTTTTATATATAACATAATATACAAATTAAATTATATTAGATATTCTAATATAAATAAATCTTCATACAAATTTTAATTATCTTTCATTGTTTGATTATTAAAAATTAAATTATAAAAGTAATTCTAGAAAAAAAAAATAATTTCAGAACTTTTGTTTTTTTCAGTGTTTTTGTTAGTTTAAAGATGTTTTTTTATTAGTTATTCTTAAAAATATAACAGATAACAAACAGTAATATCTATATATTTATAGATTAATTATTCAATTTATTACAAATTTTATCACCACAAAAACAATTAAGTAAAATATATTTAAAAAATTCATAAGAATAACAAACTAAAAAAACTAAAAAAAACTACAAACATATTAGTGTTAGCACCTCTTTTATGTTAATTTAAACTCGCTAAGAATTGCCTAAGAAAAAATTGTCAAACTTGTCCCTCTCTTAAGAACCATGACACTTTTCAAACAACTAGTTGTAAATTAGTGAATACTATTTATAAATTAACATGCCAAATTTGTCAACTATCATATATAGGACAAACTTGTAATCCATTAAATATACGAATAAACCTACATAGAAACCGCGCTAAAAAATCAATTGGTAATATATATATGAAAGAACACAATCAATTACATACTTTTAACAACTTTAAGATAGAAATACTAGACATATGTCAAAACAAAAAACAACGACTATTATTAGAAAACAACTACATTTATAAACACAACACATTATTCCCTTATGGACTTAACGACGAATTAAACTACACATACAAACCACAAACAGAAGAAATTTCAACTTATGAAATCAGTTGCAAATATAAAAATGAATTTAAAACTAAACCTAATAAAACTAGAGGTAAAACTACAAATAAATTAGGTTACATTGAATTTGAAGAATTACTGGACCCTAAACAAATGTACACTAACAACTTCGTCGATAAATTTATTAAAACATTATTTAAACTAAATAATAATAAATTTATCAAACTCATAGAATATATTAAAATTCATAATCTGACTAACAGATTAATAGATATCACACACGACATCTTTAAATACAGAAAAATTAAACAAAATACTAATAACATTAATATTATCATTAAATTTAATAACAATTTATTTAATCATATTAAATTTAATGATATTTTTAATAACCAAATCATCAATAATCTTTTCCCTATAAAAAATTTAAATTTTAAAACAATCTGGAGATACAATAAAAATATAGGTAATTTAGTTTGCAATTATAACCAATTTATTAATAATTTGGCAAATTTTAAAAAAATTAAATGTAATTGCAACAACTATATTGATAAATATAAGTACTCAGGTCATATATTAACTAGCAACTTTTCTTTTTTAAATCCAGAATATCAAGAAATTTTAAATAAAGGGTATAAATATATACCTCAAATTAAACACAATTATAATAATACAATTAAATCTATATTAAAAGATATAGATATTTTCATAAATAAAACTAGTATAAAATACAGTATTCCAGAATTTACTTTTCTGGAATGGAAACATAATATTAAAAAGGAAATTATAAATTATTATAATAATACACTTAAATACACAAAACCCAATTCAGACATTCCTTCTTTCAAAGAAAATATAATTAATTTACAGAAGGACTATATTATCACTCCTATAGATAAATGTCCCAATAATTTATCTTTAATTTGTAAAAATCTATACCACGATATACTAAAAAAGGAAATTGATAATAATCATAAATACACTTTTGCTAGAACTACAGGCACAAAAATCAAAAAAGACATCAAAAATGTTGAAAATTCACTAAAAATTTATAATAACCACAAAAATCCAAACATACCAAAGTTCTATATAATTCCTAAACTACACAAAAAACCTATTTCTTTCAGAACAATCACATCTGGTATAAATTCAGTCATAAAAAATATTGATATACAATTAGCCTCAACACTACAATTTATTATAAATAAATTAACTAATAAATATAATTATAAATTTATCGACTCAAATAAAAAAATCATTAATTATTTAATGAACAATTGGACAAACATTGAAACAGTACACACATTTGACTTTGAGGACCTATATTCTAAAATAAATTTAAGAGATCTAAATAATAAAATAACCAATTTATTTAATGAATTAATTAATGACAAAACTTTCTACATTAAAATTATTCATAACAGATATAAAACATTTAAATTAGATCTTAAAACAGCAAAAACTCTACTGGAAACATTTTTAAATTTTAACTATATAGAATTTAAAAATAAAATATATATTCAATCAGAAGGCGTTCCCATGGGTACTTCTTCTAGTCCGTTACTAGCAAATTTAATATTGTTCTGGTACGAAAGAGAATACTTTCTACAAAATAATATTAATTGGCAAATATTCCGATATGTAGATGACATAATAATATTTAATAATCCACTGTTTAAAAAATTAATACCTGAAATATATCCTAAATACTTGAAACTTAAGAACAATGAAAAAATTTATAGAAACAAAAAAGTTAACTTTTTAGACTTGAATATAGACCTTACAAATAGTGCTGTTAGAGTTTATAATAAAAAGAGTAATTATAATTTCAATATTATAAAATACTGTAATATGAATTCTAATATATCATTAAATTGCTGTAAAGGTATATATTATGGTCAGTTTCTAAGATTTTATAGAATAAATAATATATTAGATAATTTCATAGAAGATGTTAAAAATTTAAACATGGAATTTATTAAAAACAAATTTAGTATCAAACAAGTAAAATATTTCAACAGTATATCAATTATAAAATATTTAAAAAAAAATAAATGGAAATATCCATTTATGAAATCAACTTTCTATAATTTCTCTTAATATTACCTAATACAAATTTATAATCTTTAACAGTTAATTAAACTTTTATTAAATAACTGATTAAAAGATTTTTTCACAAGATTTTTAAAGTGTTAAAGTATATAGTTCAATTTTGTTTAATCTCCAATTTCTGGGGAGGAAAATGGAAGTTAAATAAAGATGAATTTGCACAATTAATAGCTTTATTAAACTCTTATAATTTGCCTTTTTAAAGGAATATTAAAAGATGAATAAGTGTTAAATCAGTTATTTTGATATAACTATCTGTAAAGATTATAAAACTTAGCTTTCTTCCTTTAACTATTTTTCCTATCTTCTTTAATTTTCTTGTTGTTCAAAAAAATTCTGAATAAATGGTCTAAATTTGAAATGTGGGGGGACATTCCCCTCCCGCGACATGTGCCAGCCAGAAATAGATATACACAATGGAGGACGCAGCGGCCAAGGTAGGTTTACAGTTTGAATTTGTTAACACTTGTATCTGTTATATGTTCATTTAAATATTTCACTGAAACAACTTAATATTAACACATAAAATACGGTTTAAAAGAGATCTATGACATAATAAAGAAGGGGTTGAAATGTCGCTGGAATTTTATCTGATGATCCCCATTCCAGCAGATCTCTTTTTCCAATTTATTTCAATTTAAAGTTTTTTGTGTATGTCTGGTCTACCATTAGGGTTTCAAAACATAATATCCAAACTTATAACAAATGTTAATTCATACTATAGATATATTACTAAATACAACTATTTATAATCATATTATAAAATAAAAAAACCTTTAAAAATCTTTAAAAAAAAAAAAAAAAAAGGATAAAATATAAAATCATAAAAAAAATATATATATATATACTAACAATCTTATCTACCTTCTTTATAAAACTCTTTTTTTTTCCTTATTATTAGTTTGATTAAAAGTGCATGGTTCTGTCTTTCTCTCTTTTTTCTAACTATTATATATATTATCTCTTCGATTATTCTATATATAGGATTAGAGTATGTCTGAATGACGTGTAAAAGCCGATGTAATAGACGTTACTTTGTTAATTTTTTTTATTGTTATTAATTATAAATATATAATTAACTTGAGGATGTAATAGAAGTAAAGGATTTTTTTTTTCTCTCTCTATCTACAAATTAATAACATTTTACAAATTTTATAATTTGTATTTAAATGATCATAATAGTGAAGATAATCTTAATACAAAACTGGACTATAAAATTAAATAACTATTTATTATTATAATTAATTTAGATTTAGCTTGCTAATCTAATCAAATCTAACTGATATAAGTTATCATTATTATCAGTTTGCTCCTTAAGTTTTTAAAATTAGAATCACTGTTATAATTTTGTTATATAGTTTCTACACTATATTAATTCATATGAGCTTGCTCTATGATATATTTTTTTTTTATATATAACATAATATACAAATTAAATTATATTAGATATTCTAATATAAATAAATCTTCATACAAATTTTAATTATCTTTCATTGTTTGATTATTAAAAATTAAATTATAAAAGTAATTCTAGAAAAAAAAAATAATTTCAGAACTTTTGTTTTTTTCAGTGTTTTTGTTAGTTTAAAGATGTTTTTTTATTAGTTATTCTTAAAAATATAACAGATAACAAACAGTAATATCTATATATTTATAGATTAATTATTCAATTTATTACAAATTTTATCACCACAAAAACAATTAAGTAAAATATATTTAAAAAATTCATAAGAATAACAAACTAAAAAAACTAAAAAAAACTACAAACATATTAGTGTTAGCACCTCTTTTATGTTAATTTAAACTCGCTAAGAATTGCCTAAGAAAAAATTGTCAAACTTGTCCCTCTCTTAAGAACCATGACACTTTTCAAACAACTAGTTGTAAATTAGTGAATACTATTTATAAATTAACATGCCAAATTTGTCAACTATCATATATAGGACAAACTTGTAATCCATTAAATATACGAATAAACCTACATAGAAACCACGCTAAAAAATCAATTGGTAATATATATATGAAAGAACACAATCAATTACATACTTTTAACAACTTTAAGATAGAAATACTAGACATATGTCAAAACAAAAAACAACGACTATTATTAGAAAACAACTACATTTATAAACACAACACATTATTCCCTTATGGACTTAACGACGAATTAAACTACACATACAAACCACAAACAGAAGAAATTTCAACTTATGAAATCAGTTGCAAATATAAAAATGAATTTAAAACTAAACCTAATAAAACTAGAGGTAAAACTACAAATAAATTAGGTTACATTGAATTTGAAGAATTACTGGACCCTAAACAAATGTACACTAACAACTTCGTCGATAAATTTATTAAAACATTATTTAAACTAAATAATAATAAATTTATCAAACTCATAGAATATATTAAAATTCATAATCTGACTAACAGATTAATAGATATCACACACGACATCTTTAAATACAGAAAAATTAAACAAAATACTAATAACATTAATATTATCATTAAATTTAATAACAATTTATTTAATCATATTAAATTTAATGATATTTTTAATAACCAAATCATCAATAATCTTTTCCCTATAAAAAATTTAAATTTTAAAACAATCTGGAGATACAATAAAAATATAGGTAATTTAGTTTGCAATTATAACCAATTTATTAATAATTTGGCAAATTTTAAAAAAATTAAATGTAATTGCAACAACTATATTGATAAATATAAGTACTCAGGTCATATATTAACTAGCAACTTTTCTTTTTTAAATCCAGAATATCAAGAAATTTTAAATAAAGGGTATAAATATATACCTCAAATTAAACACAATTATAATAATACAATTAAATCTATATTAAAAGATATAGATATTTTCATAAATAAAACTAGTATAAAATACAGTATTCCAGAATTTACTTTTCTGGAATGGAAACATAATATTAAAAAGGAAATTATAAATTATTATAATAATACACTTAAATACACAAAACCCAATTCAGACATTCCTTCTTTCAAAGAAAATATAATTAATTTACAGAAGGACTATATTATCACTCCTATAGATAAATGTCCCAATAATTTATCTTTAATTTGTAAAAATCTATACCACGATATACTAAAAAAGGAAATTGATAATAATCATAAATACACTTTTGCTAGAACTACAGGCACAAAAATCAAAAAAGACATCAAAAATGTTGAAAATTCACTAAAAATTTATAATAACCACAAAAATCCAAACATACCAAAGTTCTATATAATTCCTAAACTACACAAAAAACCTATTTCTTTCAGAAAAATCACATCTGGTATAAATTCAGTCATAAAAAATATTGATATACAATTAGCCTCAACACTACAATTTATTTTAAATAAATTAACTAATAAATATAATTATAAATTTATCGACTCAAATAAAAAAATCATTAATTATTTAATGAACAATTGGACAAACATTGAAACAGTACACACATTTGACTTTGAGGACCTATATTCTAAAATAAATTTAAGAGATCTAAATAATAAAATAACCAATTTATTTAATGAATTAATTAATGACAAAACTTTCTACATTAAAATTATTCATAACAGATATAAAACATTTAAATTAGATCTTAAAACAGCAAAAACTCTACTGGAAACATTTTTAAATTTTAACTATATAGAATTTAAAAATAAAATATATATTCAATCAGAAGGCGTTCCCATGGGTACTTCTTCTAGTCCGTTACTAGCAAATTTAATATTGTTCTGGTACGAAAGAGAATACTTTCTACAAAATAATATTAATTGGCAAATATTCCGATATGTAGATGACATAATAATATTTAATAATCCACTGTTTAAAAAATTAATACCTGAAATATATCCTAAATACTTGAAACTTAAGAACAATGAAAAAATTTATAGAAACAAAAAAGTTAACTTTTTAGACTTGAATATAGACCTTACAAATAGTGCTGTTAGAGTTTATAATAAAAAGAGTAATTATAATTTCAATATTATAAAATACTGTAATATGAATTCTAATATATCATTAAATTGCTGTAAAGGTATATATTATGGTCAGTTTCTAAGATTTTATAGAATAAATAATATATTAGATAATTTCATAGAAGATGTTAAAAATTTAAACATGGAATTTATTAAAAACAAATTTAGTATCAAACAAGTAAAATATTTCAACAGTATATCAATTATAAAATATTTAAAAAAAAATAAATGGAAATATCCATTTATGAAATCAACTTTCTATAATTTCTCTTAATATTACCTAATACAAATTTATAATCTTTAACAGTTAATTAAACTTTTATTAAATAACTGATTAAAAGATTTTTTCACAAGATTTTTAAAGTGTTAAAGTATATAGTTCAATTTTGTTTAATCTCCAATTTCTGGGGAGGAAAATGGAAGTTAAATAAAGATGAATTTGCACAATTAATAGCTTTATTAAACTCTTATAATTTGCCTTTTTAAAGGAATATTAAAAGATGAATAAGTGTTAAATCAGTTATTTTGATATAACTATCTGTAAAGATTATAAAACTTAGCTTTCTTCCTTTAACTATTTTTCCTATCTTCTTTAATTTTCTTGTTGTTCAAAAAAATTCTGAATAAATGGTCTAAATTTGAAATGTGGGGGGACATTCCCCTCCCGCGACATGTGCCAGCCAGAAATAGATATACACAATGGAGGACGCAGCGGCCAAGGTAGGTTTACAGTTTGAATTTGTTAACACTTGTATCTGTTATATGTTCATTTAAATATTTCACTGAAACAACTTAATATTAACACATAAAATACGGTTTAAAAGAGATCTATGACATAATAAAGAAGGGGTTGAAATGTCGCTGGAATTTTATCTGATGATCCCCGTTCCAGCAGATCTCTTTTTCCAATTTATTTCAATTTAAAGTTTTTTGTGTATGTCTGGTCTACCATTAGGGTTTCAAAACATAATATCCAAACTTATAACAAATGTTAATTCATACTATAGATATATTACTAAATACAACTATTTATAATCATATTATAAAATAAAAAAACCTTTAAAAATCTTTTAAAAAAAAAAAAAAAAAAGGATAAAATATAAAATCATAAAAAAAATATATATATATATACTAACAATCTTATCTACCTTCTTTATAAAACTCTTTTTTTTTTTTCCTTATTATTAGTTTGATTAAAAGTGCATGGTTCTGTCTTTCTCTCTTTTTTCTAACTATTATATATATTATCTCTTCGATTATTCTATATATAGGATTAGAGTATGTCTGAATGACGTGTAAAAGCCGATGTAATAGACGTTACTTTGTTAATTTTTTTTATTGTTATTAATTATAAATATATAATTAACTTGAGGATGTAATAGAAGTAAAGGATTTTTTTTTTTCTCTCTCTATCTACAAATTAATAACATTTTACAAATTTTATAATTTGTATTTAAATGATCATAATAGTGAAGATAATCTTAATACAAAACTGGACTATAAAATTAAATAACTATTTATTATTATAATTAATTTAGATTTAGCTTGCTAATCTAATCAAATCTAACTGATATAAGTTATCATTATTATCAGTTTGCTCCTTAAGTTTTTAAAATTAGAATCACTGTTATAATTTTGTTATATAGTTTCTACACTATATATATATATATATATGTCATAAAAAAGACGTATATTCTAGTTACGTTACCAATTCATGCAGTCGTGGATTGTAAAAATGAATGATAACTTTTGTCCCAAAAAATATTTATTACTTTGATTATTTTTTAAAGCAAACAGTTTTTGCATACATACAACTAACAATGTTATTATTATATATTTACAAAAAAAAAGCAAATTAGGTTATATTCCTTTTGTTAAGGATTCCTTTTCATTTTAAAATTTAACTCTGTGATTATAGAATTTTAATTATTTTATGAATAATAAAAATCATATTTTTATTATGTCATATATATATATATATATACCTAATATTATTTGCATATTCAGAGTTCGAAATTCTGACCGTGAACTTCTTTCTACGAAGCAACCCTAAATCCAAGAAATCCTGAGGTTTATTCGGATAGGTCAAACATTGCGGAAACGTATGCGGAACAAACACACAAACCTCATATATATATAAAGTGAGAAAGAGATGTTATATAAGTTGAATTATTTTGGAAAACTATAAAGTGAGAAAGAATGTTTCTCAGCTCTCCTTCCTCTAATAGATTACAATTTATCTTCAGAAAAGAAGAAGGCGATTCCAGTTTTATTTTTCTGCCGATCAATATAATGGCACACACATTCTACCAACTTTCAAATAAAAAACACCGGTAAAATTTAATAGTTCTAAACACACGTTTAATCAATCATTTCTGACACAAATCTCCAATCCGACTTTACCAGAATCGCTATCTGCATATATTCAGCATCCATTTAAAATCAAATAATATATATAATATAATGCTATCCAATTCCCATACAATATTTTTATATTTTTAAAACAAGAATAAACTTACTTCTCTTAATATAAGTTTTCATAAATATATTATTTAAAGCAGGTGTATTTTTTGGTCTTGGCCAAAATACCGAGAAGTTGGTATAGAGAAAATCCCCTGGAACACCGCGTGTGATGGTAATTATTCAATATTGTCGCGGAGATAAATAAAGCAAGGGAAAATTTGGGGATAATTAATTTATTATAAAGGGTATTTACCTTTTAGTTATCCAGTAAAATTTTATACAAGAGGTATTTATAGGGAGAGAGAGTCAGATCATAAAAACAACTTATCCCAAGGTAAAAATGATAATAATGAGCGTCGTCAGCCACCGTCCCGTTCTCCTTATTTGCAGATAAAATTCCGAGAACCCCTCACACCTATGCCCCCCCCCCCCCCCCCCGGGGGGGTCCAGGGATGATTGACATGTGTCCAATCTAGATGGAGCTTCTTGAGAATGTTCTATTATGTATTTTCAGTTATTATTTTTATATATTATATTAAATATAATGGGATCATTCGGTTAAAGCCCATATTCATTAGGTGGTGTCATGTTTCGCCCACACACAATTTTCGCCGAATTTAAAAAGATTGAACATTCTAAATCACACACATATTATTTTGGTTGATCAATTATGAAAGTATTTTTTTTTAGTTATAATTATTGCCGGGCATATCTCAATATCATATTAGATGGATGAATTCAGTATAATAGCGATATGGTGGATTAAATAGGCAACACGCTGGGTGAGTTCACCAATTATAAGTCAAGTTCTTTCCAATACTTTTTCATCGCAGTAAGGACATCAAGAATATTTTTATTAATAAATAAATAAGTTAAAAGTTATTGTAATATTTGAATTTCATATTATCTCATATTTATCTGTACAACTTTGCGCTAAAAACTCTGGATCAAGGCCCAAAAAATTCCTTTCAAACCCAAAATCGAAAACTTTATCGGTTGGATCTCGCCGATTGACTTTTCAAGACATTTCTATTCTTTGTAAGAATGGCCGCATTCACCCTCCACTTGCTGCCAGAGCTCCAAACATTTTTTTTCGTTCCCAGTTAATTACTTAATTAAGTCCTTCTTTTTATGGTTTACAAATTGATTTTTAAGCTCGCAAATCTTGGTTCAATTAAGTCTGAATCAATATTAGTACCCTCAGAACTGGTTGCCATCTTTATATAAAGTTACGCGTGCATATATTCTAATATTCTATGAAAATATATGGATATTCCACATATATATGTATATATTATTATTATAAAGTAGAAATATACATTACTTACTCAGCTGTATGTATAAATATTATCAGAATTATCAGGCAAAGCCTGGATTCCCCAAGAATGAATGTTTGCCCTAAGAATCAGGCTTGACAAAGGATTATTATGATGGTATATATGTATACTCTCTTTTCTCTCTCTCTCATATTTGTAAACAATAGTAACGATATTGGGATTGGTTGATATTATCATCGTAATTATTTATTAATTCCAAATCAATTAATATTACCAAATAATTCTAATTTGCATATTCTGGTCAAATTACAACAGTCACTTTCATACCTATCTAGTTTATCAACTAAAATATTTCTCTGTATCACATTACTCCCTACCATTCTTGTAGATTATCACTTGTAAAATTATTTATCACTTTTGCATTTTATGTAGATCTTTTTAATAAATTATTTTTAATTTGAACTTCTGGAATACACTTGTACTGGAATACACTCTGCCGTGACAATATATATTCTATCAAAGTTTCATATAGATGAGTCAAATATTACTGAAAGGTCTTGGCAAGAAATATTTCACTTTTTATTTTAATAGATAGAGGTGGAAGTAGTATTGGATGGAAGGCAAGGGCCAACCACTGCAGTATTTCTTACACAGAAATCTTCAAAAAGTCACTAGATCGTACTACATTTGTGAGACAACTGAAGACAGTAAACAAGGCAATATATTTTAACTTCAAACTGGCTTATTCACGTCCAGGGTTCACCATTGATGAGCCAGGTTCTCATATATTTTTGCATCGCAGTAAATGAGGTATGAAGTTGTCTATTTGTGTAAGAAAAAAGTTGCGGAAGTAGTTTTAATTATAATATACAGATACGGAGAACTTATTTCTTATATTACAATCTACTGTCAAGGTGGCTATATTTATAGGGTTTATATGCAAATAAGTGCGTTTTAATAAAGCGAAGGTTATATATTATTATCTCCAACATTTATTGCTACTAAGCACCTCTTTCATCTCTTATTTTAAACTTGGATATCTCTCCCGATAAAATACTCTCATAGCATTATCTTTTCTAGATTTTAAATTTATTTTAATTTTAAAAACATGAAATATGTCATCATTATCATTATTGTGAATGCCATTGTTTGACATGGATTCTAAGATTATCTTGAAAATAAGGTAAATTCTTTACAAAGATTCATTACAGTATCAAAATTCGAAATTCTCAGTCAATTTTGTGACGACTAATGTTCTTATATAGGATCATGTTGTAGCGAAGAAATCAAGTATTTGAATATTTTAAGATGTAGACGTATTTATTGATGACGTTAGCAAGACTAGTCGACAATTATCAACAAACCACAACAATACTATATATACATCTAGAAAATATTGAACAATCAAGCTATGAAACATTTATGATGGTTTCACAAATTCAGAGTAATTATCTTTTGAGTATTTTCATGGATTAATTAAATTATAAACAAATAGTAAGTATTATTTCTTCGCCACAATATACATATATATACAATTAATACGAATTCAATTTTGAAGATTCATGCAATTTTTCTATATCTTCCTCAAACGATTTTTTTTTTTTCATTTTATTTCCATACAAGACTACTTAGCAGTTTTGTCCAGAGCGAGTCATTGTTGTCCGAAGAGTTACCAAGCCTACTACGCCCCTATGATGAAAGGATTCGTCCTTTTATTCCTTCCTGTCTTCTCTCAAAATTCCAACGGCGTAGTTGAATGCATCGTCGTCTCAACCAGCATATGTACATCAAGCCAAATTACCTCAAACGTGGATAGTCTTGCAGAATAGGTAAGTGATGTCTAACATCAAATTCGATTGATCTTTATTATGCCAAATAAATGAAGACAGTTATCTTATTAGATATAGAAGATTCTTCTTAGCAACATATGCAGCGATTAACAAAATGAAAGAAGACAAGTTTCTTTAATTATTTCGACGACGCAAGCTTTCGGGCAAAAACCCTTCAACAGGCAAGATAAAACGACACTATCTTATTATTATTATTATAGTTATCTTATTATTATGTCACGAAATTTATATATTATCATAAATCAAGATGAATATATAGTGTATTGTTTTGTTCCGACACAACGTCGCGGAATTAGACGAAGCATGTACAGTTTTGTACCAGGTAAACTAGAAATATTTTAGCCCAGATCTTAATGCAATTGTAATAATTGTTTTATCAAATCACACACAACGCACAGGTTTAGTACATATAATCTTCCATCGCGTTGAAATTGCAGAAAATATTTTTAAATACTCAATCAAATACTCCGAAAAAGGTTTCTTCAAAATATATTAGTATTCGTAAAGTTTCGTGTGTGTTAAAAAAAAACTCTTATACAGGCGTTTCCCCTATGTATCAACATTTCAAAATAGATATTTGTGAAAATTCCATACACGAGAGACTAAACTCGAACCCAGCAGGCTTGCTTTAAATATTTCTTTTTTAAATGTATTTCAAATATTCGCAGATATATTTTCATGCTAAATATTTCTTTTATAAATTTGTTTCAAATATTCGCTGATATATTTTCATGCTAAATATTTTGTTGATATGATTGTGTTTGAATAATGCGCTATTCGTCTAGCACCTTTTTTTTTGTAATGTGTATAAACTGCGAGGAGAAGTCAAATTTTCTGTTTATACTATTGTATTGAGAGGATATGAAGGTTTCTAAATATAGTCGACCTATTTTGGAAAATATATTCTGATAATGGAATTCAACATTCTGCATATTAAAAATGACCAGTTTCTATTTTGTGTTGGGCTATGTGCGATTTACCAGGTCTATTAGTATGAAACGCGAAAATGGGCGCCAGAGGCCGCTGTGCAACTTTATTTGAGCCGACGGTGGCGCTGTTGTAGGCGTTTTGTTCTTTGACTCACGTGGCATCAGCATGCGTGCAGTTTTAGAAAAATTCAAATCGTGAAAATTTTCTGGAGCCCGTGGAAAATGGCGATTTCCGAGCCAAACAGTGCCCATTTGCGGGAAGTTTTGTTGTTCGCCTTCAACTGGAAGAAAAGTGCCACTGAAGCCCACCGAATGCTCGAGGAAGTTTACAGCGACCACGCTCTGAGCAAATCGCAGTGTTACAGGTGGTTTAAAAAATTCCAAAGTGTCGATTTTGAACATGATAATGAACCACATGGAAAACCGCCCCAAAAGTTCGAGGACGCTGAACTGCAAGCTTTGTTGAATGAGGACAGTACCCAAATGCAGGAGAAGTCGCAAAATAGCTCCAGGTGTCTCAAGGTGCTGTTTCTATACGTTTAAACAGCCTCGGAATGACCCAAAAGCTTTCCAGATGGGTCCCCCACGAGTTGAGCGAAAGGCAGCAATAACGGCGTCTGGTAACCTGCGAAGGGCTGCTCGCCAGGCATGAAAAGAAGTCATTTTTGCACCGAATCGTAACTTCTGATGAGAAATGGATCCACTTCAGCAATCCTACGCGCTAAAAGTCGTGGGGCCTGCCCGGCCAATTTCCAAAACAGACGCCTAGGCACAATCGCTTCGGAAAAAAGGCAATGCTTTGCATATGCTGGGACCAGACCGGCGTAGTATATTTCGAGCTCCTGAAACCTGGCAAAATGGTCAATACTAGTCGCTACGAACAACAAATGCACAGTTTGAGAGAGGCGTTGAATGAAAATAGACCGGAATGGCGTGAAAAGCACAACAACCTGATACTGCAGCATGACAACGCTCCAGCCCACAACGCTACGGTGGTCAAAAACACCATAAAAGACTTGGGCTGGGAACTCTAACCCCACCCGCCGTACTCACCAGACATAGCGCCGTCGGACTACCACCTTTTCACATCTTTAGGATACGCCCTAAAAAAACAGAAATTTTCGAACTCAGACATACTCCGAAAATGACTTGTTGACTGATTCGACTCAAAAGGAATAGAAATTTTCAGATAAGGAATTCGAAAATTGCCTGAAAAGTGGTCCGAGTGTATAGCTAATCAGGGCAGTTACTTTGAATAAAAAATCTTTTGTTGTATGGAATTGGTGAACTTTTGAATTCGCTGAAAATGTTCGCGTTTCATACTAATAGACCTGGTATATATTTTAGCCATAGATTTTGCATTAGCCCCTTCGCAACTAAACACCTCTTTGGCAGATTGTCAAGATTCCATTAGATCCATTATTGTTCTCATAAAATAAAGTCCGCCCTAGACTGACGAGGGCCATTAGCCCGAAACCATGGTCTCTAGGTGGACGCTTTACAGTTTGCCAAAGCTGGTGTTGTGGTTTTGTTACCGACCCGAGACAGCTAGTTTGCGGCGACGATCAATAGATGGCGCCTAACTTTGACGTCTATTTTGACAGGAGAGGCGACCTTTGTCTTTGTAAATCAATATCCTCCTGGCAAAATATTCATCTATATATAAACTAATATATAAATTAAGTAAATATATAATAAGTAAGATATTACCTTTTAAACTTGAAAACTCCAGTAAATGAAATATTTTAATATAGCTGAAAATATCTAAAAATATATATGTTAAAAAGGTTAAATATTAATTGCTAATTTAAATATATTAATCATCTTATAATGAATTTTAATAAGTAATTAATTTACCTGTGTGGAACAAAGGCGTGCAATTATCTTGTTATATTTATTCACCCGTTTTAAGATAAACATTTTCAGAAAATCATTTTTTTTACATTGTCTTTAAACATAAACTAAATATTTGCCTTGTGAAAATTTACTTCCCATATTTTATAAAATATTTACATATTTTAATGTTTCCTTTCATCCACACAAAAGGTGGCAGAAGGCATGATGGATTTCCCGTTAGATGGGCTGAGGGAAAACTTAATTCTTCCAGGAACATTACTGGGCGTGGCTTTGTCTGTCATATCAGGTGTTCTATCTGTCAACAGCCGCAGTCAAAAATTCCTTTAACATAGAATAAGATTATTCTTTATAATATTCGCGAACTATATTTCAATAAATAAATATTTTATAATACAATATAATGCGGCTTGTGATTGTAGAACGACGTTTGGCAATTATCCCGCATGTGTTTCTTTTGAACGAAAAATCTAAATTTATTTTAAAGAGAAATAACGATTATTTCTAACCTTAGGGATGAAGTATGAAAGGATGAATTGTGAAGAGTAATGATAAACGGAAAAATAAAGTGTCCAGGGATGGGAATCGAACCCACAGTGTTCCGCTTACCGGGCAGATGCCATGTCTTTAGGCTACCCTGGACATATTTTTCCATTCGTAAATATTATATAAAGTAATTTATAATACAATATAATGCGGCTTATGATTGTAGAACGACGTTTGACCTGAAATATTATATAATATTGTTCCGAATTATTTTTCTATATGTATGTATTATTATTTTCCTTGAAAGGGGATTTTTAATGCTTTACTGATCTTTGATTCAACCACTATATGTTGACAATCAAAAATATTTAAACCAAATAAGCAAATGATAATGGTATTAAAATCTATATTATTATTGTCCTATTAGAGATATTATTTATTAAAATGAATATTTAAACAATAATTTTAGTTTTTCTATGTGTAAATGTTTTTCAAGTCCACCACACTCCTAGCAAAATAGACGCAAAACTATACGCCTTATATATTTTGAAATATAAAAATATTGATTTTTCTATATTTTCATTTTTGAATTTTGAATTATAAAATAAAATATTATGAAAAAGGCATCTCCTTATCGTAAAACTGAAAGTTGCTGATGGCTTACGCCATCTATCCCAGATCATCCAACTTTCAGTTGCACGATAAGAAGATGCCTTTTTCATAATTTATGCACCTTATCCCAGTACAGTATCACATTTGTACTATTCTTTCCACAAAATAAAATATGTTTTATATATGAGCATTGAAATAATTTAGTACGATTTAATTTTAAAATAAAACAACTTGTCTTTATTGCGGTGCAAAGATATTTAAAGAGCCTGGTTCATCGGTGGTAGACCCTTCCAACGTGGTCTCGCCAGCTTAATTCACCATACAGCATTGATATTATATTGGGCTGTCCTGTTTATATAACCGGCATTGATGAAGACACAGTCCATTCAACCTTTATCAATCACATTAAGGAAAGTAGAAATCTGTTTTATTTGGTAAAGAAAATTGCTCCGAATAGTTTCATTGTTTATATGTAGATAGCGTTCTAATGTCTTATATTTTACGCAATAAAAATAATATAATTTTAGAGAGAGAGAATAGTAAATAGAATAATAAATAAAATTAGGATGGATTTCTGGCTTTATTCTATATTTTCTTGAGCAAAATTAATCATTCCTCCAGGGAAAAGTGTATTTTCAAAAACATTTTTATTTTTCTCTAGCTTTCGGGCACGTATGCCCTTCTACAAGAGAAAACATGGTATAATGATTTCTCCTGTAGAAAACCGTCCGTGCCCGAAAGCTAGAGAACAATAAAAATGTTTTTGAAAAGACACTTTTCCCTGGAGGAATGATTAATTTTGCTCAATGTTGATGCAAGGGATTATTTTATAGAATATATTTTCCTGTCAAGCATTCTCAGGTTTTGCAAACTATTTTAAAGGGAAATCAGGTAAAATGAATATTTTTATCTAACTGATATATAGATTGTATCATTTACATGTTTCAGATTGTATATAGTAACTATTTATTATTTGTATATTAACATTAGTATTTTGAGAGGAGTGTGATATAATGAATTGAGTTTTTATATACAAATTCAACCAAATAAAAGTTGAAGTAACCAACACACACAAATGAGGATATTATACCTAATTTTAGTAAATTATTTCATCTATGGCCCTCACGGAAGCTGCTTTATTTATAGCTTAGTTGGCACAGCTTAATGTGGACCGTACTTATTACCAGACCTGCGGATTGACTACTAAGAATCTACCCTTCTCTAGGTGCAATGTAGCAGCAAGCTGTTTGAATAAAAGAATGACCAAACAGCCTCACTGATTTTAGCTGACTGACTTAACTTTATAATCACTTTCACTCTTTATATATATATATATATATGTGATAAGATCCTGTCGACTTTTATTGTGGCAATATAATAATAATGTGTGGAAAGAGAAATAATCACACCACAATTTGGTAGAGGAATCCAGGCAGCCAGAGAGAGAGAGACGGCCCGGCCACCGCTGAGCGGCCGGCCGTTCGTATCGCACACAATTCCCCAACTGTCTCGAGGTTCCAAGTAACGGCCCCTGTGCTCGCCTCTTGGAATGTCGCTGATGTCTAAAGTGACCGGACTTTAGCTGCCTGTCTCTCTCTGGGTTGACTGTAGGTTTGCTTTATTATTCCAGGAAGAGTATATATTATGACATATATATATATTCACATAAATTAGAAGAAATAAAAATTTACATAATTATAGAATACAATGCAACCTGGCAAGTTATTTTGCATAGCTAGGCGCAAACACAATATATTGCTGAGTATTTGACTTCTCTGAATGGTAAATAGCTTCTCGTTGTTAAACCTTCGTAGTTCTATTCCCTGTAAAATGAGAATTCCGGTTTTATTCCATTACCTCAGTATCCATCTGACACTTCTACTAGTTTTTATGGGATATTCTATACGGAAATAGAAGCAAAATTCTTTCAGATTCCACAAACGTCAGTTTGAGAAATTGTTTCACTTATTTGCGTATTCAAGGATCCTTCAACTTTGAAACTCGTAAAACTTTGAAGTTCGTACATTTTATTCTGGGATTCAACTTGTAACCAACAAAGATGATGCACGAGTAGTGAATTTGGGTAAATTATACAACATTATAATATACTTTTTTCTCTCAAAACAAAAGTTCGCATGGATTCAAGAGATGCGGTTCTTTTATTATAAATGTATTCTCTTATTGCATTATTTTAACACTAATTATAAACCCACGCTAATTTACTGGTATTCTACCTTTCTTTGCTTTATAAGTTCACTCTATATTTTACTAATCTACCAAATCAATTTCTTATTAATTTTAAAACGTGGTATTCCGATGAGCATTGCTTACAATGAAAACTTTCCAAAATGTGCAATAAATTCAAATAAAAACTATAATATAATGTACTATGCGACATTATTTGTTAGCATTGGTGGACTAATATCTTGAAAGTCAAGTTTATTCCGTTTCAAAAGTATTCTATTTTGTATTATTTAATTTTTGCTTTATTTTTGTATTCACCTGCGCATATGTAACGGACAAATTATTCTAGAACTATATATTGACAAAGATATATATATGGATAGCATATGATATATGGCTATCTGACTTCGTGTATAGCTTGAAACTTCAAAATATATGTAGAAATTAGAAGATATTTGGACCAATTTAATGACAATGTTTTGAACATCTATTCATTATTTTTAAAAAAATCGTCACAGATTATTTAAGAGATGGCTTTTCAATAGAATAATCCCTCATCAATATTGAGTACAAATATCAGGCCTCCAGGTAAAGGTATATTTTCAGAAGTATACTATTCAAAAATATCTTTACAGAATGGCTTTTAAATTTGAGCAGAAAACAGCTATATAAGCGGGAGTTATATACGAGTAAGACGACCGCATATTACATCAATAAGGCCTGAATGGAATATTCTAGTGATTTTTGCTTAGAGAAATTATTAGAGACGTTAGCCAATCAATGGCGAGAGAATTAAGGCGGAGTTCAGTGAATGAATGAACTCGGAGCATAATTCATCTTCCATCAGTAGCCTCTCTCCAATCGAACTGGCGCTTTACTCCGTCGAATCGATTTGTAAAGAGACTCCTCAAGGACTCCATTCCATCAAATACTCTAATGTTGAGGATATTCCCTTCAAGTACACACATTCAATTATATTGAAAACATATTTTGAAATATCAATATTCAAATACAATTTTGAAAAAAAAAAAATTTAGTTCAATAAAGTTTATAGACATAAAAATATTTTCAACGCTTTTCAATAATCGTGGGTTTAATAATAAAAAATGATGTTAATGTCAATATATATATATATATTTTTACTTATCCCTAGTACACGTGGTACAGGCCATGATAATCATGGTGGGTAGTTAGCGACTACTTTTACTGTAAGCGCACCACATGTCTACACATGTGAAAAGCAGTTCGACTTTGCACTTACAAATGCCAGAGCCCCGTTTGGTTACTTGCACTCGCTGGTGGGGTTGGACTTTTGCTAGAATCGGGGGCCATTGGAGCATTTTTTTTTTAACAGAAAAAAGTGTCCAATGCGGGAATCGAACCCGGGTCCTAGGTCAGGTTTTAGAAAGCTATACATATATATGTACCAGAAAAGGCACCTCTCCCTTTAATTGTGCATCAGAACGATGCACTGTACATCACCCTAGTAAAATAATGAGCCTCAACACCAGTTTTGGCAAATTCAGACAAAAGCCAATCTATATACCATGGTTTTGGGCATTGGCCGTCATCAGTACAGGGGCGGCTTCGATTTTAAAACCACCTACAAGAGGGGTTAGCTCGTATGTGTGGCTACGATCCATTTGTTCGGCAACCATTGATCCTACGTTTCCTATTGGTGACAGATTAGGAGAGAGTGACTGTGCGCCAGGGTAGCAATCACTCCAGGTAATGGGTCAGTATGAATATGACGAATGCACATTGGCAATGTACCTTCTCCACGATGGCACTAAACGCGGATGCGACCATCATAGTTCCGCAAAGAGAACCTGGATTCCTATGGAAACACGACGTCACGCCATTTCTGTCCCGAGGTTCGTCGTTGATCACACCATTGAAGCCGCTCCTATCTGTGATGTAGCGAAATGAGTAGCCGAAGCGATGGTCGCTAAGCTAACAGTTCATGCTGCTATCCTCGTCAAATTGTTCGTCCAGACACCTTTTAACTTGAAGACGACCAAATTTATTGTCTCAGTGCATATGACGTGGCTGTACGATCCATTCAGGTAACATGTCGTTCTTCTCGGCTGTTGGTGATAGCGGAGTGCTGAGATCCAGTACGTCGTTGGGTATGACCGTCCTGAACCCATCGACTCCTTATTCTGCTGACAGTCGTGGGATCTAGACCGACGAGAGCAGCAAAACTGCGGCGTGATAAACCTCAATCCCGGTAAACTATAATTTTAATTCTATCAAATTTTTATAAACGTGTTGTTAAGCAGTTTTACTTATTGTACGAAGCATCAAGATAACTTTTTCAAAACAAAGAAGCGTTTCAAATCCAATTTTGTATAAGAAACCTTTTGTACAATCTATCCTCTTCAACACATTGTAGGTGTTGCTACAGGCACCTACTTTGTATAAATACGTTGAAAATATAATCATTCACCTATTACAGCATCTCTCTTTGGGTAGAATTGATTAGGAGGCCATTCACGAGGACGTGACAACATCTGAAGAGAGAGAGTGTTGCATCAGGTTGGATGTGCCTATTTTCAATAAATAATTTTATTTTTCATAAAGTTATTCTTGAGGCTGCCTGAAAATAGGAATGTTTTATTATTCACTTATCTAACCTTGTATTATAGTTAAAACACTACCTGATTCAGAACATGTGTGACTAAAAAATAAAGGATGACGAAACTTCCAGACCGCAACCTGATATAACAATATATGTATGTATGGCGAACTCTAAAAACACTTTTATTTTTTCCTAATCTTCGTTATATTCTCGAATCTGTCGCAATTTACTAGCTAAAATTGACTATTTTTATCATTAGACCTATTGTAGGGATTAGATTAATCAGAATATAGTTTATTTTACTATCAGCCCATCAAACTTCAGCCAGAGTTATCCGATTCCATCTAAATTGAAATACTGAATTTTTTATCTGTATTTTTGGTGTAAAAGAGTTAAAATTGAATAGGGCATGATTATATATATTGGACTTCTCTGATTTTATATTAATTATTCATTTTAATTAAATGCTTAAACATGATTAAAACATTGCTGTTCGACGCAGTTTAATGGAGCCACTTTTGTTTTTCTCCGCTTGTAAAGAAAGTTCGCGCATGCGTTCCGCCGAGCAATCGCAATAGACAAGGTACTTGACCGTTAGCGGTCGTCCGCTATGAGACTATTTACTCACAACGGCGCATGTTTACTATAGGTGGAACTGAGAATAAGAATAAACCAAATCTGAGTTTTAAAAAAGGTACAGCATATCAATGAAGTATATACACATTTACTTGGTTCATATGCATATAGTTACAGCATAAAGTTGCAAGAGGATGGTATTCATGGAACAAAAGAGGCACTTCACTGTTTAAATATGCATTAGAACAATATTTATTATGAAAAAATAGAACAAATATGATATTGTGCTGGGATAAGGTGCATAAATTATGAAAAAGGCATTTCTTTGCGAGGAGAGGGCCAACAGCCCGAAACGCGTACGTGGTTAGCTTTTCTTGATTAATCAAGAATGGGTATTTGGCCAATTCTGGAATAATTAGAAATCAACGAGAATAGTTGATATTTAATCTGATAGATGGCGCAAACCATCAGCAACTTTCAGTTGCACGGTAAGGAGATTCCTATTTCATAAAATATGTATTATATTTATCACTCAGGCTCAAAGGTGAATATAAAGGAAGAGCCACACATTTTTAAAGGGAGAGGTGTCTCTTTCAATACATGAATACCATCCTCTCGCAATTTATTCTGTATTCAAACTTCAAAATCATTCCTGCCACTTCACTAACTTAAACTTCTTTTGGGGTAATTCGACCGATTTCATAATGAGCCAAAGTCCGAAACCATGGTATACAGGTTGGCTTTTGTCTGAAATTGCTAAAACTGATATTGTAGCTCATTTCTTATCACCACGTCACCATTTTCACTAGGGTTATTAACATAATATATTGTTCTAGTTATAGGTGCCTCTTTTTGATGAATATATATAGTTAGTTTAATGAACTCACGTATTAGTTCTTTCCAGCTCCCTAGTGGCATCTGGTATAGTCGGGCACAGTTTATTATTGAATAGTATAAAAACACTTCAACACCATTTTAAAAATAAATAAAATTAAAAGCTATTTCTAGTGGCCATATACTGCAATGAATAAAATTTATAAGAAGGAGCGCAAGGCTCATTTAATTTTTACCCATTGAAGTATAAGGTCTGCATAAATAGCTTTTAATTACACTGGCTACAAAAAGGTTGAATCACCTATAAACACTTTAGCAAAGTTTCTTAAATTTGCATACTTAATAAGAACATAAAGGCATGTAAATTATCAATTTTTCTGACACCGTAACTAAAAAATAAATGCATAAAATTAGCCTCGTTTATTCAGGAAAGGGTATTTTAATAGCCTCTTCTTGTATATCATTATAATTAAAGTTATCTTTTTTATTTCTTAAGATTATCTTTAATCTGTGGAATGCCATGGGCAAAAAAGGGGGGACGTCATTCATATAAGCAAATTTATGATTTTACAAGAGGCAGAATCATAGGCCTTAGAGAAGGTACAATTTCGATTAGAAAAATTATTATGAAAGTAGGCTGCCAATCAAAGTAGTACTGCAAGGATTTGGTCTCAGTGGTCAGAGGAAGAAAGAAGTTTAAGAAAACTTGACTCAGGTCGGTATAGAGCAATAACAGAGAGAAAGGATAGGAAGATTCAAAGGATGGTTGTAGCAGACAGGACAACTGTACCTGGCACTATAATTGATTAGGATGTTTAACAGTTCATTTTTATTCTAACACTAGCGGACGTACCCGGCTTTGCCCGGGTTTTACCCGAGTAAAAGTTTGTCTAACGAACATTTGTTAAAACAATTCTATATAAACTTATAAAAAAAGATATATTTTGATAATTTGAAACTCGTAAATTTGAATCTCTCGATAAAGTGATCATTTTTCCCGGTCCCTGTGTACCGTGTCATCCTGAATTTTGTCTTTCCTAATTTTCTACATTACAAAATCATCGTTTTATCTAGTGAACATTTTTTCCCGGTCCCTTGAAAAATACTCGATAAGTTGAATAAAATCATGGTCGTTTATGGAAGATGGACGAAGTTCCCGGAGGTCATCTTGGGCAAGCCCCCGCGAGGCTTTTTTCTTGTCTACTTGGCACAGCTGTGTCACCAACTCTGCCCCCGCGCGCCAGGACCTCTTGACCCCTCTGCCCCTCCGATTGGTCGGTGGGTACTTGGACTGTCCATCCGGCAGGCGGACGATTACATTCTCTCGACAGGGGGTGGGGCAGACTTCCTGCCTAAGCCTATCTCCGTCGCAAGGTGGCGCTGCTTGCGAGTTAAATCTACAAATCTGAAAATAACTCTAAGGATATTCAAGATATTCAAGAATTTTTTTTTCAGAAACCTTCCCAGTACTATACTAAATAACTTCCCAAAGTTTCATGGCGTTCCAATGAGTGGTTTGGTCAGGCATAAAGGACAGACACACACACACGCACATACATTCATTTTATATATATATAGATATTTTTTTGAAAATAGAGCAATCCATACTTAATTCATTAGATAATAAAAGGCATATATTGGATTTAATAAAATATTTATTTTGCCAATATTACAAAAATGTAATGCCTCGATAAAGGTTGGCGTTCAGCCAGCCGAAATATTGGCAAAATAAATATTTTATTAAACCCAATATATGCCTTTTATTATCTAATATATAGATATATAATTAACTAGCCGAATGACCCGGGCAACGCCCGGGTTTTACCCGATTAAATGCTTTTATTCAAATACTATTCGTTACAATTATAAATTGGCGCCGTGGATGTCATTCTTGTATAATATATAAATGAGTTTTAAAAATTGAAAAAAAAATGCAACGGCCTGGAATCGAACCCGGGCCGCCCGCGTGGCAGGCGAGCATTCTACCACTGAACCACCGATGGTTAAGAGAAATGGCCATATTTGGGTATTTATTCCATTCACAAAAGCAAACCGTGACAGAATTGATTAAGAATTGTCGCTTGATTATGACGCTGATAACTGTATATTTTAATAATGTATATTTCTCTCCCTCTCCTTTCAACTCGAAATATTTCCTCTCTTACTATTTTTAATATTTAATTGAATTCTCATATCTTAAATATCTCATTTATACTAATGGAGTATGCAAATATAAATAAATCTAAATAACACTGTAGTCAATCCCTAGTTTGAGAGAATGGATATTTTGGCAAGACTCTATATATGACAGTAAGATTCAATTCCCTGACATGTCTTAAAGTGACTGTCAGAGAATTCTGATATTTTCCAATATTCTGATGTATTCCTATATTTGTAACGTGGCTGAGCAAGCCGCTGCCTGTCACACCCGCTGATTGCGGGGATTAAGAAGGATTTTGTGGCTCTCCCTCAGGACATCGTGATGGCCGCTGTCATGGTGGGTTTTGGAGTTAACTTTCTTTTGAATTTTATATATCATCGAATTGTTATATATTTTACAAATATAATTACTTTTGACCAAAATATGTGTTGAAATCTTTACGCGCAGTGTCGTATCTAGCCCAAATACCATGAAGGTAGTTTTAAAAGATTTTTTAAAAAGTAAAAATGGAATAATAAATACAAAATTAACAAAAAAGAGAAATGCCTAGGAGGAGCTTAAGGATAAAAGACCCAGTTTTAACCAAAAAAAGAGAAAGTTTGAGCAAAAATAAGCATCTAAAAAGTTGTTTATTCAATGTTTGCCACTTTTTCAAACTTCAAACCATCACTTGTTTGAATAACAGTGGCGACTTAAAAATCATTCTGACTATTAACACTTCAACAGCGAACTTCGCCAATAATCCGAAGATATTCCTGTGGGAAGATTTCGAGCTCCAATCTTATTTAAATCGCTATCCCACGCCTGCAAATCTATTACTATCCTAAAAATAATAAATCCATTATATATTTCAGAATTTTGTGAGCAGAATATGAAATTATAGCCAGGAAACAAGAATACAGCGATCAGTAAGAGGACGGTCCAATAAGTAAAGACTTGTGTTCACAATGAAACGCAATTATTTTTCAAATTCAAAATGCTTATTTTACAGCATAGTGCTCGTTTAGGTTTATACACTCTCCTAACGTCTTTTCCATTTGTTCAACCTTTCCAAAAATAGAAATTATCGAGGTCTTCAAAATACGCTTTCATCTTAAAAAAAAAAAAACGTTCTCGTTTAGTCACAAATTTCTTTCCCACGAACTATTTCTTCATATTTTGAACAAGTAGAAATCACAGGGGGATAGGTCGAGCGAATACGAAAATCCGGCAGCAAATGCATCTTGGCTGAGACGATGAATGTGCTGGTGAGTTGCCATGGTGAGAAGAAACTTTCAATTCGAAAAATGGGACCATGTCTCCTACAATATCTTACCGAAGAGATCTGCTAATTCATTGTCATATTGTCCAGTGATAGTTTTCTTTTATGAGAAGTCAACGAGACGCCTTACATATCCCAAAATATCGTCACCATAACTTTTAGGCCAAAATGGGATCATCCTTTTTAAGCAGAATCTCTGTAAGAAACAAATAGGTTTAATTGTTGCTTGGTTTCCAGGATATAGTATTGAATCCAGGTGGTCTTATCGACGATCATAACTCGACTCAAAAAATCGATTGACATCGCTTAAATTGTTCTAAATACTGATTTGAAGTTGAAAGTCGCATCCTCTTCTTGTCCATCGTGATTGGGGAGCTAAATTTTTCATCTCCAACTTCTCAAACGAAATATTAGATTCTGAACACGTTGACACAGTTATGGCCTTTGCAGCTTCACACAATTCCGTTCATAGATCTGTGAAGACATGCAGTTTACTTTTCCTACGATTTTCTCGATAACCATATTTTCTGGACTTCTTGGATCGATGTTCGGCCTCTTTTAAATTCTCTAAACTGTAGAGATCTACAGTAACTAAGATAATGGTTCCCCATAAAAAGCATGAAACTTTGTTTTTATTTCTCCATGTTTCCACATACAAAATCAAAATTCGAATCACTAAACGATGCTTCACTTTCTCCATTTTAGCCTATACTACGTGGTATGAGTCACTGAAAATGTTGCCAAGTCAACATAATCCCATTAATCAGTGGGAAATTTGGTGCATACGCATTTAAAGAATACCCGTGCCTGGTGGTCACAACAACTTACTTTAGAAACTCCATCTATCTCTATAAAAACTTATCAAACTACCCTCGTAATTATAGAAATAAGTCAAAAATATTTTCGGAAACGAATATTCTCAACAACAAAACCAGTATTTTTAGATCTGACTATAAATTTAAACTATAAATAATACCGCTTTTTAGGGGGGAAGAGACACTTTAAAGATAGATTATTGAAATATTTATTTATGAATTATGCTAAAGAAAATACACATATATCTCG
>CP092884.1:2747543-2790369 GCA_030710605.1 Cordylochernes scorpioides | reverse complement strand
TTCCCGTTTTAGTCTGGTTGATAGATGTATATTTAATGGCCTTGCCTGCCTGATCCATATTTATAAAGCCTCTTTCATTTTATGGAAATTTCCTAAATCTAAACTTTTCATATTTGTTTGTATATTTTTATGTATTTTTTCCGCAATACCTATATTCACATGATTATATATTTTCTTTTTTTATCTTTAAATCTTTATGGAAAAATCATTTCATTCATTTATTGTTTCCCATCATCAACTAATGCATCATAATAACTGGGGGATAGGTGGAAGGGTGATCTGAACCTTTGGTTTTCGACCGCTACGACCCGGGATCGAATACCGCATTGGAAACTTTTTTATAATTATCCTAAATGGCCCCCGATTATTGCAAAAGTCCAACCCCACCAGTGAGTGCAAGTAACCAAATGTGGTTATGGAAGATTTGTAAGTGCAAAAGTCGAACTGCTTTTCACATGTGTAGACATGTGTTGCACTTACAGTAAAAGTCGCTAACAACCCACCATGTTTATCATGGCCTGCATCACGTATACTGAGGATAATAAAAAAAAAATAGTAGGATGTTAGAATTCTTCTCGCGGTTATTCCATCCCTCTTTGTTCCACTGACAAAACTTCCCTCCATTAGATGTCACCATCTCTTGGCGCGGGACCCGGAACCAAGTTGTCTTCCTTGTCAACGCAATGGAGCGGCGACTGATGAGTTTATTCAGCTAAATAAACATTATGGAATGGAGATCATTTTTATAATTTAAAAAAAAATGCTCCAATGGCTGCCGATTCTTGCGAAAGTCCAACCCTACCAGCGAGTGCAAGTAACCAAATGGGGTTCTGGCAAATTTGCATGTGCAAAAGTTGAACTGCTTTTCACATGTTTATACATGTAGTGCACTCTCAATAAAAGCAGTCGCCAACTTCTACCCACCATGATTATCATGGCCTGTACCACGTGTACTGGGGATAATAATAAAAAACCATAATAACTTTACCGTGTGCATGTTATATATGAAAAAATATTTGGAAATAAATTTGACATTCACGATCAGTTAAATCCATATATTATATTTTGCTATTGTCAAGAAAAGATTACCCCATCAAGGTACATAGACAATAGCCCAGTTTCCATCAGAATTTAAAAAGTATGACCATACACCATGTGGGAACATCATCACAGAGTACTTTCTGTAGTACATCTTGTTTCCCTATGTAATGTTCCATGAGCCTCCCTTATTAACTATCATCTCTAAACAGCGATCAAAATGATTTTTTCCTAAATTCATATCTTGATCATATGTAAAAAATCATAAATTCCTAAAGTGATTTCAAAATTTATAGTTTATGATTACGTTTATGCATAAAAATATTTTCTATTGTTCAATATTTTTCCATCGCGGTAAGGACAGTAGAAATTTGTTTATTAATAAAATAAACATTCGAGCTTTAATGTAAACCTCTCCTGTATATAGACGGCACGTTATATAGCTTTATATTAATTATATAAACTTGATATTATTTTAAAAATATATTTAAACTATTTTTATGTTTTTAAATATTTAGTTTCCTGGGTCACAAGCTTTATACTATTGCAATTCCCAAGACCCTAATTGTGCTAACGCTCTCACACTATGCATGGACTTTTCAAAGTTGGTTTAATAAACCTAATGGTCTTATGCAAATATGCAAGACGGTTGAAAAATAACTTCCAAAGATCGCGTGGTGTCATAGGGAGAGGGAGGAGCAACCACTAAAATCAAAATGGTAACGCGTCAAGGCAGTACCTCCTGGGTGGGTAGAAAATTCTGCTGAATAAGTTTTAAAGATAAATTATATTTATAAATTCAATTGATAGCTATCGATAAAATTTCATTTTTTTTTTGTTTAAGATACATATATGAAAATGAACACATGGCCCAAAATATTATCGTTGAAAATTGTATAAATTATTTTAAATTTAAAAATAATATACAGGGTGATCCAAAAGTCCCGCACTATTTTAAAAATTAATAACTCCGCGAATATTTGCGCTAGAGCAATGCGGTAAACACCATTGTGTTCAGGATGCAATGGGATTTTTTATGGCGAATAATGAAAAATTCGAAATTGATTTTAGTTATAATTTTATTCGCCAGATGGCGCTCTACCAGAATCAGATATTAAGCGGCCAAATTGTTTGATAAATTGAAAAATATAACTGATCGACACGTATTTTTCCTTTTTGAATACCAGGAAAGAACCCTAATAATATCAAATAACAAATTAATAAAACACCACTTCGCCAAAAGTATGAAGAATTGGTTAACGATTTTCAAATACAATCAGAGATATGTAAAATAGGTAAATGCAAATTAAAACATGTAGCAAAAAGAAATTTGATATTTTAGATACGGTTTGTTTCCGAATATAATAAATTTCTAATATTTTTAATTCAACTCTCACTCAGTATCGATTATATTTATTTTAATTCATTTGAAAAATATGTATATATCTCTGATAATTTATTTTACTCTGGAATGCCGTTATTGTTGTTGTCGTGTCCAATAAAGAGCCTCAGATGTATCCATGCATCTCCATCACAGCAGCAGCAATGTCCACTATCTTGGGTGTGTAAAGCTGCTGCTCAGGGTCTATGTCAAATTTCTGCAAGGCTGCGGCCATTGCTGGCTATGAGAATATGTAGGTAGGTGTAAGTTCCACACCAGGACAATTGTTGCATGCCCTATAGGTTCTTGTGCCATCTGGATGTATTATCATTCCTTTATAGTGTTTTGTTCTAAGTCTTGTTATAGTTTTTGTCATTTTTCTCTCAGAGTTTATATCGCATTTTGATCTTCTCTTTTTTTTTTTTTGTTTAATTATCTTGTATTTTGACAAAGAATCAGCGTCAAATAATGACATTTGTTCTTTCCTTTGGCTCAACTTTCTGGCTTCCTTTGCCAATTCGAATGCCATTTCATTACCCCTGATCACAGCATGGGCAGGGATTCAATGTAGAATGCAGTTATTCTCCAATGGTTCCAGTTGGGTAAGTAACGAGTGTATGTTCTGTGTGATTTTAATATAGCCCTTCTGAATTGCTTCTAGAGCGGATATGGAGTCGCTGTATATTAAAATCCTTCTGCTTGATGCAGGGATGGTTGGTTAAGGCATACATCAAGGGCTTTCCAGATAGCTGTCAGTTCACAAGTGAAGTTTGACGAAATCTGTCCTGCTCCTTCTTTGATTTTGATGTTTGTTCCATCTTGCAGTATTATGTTAATTCCGGCCCCTCCATTACTTGAGGTAAGGTCTGAAGATCCATCTGTATATGCTGTTAAAGAGCGTGGCCTAGCATTTTTAATCAAGAATTTGTACTATAAGGACATAGCCGTTAATATTCCAAACACATTAGACCTCGAAGCCCAAGGTATCAAAGTCTACCTCAATCAAACCTAAACCATCAACATATACAATATGTATCACCCTCCAAACAAAACATTTATTGACGATGGAACAATGGCTCAATTTTTTACAGACAACACTATTATTGTAGGTGACCTTAATGCCAAACATCAACTATGGGGATGTTCTACGCCAAACCCAAGAGGCAAAATACTATCAAACATATTTGACGACAATGCCTTCATGTGCTTAAATGATGGGAATCCTACCCATCATTCCAACAAGCTATAATACTGCACAAGCTTTTGATATAAGGTTTTACTATCCTGACATTTTCCACTAATGCAAATAGCAAATATTAAAAGGTTTTGGAAGTGATCATTTGCCTAATTTGATAGAAATTAGCACCAAGACCAAAATCAGCTCAATTAAGAAAAATTCTGGAACTTCAAAAAGGCTAATATGATATCTTTCGAAAACACCATTATTAAAGCAGCCAAAGTTTTCATACCAAGAGGTAATATTAAGAAATGGATTCCAAATTATACACACCAGGCAAAAAAAACTCAAACACTTATAACTAAAAGAAATGAACTACCAAAAAGTGCACCCAAAACCAAAAAAAAATTGTAGAACTGAACTGAACATTGTATTTGCAAAAAAAAAAAAAGATTATACGTAAATGTGAAAAGGGAAAAATGGAAACAAACTTGTGAAAACCTGAACCCAAGAAACCCAAATACAAAACTTTGGAATTAGGCAAAACAAATTGACAGAGTCCAGCCACAAACTGAAAACACAAATATGATTAAGAATACAGATGGTACACCAGCAACTAATGACAAAATTGCTGCCAATCTTTTAGGTATTTCATATCAAATAAGTAGTAAAATCAAATTTGAAATGAAAGATAAGAAAGTTGAAAATAGGCCCGAAAGATTATTCATGACTGTAAAAATGTCACCAGCACTCATAATATTTTCCATGAAAAAATCAATATGAAAGAGCTAGCTTATGCATTAGAAAACACTGACCGAAACAAGACTCCTGGGCCAGATGGAATCCATGGCCGAATGATATGAAACTTGGGCAAAATTGGCAAAGAAAGACTTCTTAATATTTTCAATAACACCTGGAAAACTGGAAAATTGCCTCAAGACTGTAAAAATGCAACAATAATTCCCATTAAAAAACTTGACAAATCTGCTGATGACCCAAAAAACTACCGATCTATCTCCCTAACAAATATTTGCTGCAAATTAATTGAAAATATTATACTCAGACGACTCACCTACCACCCCGACACAAGAAATCTCTTACCAGAAGAACAATATGGATTTAGGAAAGGACATGGGACAATAGACCAACTCTTATTTTTCACACAAAAGGTAAAAGATGCACAAAGCAAAAAACCAACTGACCACACCATAGCTGCTTTTTAGACCTTACACAAGCTTTTGATAAGGTATGGAAAAACAAGTTAATTACAAAATTATACAAACATTTCAAAATTGATGGAAAAGCTATCACTTGGATAAATGATTTCCTTAAAAATAGATACATCAGGGTCAAATATAATGTAACTCTATCTAAAACCTTCAAATTGTACCAAGGATTACCATAAGGATCAGTCCTTAGCCCATTTCTCTTCACCCTATTTATTGCAGGCATAGAAGAAAAAAATTCACATAAAACCAATATTGGACTTTTCGCTGATGACATTATTCTATGGAGCAGCAACACTAACGGGAAAAAAGCTGAAAGGGATTTGAACAAGACTCTTCTCCACATAGAAAAATTTGCTAATAAACATAAATTAGAATTTAACCTCCAAAAATCTGAAACCTGTCTTTTTACTACCGATAAGAAACTATACAAAATAAGACCAAAAATTATTCTGAAAGAACAACAATTACAATATAATAAACATCCTAAATATCTTGGCTACACCCTGGATCCAGAAATTAACTCCAGTAAACATATTGAATAAGTTATTAGAAAAGGAAGAGACCTACTAAAAATCCTGAAATATATTTCAGGAAGAGAGTGGGGAGCCGATGCAACCACACTAAAATTAACTTACACATCTCTAATTAGACCTATCCTTGAATATGGATATCAAATCTATGGTACAGCATCTGAAACAAATCTAAAATCACTGGAGAGGATACAACTAAGCGCAGCTAGAATTATTACAGGTCTTCGAAATACCTGCCCTAATGATATTGTACTTTACGAGAGGCAGACATTATGCCCTTAAAGAATAGAATAAAAGCTACAATCTGCCAAAATATATAAACAAAATCAAGAGTTATGGAAACAAACACAGAACTTTCAATTACATACTTAATTGGGAACCCAATATAAGACTCAAAAAAAGAAGGCCCTCTCCACCTGGCCAAAAGAAATAATTTTTTAAAATATAAAGTGGAAAAATATTATTTAGCTGAAAAAATATATCCAAGCGAACCACTAACAAAATGTTTTTTTAATGCCACTTTAAATGAACCCACCAACAGACAATACCAAAATCCAGAATACTTAAAACAATTATCATTAGAAATAATTAATAAAATTCCTAAAAATGCAATAACTATCTATACCGATGATAGCAGAGACGAGTTGGGACACACTGGCAGTGGCTCTCTCATTAACACCACAAATGGCAATGAGAAAATAAACAGAAGAAACCCAGAATTTTGCTCAGTCTTTAGATCAGAACTTATAGCCATCTATGAAGTCTTAAAATCCATCAGAAACATTAAACATCACGATATATGGATTCTCACTGATAGTAGAAGTGCCATGCAACACTTGAGTCACAAAGATGAACTTAGAGACAAAGTAAGCAGGAACATAATTGGTTATCTCCAAAAACTCTCAATACCTCAAAAATTCACCTTCAATGGATACCCTTACATGTTAGCATTGAAGGCAATGAAGCTGCTGATGCGCTAGAAAAAAAAAGCACAAAAGAACCCTTGCTACAGAAAAATAAACTTACTTTTAAAGAAATAGAAACAGTAGCCAAAATAAACAAGAACTGGAGGATCGCACCTAAGCACAGTTGGTATACCCTAGAAGCAGATGGCCACCCAGACCTTTCAGTCCACAAGCCGGCATGCGAAGCATGCCCTTCGCTGCTATTCTGTTCAACTCATAAGCCAAGTAACGGTATCCAAGCTAGTGCTTGGACATTGTACCTGGAAACACCACCTCCCAGACAACGTGTCTGGAAAGATTTCTATACTGGTGGCCTTTAATCACAGCAAAATAGGAAACTATCTACTGTGTCCAGCAGGGACCGCGGGGAGGCAGCCCCCGGTCGACTCTGTTCACTCACAGCTGAGGAAAAGATCAGCTGCCACGTCGTGGGCTTTCTCAAGAAGCTTGCTGTGATTTCTCAGCAGCTTACTCTCGATCGCGCCTCTCGCCCTCCTTCTCTCCTCCTGCACACCCACTACCCTTGGACAATCCAAGACGTAGTGGCGTGCATTCACATCCCTTTCTCCATAGACGCAATAGGGTTTCTCTTAATTTTAAATCTGTGGAGACTTGGGGAAGAGCCCATGTCCCGAAATTTCCCTAATGAGTTTGTGGGACATTACCTTACAGAGGTACTTGGGTGTTGTTACCCCATTGAATACCTCTCTCCCCTTCACACTGTTCCTCCATCTGTCCAACCATAAGTCCTGGACGTGCCCCCTGATCCTCCTATAAACTTCTTTCTTGGTCACTGAGGTCCTCAGTGATCTACCTCTTAAGCATCCTGCCTTAGCGATCCTGTCTGCGAACTCATTACCTTCGATGAGGCTGTATCTCCTAAACCAAGGGAGCTCCGGAGCCCGCGTCATCATCTCCAGCTCCTGGATTATTTGATGCGCGAGTTGCCCTTTCTCCAGATTGATGGCGACGAGGGCCGAAATACAATCTGAATAGAGGCGGTCCGGGCTGAAGTTCTTCTCGGCACATACTCTGAGGGCTACCCTGATCGCAACCAGCTCGGCTGAAAAGACCAATTCGTCCACTCTAAGTGTTAAACTTACTTGGAAGATCAGCTCTCCATTAGTGAATATCACTACCCCAGCTCCAGTATTGGTTCCAGACTTACTACTATCAGTGAAAGCCTCCGTGCCAATCCCTGTCGGCCCTCCAGGACTCCAATTCCACTTTGGCAACCACTGCGGAGGCTTCCTTGGATCCCTCTTCGATTCCAGGGCCCCCGCTTCAAGTCCCAGGGCATCTTCCCTGTTCTCCCAGATCTTCTGTCTAATGGTCTCCTCCTCTAGTTTCAATCCCAGGGGAATAAGCCCAGCGAGGACCAAAAAGGCCTCACTGCTGGTAGTGCGATATCCCCCTGTGATTCTGAGTGCCGCTGTCCTCTGCACTCTCTCTAGAGTTGTTGCCACCTTCTGATCCCTGTTTCGGCGCCACGAAGCCTCGGAAGCATATAGCAAGATTGACTCGACACAGGAGGGGCAGAGGTTCCTAAAAATAGTACCCTCCTTCCCCCACCCCCCCCTGTTGAGGACCAACTAGGACAGGCCTGCACAACGCCTCCCTGCCTCTCGCCACCATCTCCTCCGCCTGGTATTGCCAACCCATCTTGTCATCAATGACTACCCCCAGGATGCTCATCCTATTGACCAACGCTACCCTCCGTCCTTCCATCCGGATAGCCGGCTTGTGCTCCCATTTGATCCCTTTCCTTTTTGTTCTTATGTCCCTAGGCTTGAAGCTGAGGGCTTTAGTTTCGGAGACATTGAACTTAAGGCCAGTGTCATGGGCCCAGATCGAGAGAATTTGGAGAGAAGTTTCAACACACTTCTCTGCCTTCGCTCTCGAAGCAGCCTCAATGATGAGGAACTGGTCGTCAGCATAGAGAACCAGCCTGGCTCCTTCAGGGAGCTCCTCCTGGAAAACGGTGTTTACCAGGATATTCCACAGAATAGATCCGCAGCAGGAGCCCTGGGGACAACCCCTAGCACAGTTTATTTCCAACTTCCGCCCACCAAAACTGAGGCTAATCCGTCTATCCCTCAGGAAGTCACGAACCAAGCTGCACAAATTATCAGGACAACCCATGTCCATCAAATTTCTCATCAGCTTGTTCCAGCTCATGGAGTTGAACGTGCCATCAATGTCCAGGACAACGAAAAGAACCCAAGCACCCTTATTTAAGCCCATCTCAATACCCTCTAACACCTAGTTCAGAGCTGTGGTTGTGGACTTCCCTTCCCTAAAACCATGTTGGAATGAGGAAAGGAGCTCATTACTCTCTAGCCAGTGCTTCAGTCGCTGAGCTAGTAGGCTATCCAGGACCATACCTAGACACACTAGTAAAGAAAGCATACGATAATCATTAGGAGAATTACCCTTTCTATCAGACTTTTCGAGAAGCACTACTCGGGCAACCTTCCATGCCTTAGGAAATGTACCAGTATCCAGGCACCTATTGAATAACCTGGAAAGAAGCGATGTGTGCCTCCTTACCAGGGCTTTCACGACCGTGTTATCGATCCCTTCGGGACCAGGAGATTTCCTTTTCCCGAACTTGAAAGCCGTCAGTTTCACCTCATTCTCCGAAAAGGGCGGATCTACCAAACCACAAGTGGTCAGAGAGATCTCGTCCTCTGGTTCCCCGTTTCCGAAGTGCCGATCCAAGTTGTTTTTATTTAGTCTTCTGCTTTCGAGCGAGTAGGTCTAGAACACATTCTCTCTGAATTTTCTCATTGTTGGTGGATGAAACAGCACCAGTGATTATTTTGGCCGCTTTTGCTTGAACACTGTCTAGTCTTACTTTTAGTGATGAGCTTGAGGGAGCCCAGACCGGTGTTGCATATTCCATTATCGGCCTTATTAAGGTGGTATATGTTGTTCTGAGAATTCTGGGTTTTGCTCCCCAATTTGTTCCACATAGCCTTCTCAGAATGTTTAGTTTTCTGATAGCTCTATTTGAGGTGCTAATTATGTGTTCTGAAAATTCCAATTCCTCATCAATAATAATTAAAATAATTTTGTTGACATCTTGTCAATACATGCACAGTCTGCACTATTAAAAAGAAAAGATAATATGCATTATATACAATATGTACAATGAATATGGCGCCTCTGCCAGTGCTGCAGAGTTTGTTGGAGAATCGCCAGTGGGTCTCCAGCGACACCACGCATTTTGCGATCTACGATGAATACGTAGATCGCGTACTTCGCCGCTTAGGAGATAGTGATGGCGTGGTCCTCGAGACCAACTTGAAAGATCCAGGACTGCAGTATCACACCTAGGTATTATGGATTTCTAATTTTATCAATTATTTGTTTGTTTATGTTTATTTTGTGGTTATATTTATGCCTTTTTCCCTGTGAGAGGAGAAGACGCATAGGTTTGGTTTTATTGGGTTTATGGTCATTTGGAGTTCCATTGCCCACTTCTCCAGTCCTCTCATTGATGTGTTCAGTATTTTTTACGATTTTTCTATGCTGCTACTTGTGTGCCATATGGCTATATCATCTGCATAACAGGCAACCTTTGTGTCTTCAGTGAGGTAAGGATGGATGTCGTTAATATATAGCAGATAGAGTAGAGGACTGAGCACAGGTCCCTGAGTTACACCAGCCCATGTTCTTCCTTCCTTGAAAAATTCTCCATTGACCTGAACCTTTAACCTTCTTCCCATTAAGAAGTCTGCAATCCAGATTAAGGTTTTTCTCTTACTCCGATGTTGTGCAGCTTTTCACGTAATTTCTCCCTCCACACTCGATCAAAAGCTGAGGTCATATCAAGTAATATAGCCGTGGTCTTCTTTGGCGGTTTTTCCTGGAAAGAATCTATTATTGATTGACAGAAGTAGAACAGTTGATCAGTCGTACGGTGCTGGGATCTATAGGCAGTTTGGTAGAGGTTTATTTTATTATTGTTAGTGAGCCAGACTATGAGCCTAGAGTGGATAATTTGTTCTGGTATTTTACAAAGTATGCTGGTGAGAGCAATTGGCCTATAGTTCTTGTATTCCTTGGCATCTTTGTTTGGCTTCAGTATTGGCCCTATAATTGATATCTTCCAATTCTTTGGTAGTTTACCAGTTTGCCATGAAATGTTCAGTATTCGTAGGAGTTGATTATTAGCTTTGTCTTCAAAGTGTTTAATCATTTGACCAAAGATTAGATTATCTCTTGGTGACCTCTTGGATTTTTTATTGATGAGTTTAGCTCATTCAGTGTGAAGTCTCTCGAGAAAATATCTTGTTGATGGAAGTTTCTTGCTTGTTTAACTAACTGGTTTATATTATTTTTAGAGGCCTGTCTTCATTCGTATAGTTGAGTATGGAAGTGCTTGAAAGATATTCAGCAATTATGTCAGCCATCTGTTTGTTCTCGTTCTCGCTGTTCTATTCATATCGGTTAGAGTATTGAAGGATTGGTGTTGATTTTGATTGTTCTTTAACACTCTAATCATATTCCAGTGTTGGCTGTCCTTTCTTGGATCCATTTTCTCGCAGAATTCTGCCATTTTTCTTGTTTGCATATCCAAATTTCTTGTTCTATTTTGTGACTAATTTCAATGAGTTCCTTTCTGTTTTCTTCTGTTTTATTTGTTTTAAGAAGTTCATTGATATTGTCTCTCTCTCTCTCTGAAATCATTGCCTCGATGTTGTGGTCCTTCCAGTAAGATATCCACAGGTCTTTACGTCTACCTCTAGGTATCGATGCTTTTGCAGCTTTTGAAATGTTCGAAGAGAATTTTTCCAAGTTTTTGTCAAGCGTTCTGTAATTCATTTTTCGTTGCACAGTTCTTCAAGCTTTTCTGTGAATTTTTTCAAGTCGGCTTTCCTAAAGTTCCATGTTCTTTTATTCCAATAAAAATTCTCAAATTTGAAGTTTAGGGTTGTTAAAATTGGTCTGTGGTCACTGATTGCACCTCTCAGGATTTTCCATTGTGTTGTGGGTGCGATGTTGTAATTTATCGCTGTGATGTCTATTGCGGATTCTGTGCCTGTGGACTTAGATAGGTATAGGTGTTCTCTCCTTTATTTAACGGTGTAAGGTCGAGGTCGGTTAGCATGTCCTCAACCTGCTGACTTTTGTTATCCTGGACAGGTGATCCCTAAATTGAACTTTTGGCGTTAAATTCGCCGAGTATGATTGTGATATCCGAAGACGCTTCACTTAATGTCTCTATTGTGTGTACCCATACAAAATTCAAAGATTTCACGAGCTGAAAGTTGGCGATTTTGAGATGCGTCAAGAATTCGCTGCATGGGTTTTCCGGTAAATTGATATTGATGTAAACTGGCTGTCGAATGTTCTGTGGACAGATGATGCTCACTTTTCTCTAAACGGAGAATTTAACATTCAAAACAGCCGCATTTGGGCAACAGAAAACCCTAGGATTTTTACAGAAATGCCCCACTTTACCAGCCTAGAGTTACAGTTTTGTGGGGGTTCACTTCTTTTATTATCGGGCCATTTTTCATTGAAAAATCAATGGAAGAACTTTTAAAACCGTTTTTGTAACTGATGAACGTTATGTTCAACTTTTGAGAGAAAAGGGTATTCTCATATTGCAGGGCAAAAGCACTAAGCGAAATAACATTCATGAAAGATGGAGGACCTCCTCATATCTCCCGAGGTGCCAAACAATTGCTGAAGGATACGTTCGGTGAAAATCGTGTGATAAGTCGCCACTTTATATACCAGTTGCCTCCAAGATCACCAGACTTGACGCCTTGCGATTTTTGTTTATGGGGGTACATTAAATCGTGTGTTTATCGATGCTGGCCTACCACATTGGCCATGTTGAAGGCTTCTATCAGATGGCACGTTTTATCAATTTCAACAGATATGTTATTTAATGCTGTCCATTCTGTCATTTATCGTCAGCAGGCGGTGATTGAGAATGAAGGGTGCCACATTGAGCAAGGATTGTGACCTAATACAAGAGAGAAGGCAGTTTCCTCATGTGTTATATAAGCCGCCATGTATTATATTATCTACCAATATATTTTGCAGCTCTTTGTGTTGGGATATGGGGGTAATAAATGCTGTCCTCACATCTTGACTCTTTTTTTTTTTGTGAACAGTAATATTTTGTTTGTCATTTGCTCACATATTATGTCGTGCAAACCAGAGTGTTATAACTTCTCGAATAACACTGGTACACACCATTTTCCCCCTTATGTTTAGTTTTCGCTTTTCGCTCATTAGAAGAAATAGCATAAGGAATATTTTCTGTACACCAATAACTTTAGAAATTTTGTGAAAAAAAAAATACAAAATGATTTTACTACCACGTTTTTCAACGCAAAGGGTCGATTTAAAAATTATTTTTATTTGAGGGTACACATTTTTTAAAATTGTGTACAGTATAATAAACAATGATAACATTTGACAAACCCATTAGATATTTGGAATAAAGTACGACAAATATATTTTGTCACTCTCCTCTATATTTCATTTGTTGGATCATGACAAATATCCCGTTAAATAGTCAAGGGTCGCCAATCAGTCAAGAAACTGCACATTTCTTATAGCAAGAAATCCTATTAATAGTGCCATCATAATTGTTGGTACTATATTAACATTTCAAAAAATCGTGTATTGATATCAGCAGTGTTTTTCAAACATTCAATCTATTTCACAAAACCCCATATAAAATATAAATATTTTTGCTACACATGTTTTAATTTGCATTTACCTATTTTACATATCTCTGATTGTATTTGAAAATCGTTAACCAATTCTTCATACTTTTGGCGAAGTGGTGTTTTATTAATTTGTTATTTGATATTATTAGGGTTCTTTCCTGGTATTCAAAAAGGAAAAATACTTGTCAATCAGTTATATTTTTCAATTTATCAAACAATTTGGCCGCTGAATCTCTGATTCTGGTAGAGCGCCATCTGGCGAATAAAATTGTAACTAAAATCAATTTCGAATTTTTCATTATTTGCCATAAAAAATCCCATTGCATCCTGAATACAATGGTGTTTACCGCATTACTCTATCGCAAATATTCGCGGAGTTATTAATTTTTAAAATAGTGCGGGACTTTTGGATCACCCTGTATATTAATAATATATCATAGCAAAAAGCATATATTGACAAATAAATCTTTTATTCAATCCAATATTTTATCATTGCATTGAATACAGTAGAAAATTGATTTATTTTAAAAATAATTATACGCGTCAAAAATAGTTCGAATTTCCTACAAGAGATGGGGCGCCGATGCATTGTATAAATGTTGTTTTAAAAATCATTTTACTCGCGCGCAATTTGCGAAAGATCAATGCTCGAAGCATGTTATATATTTATTATTGTTTGTACTTCTACTCTCCTCAAAGCTTATGTACATAGTTCATTTGAAATACCCATTCCAAGAGTCAAACATCAGTATCAGTATAAATGAAAAAAATGCAATATTACAGTGGTATGGTAGATCAAACTGGCGAAACCGCTGGGAGGATTCACCACTGATGAGCCAGGCCCTCCCATTATTTCATCATTGCAATAAAGGCAGTAGATAATTATTTATGCATATGCCTTTTTATTATCTAAATTTTAAATATGCATTTCTATATTTTCAGAATAATAATATATCAATATATTACAACTAGTTTGGCAATAAGAGATAGATTATTAGAGGTTAGATAAATTATAGGAAAAATGTTATATATATTATGATACAGATAGTGCTGTATAATATAGACGATGGGACGGAAATAAATAATAAATAGGTTTCCCTTTCAGTGAATGGACAGATAAATTATGAATATATATATATAAATATATGATATCATGGATTTCAGGCGTTCCCAAGGACTATGGATATATATTGAACAATGGTGAAATTAAAGGAAAAGTCAAATGATTACAGATGAATTACAAACACGAAAATATATTGAAATTTGATGAAAGAATTAAAGTCATTATTGGTGAAATTGATTTATTTAGAATTGATTATTATAATAATATATATTCAGAAATAACACGAGAGATATTTTAACATCTGATGTGCTAAAATACGTATCTATTTTTGTTGTTCAGGTGTGAAATTTTGGTTGATACCTTTTTGAAAACAATTTTTTAGCGTGTGTGCATGAGTGAATAAATAAACTGTATGAAATATAATTTTATAAATAAATATTGAATATTTTATTTAAACCTCGGCATAGGTA
The DNA here is from genome assembly GCA_030710605.1 of Cordylochernes scorpioides. Taxonomy (NCBI): domain Eukaryota; kingdom Metazoa; phylum Arthropoda; class Arachnida; order Pseudoscorpiones; family Chernetidae; genus Cordylochernes; species Cordylochernes scorpioides. The sequence goes on along the minus strand of CP092884.1, from coordinate 2,775,818 downwards.
TTATATTTAGGGTAATAAAGGATGGCCTTTTTAAATTTTAATTTACTACTTTTTCACAATAGCGAATGGTGGTCACCATTGTGTACTATTGTGGTTACCAAAGTCCCCTTGACACGCAAAATATATTTAATATGATAAAATGTGTTGAAAAATATATTAGATAAAAATTAAAATAAATATGCACTGTTGAAAACCACACTTTAATTAATTGAATAAATGACTAAACTGAGATTTTTGGTGGAAAGTAAGAGAAGCCAAACCTTCAACGAAATGAGAAAAATTGAGACAAATGGTGCTCTGTATAGATTTTTAAAACATTTCCTCTTTTTATTAAGAAACTTCAAACAAACTCGGGTTACTTTGTGCTGTTTTCAACATTAAGTGGATAGCTATCCATTCTTACGTTACTAGATAGATTGAGTTGATTTAACCAATTAATCAATCTCATACACTATAAATATCAATAATAATATCACTACTTTTTAATTGTTTTTTAATAATAAAAAATATCAATATACAGTTTGACTTTTTTTAAATGTTATATATCATTATGAAATGTTTTTTACATTTTAAGTACATTATATATGAATAATTATTTAATTTTCGTCGCAATTTGACAAACTTTATAGCAGCCTCTTTGAAATATCAGATTCTTGTATAGATTATTTTGATGTATGTAGACCATCTTTGTTTAATTTGAACTTTTTATTGTTGTCTGTAATTCTCGAGGGAGGAGCTTAAGATTATGCGAGGCTGAATGTTCATCAATCTAGGCTCTCCCAAGATCAACAATAAATTTATTCTATTCTTTGTGATTATTTTATATCAATCTAAAAATTAAAAATGATGCAAAATAATTGCAGTTAAATAAAAGAGCATATAATGGTCATCTTCTGTATCGGTAAGAAGTGGATTATGACAAAAGGAGATATCGATACAATTCACCAACTGGTCTCTAAGTCTCCTTTTGTCATAATCCTTTATGATATCGAATTTTCTATTTTTGCATCACATTTTTGTTGTTGAACATTGAGGAAATTTTTATCATCTATTTTATTTATCTTGGGTAAAGATTGTCTAAAGTGTTTTTTTCCATCGAATATATTTGAATATGTGTTTTTGTCAAATCTTATATATAAAGGGTTTTATATACATATGTTTTCACAATTAATATATCTATCTGGATAAAATATTAACAAGCTATAGACTTAGATGTGCTATATATGTTATATATATTGTTGCAAATGTCGACGTATGGATAAACTGGCAGTCGTGTACGTGAGGCGAGTGTTGATGTTCTTCCTACACGCGGACAACAAGAAGCAGAGGCAGGGTTAGATGTTAGCACCGAGAGTGATCGGGGACAGCCCACGGGGCAGAAGAGGTAGAGGCCATAACACAAACTTGGATGCTTATCACCGAGACATGGCGAGAGAGACAGAAACGGCCTGCCGATGGCCACACTCTAGAACATACTGCTGCTGACCCCCTGCCAAAACCTGTCCTGTTTTTCGGGGTCGTCTATGAAGAAAATCCCTGGAGGGAGGGGGTCCCCCATCTGGACTGGACGTTAGCTTTTTCCTCCCCTCTTGGCCCGCAGCTGTCCCCAGCTGACCGCTCTGTAGCGGCTCCCAAATATTAACTTTTCATATTTTCATCATAAGTTTTAATTTTTTAATAACTATTTAACTCAAATATTAAATTAAAATATTCATCTTATATAAATATATAATGCCCATAAAATATACTTCATTAAAATTATATAAATTAACATTAATATCACATTATTTGTTGTCATAATAATATAATAAAAATAACTATTCATCTTTCTAAATATAAATCATAAATCATATAAAATATAAATATTTATTTATATTATATCAAACACATATGTCGTAAACCCGGGTAAGCCAACAAGTGAGTTGGAAGCAGTCGGGGTTGAGTGGCAAGGCGTGCAGAGTGGGAAGTCCGCACGGGACAGTAAGGACAAAGTTTGGGATCAAATGACGCTCTCCTAGTACGTCTCACGTGGCACCAGAACCAGGGGAAAGTTGAGGAATAACAGAGGAAAGCTCGTCGTCCTGCATTAAGCCGCGGAGGCAGGGAGGAACCAAAACGGCGGCCACGAGGGCCGCCGTGAGACCTAGCACTGAGCGGGCCCTAGGCAAGCGGGGACCGTCGTGAGATGATAATGGCCTAGCACTGAGCGGGGCTGTCCGAAAATATCCACTGTAACCTAACTAACTGTCAACATCCGGACCAACGCCCCTTCTTTGTCCCTCTCTGGATCCCCCGGGTGTCCCGTGGCAAGCTGGTGTCACTTTGAGACGACTAGAAAAGACGTCATACTTTATTACTTACATATCACATTGTTTAAATTACGATACATATATTTAACATTTTATAATATTGCAATGATATTTGACCAACACACAAAAAAAGAACATCAATATGTAGTATACAACAATACTTCTGATAATTTGTATTAAATAAATGTAATTAAAATTTGATTTTACGATAAATAATTTGTTGTCGGACTCCGTTTGGAATTTCATACCAACCAACAACAGCTCTTTGGAACTTTATTTTGACCTCACCATTTTTAGTTTAAATACAAATAGGGGGCTAAATACAAATAGTTTATATACAAAATATGGGGTGTAAGTAAATAGAAAGTGTACATTTTAATAGAAGGGTAGGATCTTATAAGGTATCGGTTCTAACTAATTGGGAGATATGTGAAATGTATTAAAAGCCTCATTATTATACAGTTTAAAATATACGATATATATATTTAATATCTCCATATGTAATATAGCTATAGTGTAACAACCAAAACTGTAGACACAATCGAACATGCCAGTTTGGCTATCATGTAATACAAAAGGAAAAATTAAAATTGGATTGAGTGACAGCCGGCGCCAGACAGGAGAAAGGTCTCCGATTACACCGTCAGTCCGAAAAACATAGTCGGGTAACCAGGTGTGTCCCTCTTGCTCAAAGGTAGACCAGTCCCTCTCTGACACTAGAATAGATCAGACCCCTCTCGACCGGTGTCGGGCTGCCATCTCTCTGAGGACATCCAACATGTCTTGTCCTTTTGTGGAATACATTCACGTCTGAAACCACTCTGATCATTGTGGCATCACGACTGTATCTAACCAACCACAGTCATCCGACAGGATAAACACATCACCACACATCATCAAACACACACACACACATTATACACTTTATGTGTTGTTAAAATTCCATGAATATTCACCATATATTGCGGGAAATTTTGAATATTCAAAGTAACCTAATATTTTGAGTCAAAAGGTGATCCATCAAATAAGTTTATATTAAAAAGGGCGTACCTGGATCTGTAAAGAAAAAAAAACGTTTTTTCTCAAATATTTCTGATTAATGACAAATTGTTTCCATGTGATCTACAAGAATTTGTGAATCAAGTTTATTGAGCAATAAATTTAGAGAGAGATAGAGGGAGAAATTTCTCAGAATTTTTTTATTTTACAGATCCAAGCACGCCCTTATATATATATACTAGCGGACGTACCCGGCTTCGCCCGGGTTTTACCCGAGTAAAGGTTTGTCTAACGAATCTCTCGATAAAGTGAACATTTTTTCCCGGTCCCTTGAAAAATACTCGATAAGTTGAATAAAATCAATATTAATTGCTTCCCTCGGTAATTGGAAGTTAAAGAAATAGTGTTATGATGTACTAGAGCGCCATCTGTTATCAAATTATAAAACTATTTTAGTGGCGTATTATTCTTTTTAAAATAAAACAATTTCTACTGTCCTTACTGCGATGAAAAATTAAAGGGAGGGCCTGGCTCATCAGTAGTGAACCCTCCCAGCGGTTTCGCCAGTTTAATCTACCATACCGCTGTTATATTGCATTTTTGGAACTTCCTTTTATAGGTGACCGTTGTAAGAATCTTGGAATGGGTATTTTAGAAGAACTATGGACATAAGCTTTTAGGACAGCAGAATTAAATATAATTATAAATATATAATATGCTCCGAGCAATCGCTCTTCCGCAAATATCAAATTGTGTCTTTTATTAGAACAATAATGTTATGATGTACTAGAGCGCCATCTGTTATCAAATTATAAAACTATTTTAGTGGCGTATTATTCTTTTTAAAATAAAACAATTTCTACTGTCCTTACTGCGATGAAAAATTAAAGGGAGGGCCTGGCTCATCATATTATGTCCATAGTTCTTCTAAAATACCCATTCCAAGATTCTTACAACGGTCACCTATAAAAGGAAGTTCCAAAAATGCAATATAACAGCGGTATGGTAGATTAAACTGGCGAAACCGCTGGGAGGGTTCACCACTGATGAGCCAGGCCCTCCCTTTAATTTTTCATCGCAGTAAGGACAGTAGAAATTGTTTTATTTTAAAAAGAATAATACGCCACTAAAATAGTTTTATAATTTAAAGAAATAGTATCTTTCCTTGGAATTGTATCATTATTCTTGTCTCAAATGAATTGCCGTGTCATCCTGAATTTTGTCTTTCCTAATTTTCTACATTACAAAATCATCGTATCATCATGATAATATTTAGAGCAGATTGTTGAATTATAACAGATAAATTAGAATATTTATCTTGATTATTTTAAAGCGAAAAGTTATTTCAAAAATTTTATTTGCTAGAAACCTTCCCAGTACTATACTAAATAACTTCCCAAAGTTTCATGGCGTTCCAATGAGTGGTTTGGTCAGGCATAAAGGACAAACAGACACACACACACACACATACATTCATTTATATATATATATATATATATGTCATAAAAAAAGACGTATATTCTAGTTACGTTGCCAATTCATGCAGTCGTGGATGGTAAAAATGAATGATAACTTTTGTCCCAAAAATTATTTATTACTTTGATTATTTTTAAAGCAAACAGTTTTTGCATACATACAACTAACAATGTTATTATTATATATTTACAAAAAAAAAAGCAAATTAGGTTATATTCCTTTTGTTAAGGATTCCTTTTCATTTTAAAATTTAACTCTGTGATTATAGAATTTTAATTATTTTATGAATAATAAAAATCATATTTTTATTATGTCATATATATATATATTTAAAAATGCCTATTTTGGATCATAAAGTTTTTATTTCCGATATTTCGTGAGGCAACTCGCCAAACTTCCTCTGGGAACAAAATCGCTTTAGAGAAGCTCGTGTATCATTTCGCGAGTATATACAACCGCTATAAAATTTAAATATCTAGAATCTACAATATGCATGCCTCTATGAATATAATTATTAATAATAATATAATATGTAAAACATTAATATATAGAGAATTAAGTAAATATATACATTTAAAATAAACGAATTGAAAATCAGCAATTTGCCATATATATACATATATACGTGTATAGTAGTGGGCTATGTGGTTTTAAATTGTAAGTATAGTTGAGGAATGTCTATTTTTCGGTTGATACTGTTTTTATCTTCTATTGAGCTCCAGCTTTCTAGAAAAAGTCTTGAATGTTTATCCTTGATATATCCTAGAAAGCTGGAGCTCAATAGAAGATAAAAACAGTATCAACCGAAAAATAGACATTCCTCAACTATACTTACAATTTAAAACCACATAGCCCACTACTATACACGTATATATGTATATATATGGCAAATTGCTGATTTTCAATTCGTTTATTTTAAATGTATATATTTACTTAATTCTCTATATATTAATGTTTTACATATTATATTATTATTAATAATTATATTCATAGAGGCATGCATATTGTAGATTCTAGATATTTAAATTTTATAGCGGTTGTATATACTCGCGAAATGATACACGAGCTTCTCTAAAGCGATTTTGTTCCCAGAGGAAGTTTGGCGAGTTGCCTCACGAAATATCGGAAATAAAAACTTTATGATCCAAAATAGGCATTTTTAAATATTGTAATATATGGATTGCTCTATTTTCAAGCATATATATATATATAACCTAATATTATTTGCATATTCAGAGTTCGATATTCTGACCGTGAACTTCTTTCTACGAAGCAACCCTAAATCCAAGAAATCCTGAGGTTTATTCGGATAGGTCAAACATTGCGGAAACGTATGCAGAACAAACACACAAACCTCATATATATATATAAAGTGAGAAAGAGGTGTTGTAAAAGTTGAATTATTTTGGAGAACTATAAAGAGAGAAAGGATGTTTCTCAGCTCTCCTTCCTCTAATAGATTACAATTTATCTTCAGAAAAGAAGAAGGCGATTTCAGTTTTATTTTTCTGCCGATCAATATAATGGCACACACATTCTACCAACTTTCAAATAAAAAACACCGGAAAAATTTAATAGTTCAAAACACACGTTTAATCAATCATTTCTAACACAAATCTCTAAACCGACTTTACCAGAATCTCTATCTGCATATATTCAGCATCCATTTAAAATCAAATAATATATATAATATAATGCTATCCAATTCCCATACAGGATATTTTATATTTTTAAAACAAAAGTTAACTTACCTCACTTAATATAAGTCTTTATGATAATATTATTTAAAGCAGGTAGTATTTTTTATCTTGGTCAAAATACCGGGGAGTTGGTATAGATAAAATCCCCTGAAACACTATTTTCATTTATTATTTTTACATTTTATATTATATATAATGGGATCTTTCGGTTAAAATCCATGTTCATTAGGTGCTATCATGTTTCGCCCACACACAATTTTCGCCGAATTTGAAAGATTGAACATTCTAAATCACACACATATTATTTTGGTTGATCAATTATGAAAGTATTTTTTTAAAATTATAATTATTGCCGGGCATATCTCAATATCATATTAGATGGATGAATTCAGTATAATAGCGATATGGTGGATTAAATAGGCAACACGCTGGGTGAGTTCACCAAATATAAGTCAAGTTCTTTCCAATACTTTTTCATCGCAGTAAGGACATCAAGAATATTTTTATTAATAAATAAATAAGTTAAAAGTTATTGTAATATTTGAATTTTATATTATCTCATATTTATCTGTACAACTTTCCGCTAAAAACTCTGGATCAAGGCCTAAAAAATTCCTTTCAAACCCAAAATCGAAAAACTTTATCGGTCGGATCTCGCCGATTGACTTTTCAAGACATTTCTATTCTTTGTAAGAATGGCCGCATTCACCCTCCACTTGCTGCCAGAGCTCCAAACATTTTTTTCGTTCCCAGTTAATTACTTAATTAAGTCCTTCTTTTTATGGTTTACAAATTGATTTTTAAGCTCGCAAATCTTGGTTCAATTAAGTCTGAATCAATGTTAGTACCCTCAGAACTGGTTGCCATCTTTATATAAAGTTACGCGTGCATAAATTCTAATATTCTATGAAAATATATGGAAATTCCACATATATATGTATATATTATTATTATAAAGTAGAAATATATATAAATCTATTCGTTATTAGAAATATACATTACTTACTCAGCTGTATGTATAAATATTATCAGAATTATCAGGCAAAGCCTGGATTCCCCAAGAATGAATGTTTGCCCTAAGAATCAGCCTTTAACAAAGGATTATTATGATGATATATATGTATACTCTCTTCTCTCTCTCTCATATTTGTAAACAATAGTAATGATATTGGGATTGGTTGATATTATAATCGTAATTATATTTATTAATTCCAAATCAATTAATATTGTCGAAAAATTCTAATTTGCATATTCTGGTCAAATTACAACAGTCACGTTCATGCCTATCTAGTTTATCAACTAAAATATTTTTCTGTATCACATTACTCCTTACCATTCTTGAAGATTATCACTTTTAAAATTATTTATCACTTTTGCATTTTATGTAGATCTTTTTAATAAATTATTTTTAACTTAAACTTCTGGAATACACTTGTACTGGAATACACTCTGCCGTGACAATATATATTCAATCAAAGTTTCATATAGATGAGTCAAATTTCACTGAAAGGTCTTGGCAAGAAATATTTCACTTTTTATTTTAATAGATAGAGGTGGAAGTAGTATTGGATGGAAGGCAAGGGCCAACCACTGCAGTATTTCGTACACAGAAATCTTCAAAAAAAGTCATTAGATCGTACTACATTTGTGAGACAACTAAAGAACGTAAACAAGTCAATATATTTTCACTTCACACTGAAGAATCCACTTGGAGGGTTCACCATTGATGAGCCAGGTATTCCTCTTTTTTGCATCGCAGTAAATACGATAAGAAGTTGTTTTATTTTGGAAATAAAAAAGTTGCGGGAGATACGAGTAGTTTTATTTCTATTATACAAATACGGAGCGCTTATCATTACTATTTACTGTCAAGGAGGATATATTAATAGGGTTTATATGCAAATATGTGCGTTTTAATAAAGCAAACGTTATATATTATTATCTCCAACATATATTGTGCTACCAAGCACCTCTTTGATCTCTTATTTTAAGCTTGAATATCACCCGATAAAATACTCTCTTAGCATAATCTTTTCTAAATTTTCAAGTCATTTTAGTTTTAAAAACTTTAAATATGTCATTATTATTGTGAATGCCATTGTTTGACATGGATTCTAAGATTATCTTGAAAATAAGGTTAATTCTTTACAAAGATTCATTACAGTATCAAAATTCGAAATTCTCAGTCAATTTTGTGACGACTAATGTTCTTATATAGGATCATATTGTAGCGAAGAAATCAAGTCTTTGAATATTTTAAGATGTAGACGTATTTATTGATGACGTTAGCAAGACTAGTCGACAATTATCAACAAACCACAACAATACTATATATACATCTAGAAAATATTGAACAATCAAGCTATGAAACATTTATGATGGTTTCACAAATTCAGAGTAATTATCTTTTGAGTATTTTCATGGATTAATTAAATTATAAACAAATAGTAAGTATTATTTCTTCGCCACAATATACACTGCGTGACATTGAAAATGGAACACCAAGAAATAGTGGCCAGAAAGTGATGAAACTCGGCAGACAGAGAGAAACAGGGACGAACAATAAGTGATCTTTATTTCAAAATGATAGTCATAATACAGAGCGAGAACGGCGTCGGCTTAGTAGCAAGTAGGACCACCGCGGACGGCGATGCACGCAGCAACACGTCTAGGTAGAGAGTCAATCAGAGTACGGATGGCGTCCTGAGGGATGGCTCTCCATTCCCTCTCAACCAGTTGCCACAGTTCGCCTTCTGAACGCGGCTGTGGCAAGACATGCAAACGGCATCCAATGATGTCCCGGACGTGCTCGATTGGTGAGAGATCAGGAGAGTACGGTGGCCAGGGAAGCATCTGTACATCTTGCAGAGCTTGTTGGCTAATGCGAGCAGTGTGCGGTCGGGCGTTATCCTGCTGATAAAGGGCATTGGGTACCCCCTGAAGGTAGGGGAGTGTCACCGGTCGCAGCACATCATCAACGTATCGTTGGGCCGTCATAGTGCCCTGAATACGAAGTAAAGGTGACCTGGAATCATACGCGATTGCGCCCCAAACCATGATTCCACGTTGTCGCACGGTGGGGCGTTCCACAATTGCTGCCGGATTGGACCTTTCTCCACGTCGACGCCACACGCGTACACGGCGACTATCACTGGACAAGCAGAAACGCGACTCATCTGAGAACACGACCCTGTGCCATTCCGTCATCCACGTCGATCTAGCCCGGCACCATTCCAAACGTTGGCGCCTATTCGGTGGGGTCAATGGCAGTCTTCTTAGCGGACGGCATGAGTGCAAGCCATTAGCAACCAATCGACGGGAAATGGTTCTGGTCGAGATGGAATGATCTAGGGTGTCTTGCACATGTTGCAGGATGGCGGTACAAGTGGCTTGTGGGGCCGCCACTGCTTGTCGAAGGATACGCCGATCCACACGTGCTGACGTCACTCTGGTTGCACCGACATTCCTATAAATTGCCACATTTCCTTGTTCCAACCATCTTCTCCACAGTCGGTGCACCGTGGACGCCCCAAGGTGTGTATCAGCTGCGATTTGACGTATGGACCAACCTGCCCTTTTCATTCCGATCACCATGCCCCTCGTAAAAGCGTCTGTCTGCTTGAACTGCCTCCGTTTACGATGAACTGGCATTCTCTGTTATTACACGTGTCTTTTGACACAAGAACAAAATTTCTACAATGATTTTCCTTGAAGAAATAACGACACGAATACTGTCCTTTCTGCAAGTTCCTTCCCTTATATCTTACTCCATGTGCGCACGAGAGCTGCGCATTTTACATCATTTGAATAACTCGGTTAGGCGCGTCTACCCTGAAATTTGCATAATTTTCTGGCCACTATTTCTTGGTGTTCCATTTTCAATGTCACGCAGTGTATATATACAATTAATACGAATTCAATTTTGAAGATTCATGCAATTTTTCTATATCTTCTTCAAACGATTTTTTTTTTCATTTTATTTCCATACAAGACTAAGCAGTTTTGTCCAGAGCGAGTCATTGTTGTCCGAAGAGTTACCAAGCCTACTACGCCCCTATGATGAAAGGATTCGTCCTTTTATTCCTTCCTGTCTTCTCTCTAAATTCCAACGGCGTAGTTGAATGCATCGTCGTCTCAACCAGCATATGTACATCAAGCCAAATTACCTCAAACGTGGATAGTCTTGCAGATTAGGTAAGTGATGTCTAACATCAAATTCGATTGATCTTTATTATGCCAAATAAATGAAGACAGTTATCTTATTAGATATAGAAGATTCTTCTTAGCAACATATGTAGCGATTAACAAAATGAAAGAAGACAAGTTTCTTTAATTATTTCGACGACGCAAGCTTTCGGGCAAAAACCCTTCAACAGGCAAGATAAAACGACACTATCTTATTATTATTATTATAGTTATCTTATTATTATGTCCCGAAATTTATATATTATCATAAATCAAGATGAACATATAGTGCAGTGTTTTGTTCCGACACAACGCAGCGGAATTAGACGAAGCATGTACAGTTTTGTACCAGGTAAACTAGAAATATTTTAGCCCAGATCTTAATGCAATTGTAATAATTGTTTTATCAAATCACACACAACACACAGGTTTAGTACATATGATCTTCCATCGCGTTGAAATTGTAAAAATATTTTTAAATACTCAATCAAATACTCCGAAAAAGGTTTCTTCAAAATATATTAGTATTCGTTAGGTTTCGTGTGTGTTAAAAAAAACTATTATACAGGCGTTTCTCCTAAGTATCAACATTTCAAAATAAATATTTGTGAAAGGTCTATACACGCGAGAATAGACTCGAACCCACCAGATTTGCTTTAAATATTTCTTTTATAAATTTATTTGAAATATTCACTGATATATTTTAATGCCAAATATTTTGTTGATATCATAATTATTGTGTTTTAATATGCGCTATTCGTCTATTACCTTGGCTTGTAATATTATAAACTGCGAGAAGAAGTCAAATTTTCTTTTTATACTATTGTATTGAGTGGATATGAAGGTTTCTAAATATAGTCTACCAATTTTATAAACTATGTTCTAATAATGGCATTCAGCATTCTGCAGATTAAAAATTACCAGTTTCTATCATGTATTGGGCTCTATGTGCGATTTATATATTTTAGCCATAGATTTTGCCTAGCTACTTCGCAACTAAACCCCTCTTTGGTAGATTGTGAAGATTCCATTAGATCCCGTGTGGATCTCGTGGAAAAAGTCCACCCTAGACTGACGAGGGCCATTAGCCCGAAACAATGGTCTCTAGGTGGACGCTTTACATTTTTCCAAAGCTGTTGTTGTGGCTTTGTCACCGACCTGAGGCCGCTAGTTTGCGGCGACGGTCAATAGATGGTGCCTAGCTTTGACGTATATTTTGACAGGAGAGGCGATCCTTTGTCTTTGTCGATCAATATCCTCCCGGCAAAGTTTTAATCTATACATAAACTGATATATATAAATTAAGTAAATATATAATAAGTAAGATAATACCTTTTAAACTTGAATCCTCATGTAAATGAAATATTTTAATATAGCTGAAAATATCTAAATATTTATGTTAGAAAGGTTAAATATTAATTGCTAATTTAAATATATTAATCATCTTATAATGAATTTTAATAAGTAATTAATTTACCTGTGTGGAACAAAGGCATGCAATTATCTTGTTATATTTATTCACCCGTTTTTAAATAAACATTTTCAGAAAATCATTTTTTTACATTGTCTTTAAACATAAACTAAATATTTGCCTTGTGAAAATTTACTTCCAGGATATTTTATAAAATATTTACATATTTTAATGTTTCCTTTCATCCACACAAAAGGTGTCAGATGGATTTTCCGTTAGATGGGCCGAGGGAAAAACTTAATTCTTCCAGGAACATTACTGGGCGTGGCTTTGTCTGTCATATCAGGTGTTCCATCTGTCAACAGCCGCAGTCAAAAATTCCTTTAACATAGAATAAGCTTCCTTTTTTTGTAATATTCGAACAATATTTCAATAAACAAACAAACAAAAATCTTTATTAAGACCTTCTAGTTATATACAGATTCTCCAATCAGAAATGTAGGATACATATAGGAAAAAAGTAATAGTACCTTAATGGTAATATGATATTTATATACAGGAAAATATATATAAAGACAATCAAGCTAATAAAAAGATTAATCTGGGTAAATTGGAGGAAAATAAATGTATTATATTATACTAATTTATTTTATATTAATTCACCACGGATTGTGTGCAAATGAATAAAAAAGTAAAATTTAATCACAATCAATATTGATAATGAAATTTATACACAAGAAAATCTAATTAAGACAATTGAGCTCATAAATAGATTATATTTAAATAAACAAATCTTTATAACATTACATGTTAATATGTTATTATGTAAACATTACATAATATTGTTCCGAGTTCGTTTCTATATGATTGTATCATTAATTTCATTGATAAGGAATATTTAATGCTTTATTGATCTTTGATTCAACCCCTATCTGTTGACAACCAAAAATATTTAAACAAAATAAGCGAATGATATGCAAATCTATATTATTACTGTCCTATTAGAGAGATAGTATTTATTAATTAAAAATTAATTTTTGTTTTTCTATGTATCAATGTTTTTCAAGTTCACCACACTCCAAGCAAAATAGACGCAAAACTATATGCCATATATATTTTGGAATATAAAATATTGATTTGTCTATATTTTCATTTTTGAATTTTGAATAATAAAATAAAATTTTATGAAAAAGGTATCTCCTTATCTTAAAACTGAAAGTTGCTGATGGCTTGCGCCATCTATCCTAGATCATCTAACTTTCAGTTACACGATAAGGAGATGCCTTTTTCATAATTTATGCACCTTATCCCAGTACAATATCACATTATTACTTTTTTTCAAAAAATAAAATATGTTTTATATATGAGCATTGAAATAATTAAGAACGATTTAATTTTAAAATAAAACAACTTGTCTTTATTGCGGTGCAGAGATATTTGAATAGCCTGGTTCATCAGTGGTAGACCCTTTCAACCTGGTCTCGCCAGTTTAATTCACCATACAGCATTGATATTATATTGGGCTGTCCTGTTTATATAACCGGCATTGATGAAGACACAGTCCATTCAACCTTTATCAATCACATTAAGGAAAGTAGAAATCTGTTTTATTTGGTAAAGAAAATTGCTCCGAATAGTTTCATTGTTTATATGTAGATAGCGTGCTAATGTCTTATATTTTACGCAATAAAAATAATATAATTTTAGAGAGAGAGAATAGTAAATAGAATAATAAATAAAATTAGGATGGATTTCTGGCTTTATTCTATATTTTCTTGAGCAAAATTAATCATTCCTCCAGGAAAAAGTGTATTTTCAAAAACATTTTTATTAATCTCTAGCTTTCGGGCACGGACGCCCTTCTACAAGAGAAAACATGGTATAATGATTTCTCCTGTAGAAAAACGTCCGTGCCCGAAAGCTAGAGAACAATAAAAATGTTTTTGATAAGACACTTTTCCCTGGAGGAATGATTGATTTTGCTCAATGTTGATGCAAGGGATTCTTTTATAGAATATATTTTCCTGTCAAGCATTCTCAGGTATTGCAAACTATTTTACATGAAAATCAGGTAAAATGATATGTTTTATCTAACTGATATATAGATTGTATTATTTACATGTTTCAGATTGTATATAGTAACTATTTATTATTTGTATATTAACATTAGTATTTCGAGAGGAGTGTGATATAATTAATTGAGTTTTTATATACAAATTCAGGCAAATAAAAGTTGAAGTAACTAACACACACACAAATTAGAATAGTATATCTAATAAAGACTAATATTTCATCTATGGTCCTCGGTTTATTGCTCAGTTGGCACAGTTTAACCGTACTTATTATCAGACCTGCGGATTGACTACTAAGAATCTGTCCTTCTTTAGCTGCGATATAGCAGCAAGCTGTTTAAATAAAAGAAGGACCAAACAGACTCACTGGTTTTAGCTTACTGACTTAACTTTAGTACAACTTTCACTCTTTTTATATATATACATATATTCACATAAATTAGAAGAAATAAAAATTTACATAATTATAGAATACAATGCAACCTGGCAAGTTATTTTGCATAGCTAGGCGCAAACACTATATATTGCAGAAGATTTGACTTCTCTGAATGGTAAATAACTTCTCGTAGTTAAACCTTCATAGTTCTATTCCCTGTAAAATGAGAATTCCGGTTTTATTCCATTACCTCAGTATCAATGATGACACTGTTACTAGCCTGTGTGGGATATTCTATACGAAAATAGCAGCAAAATTCTTTTAGATTCCAAGAACGCTAGTTTGAGAAAATGTTTCACTTGTTTGCGTATTCAAGGATCCTTCAACTTTGAAACTCGTAAAACTTTGAAGTTCGTACATTTTATCCTGGGATTCAACTTGTAACCAACAAAGATGATGCACGAGTAGTGAATTTGGGTAAATTATACAACATTATAATATACTTTTTCTCTCAAAACAAAAGTTCGCATGGATTCAAGAGATGCGGTTCTTTTATTATAAATGTATTCTCTTATTACATTATTTCAACGCTAATTATAAACCCCCGCCAATTTATTGGTATTCTACCTTTATTTGCTTTATATAAGTTCACTCTATATTTTACTAATCTACCAAATCAATTTCTTATCAATTTCAAAACGTGGTATTCCGATGAGCATTGCTTACAATGAAAACTTTCCAAAATGTGCAATAAATTCAAATAAAACTATAATATAATGTATTATGCGACATTATTTGTTAGCATTGGTGGAATAATATCTTGAAAGTCAAGTTTATTTCGTTTCAAAAGTATTCTATTTTGTATTATTTAATTTTATTTATTTTTGTATTCACCTGCGCATATGTAACGGACAAATTATTCTAGAACTATATATTGACAAATATATATATGGATAGCATATGATATATGGCTATCTGACTTCGTGTATAGCTTGAAACTTCAAAATATATGTAGAAATTAGAAGATATTTGGACCAATTTAATGACATTGTTTTAAACATCTATTCATTATTTAAAAATAAAATAATCACAAATTATTTAAGAGGAAGGCTTTTCAATAGAATAATCCCTCATCAATATTGAGTACAAATATCAGGCCTCTAGGGAAAAGTGTCTTTTCTGAAGTATACTATTCAAAAATATATTTACAGAATGGCTTTTTAATTTGAGCAGAAAACAGCTATATAAGCGGGAGTTATATAAGGCGACCGTATATTACATCAATAAGGCCTGAATGGAATATTCTAGTGATTTTTGCTTAGAGAAATCATTAGAGACGTTAGCCAATCAATGGCGAGAGAATTAAGGCGGAGTTCAGTGAATGAATGAACTCGGAGCATAATTCATCTTCCATCAGTTGCCTCTCTCCAATCGAACTGGCGCTTTACTCCGTCGAATCGATTTGTAAAGAGACTCCTCAAGGACTCCATTCCATCAAATACTCTGATGTTGAGGATATTCCCTTCAAGTACACACATTCAATTATATTGAAAACATATTTTGAAATATCAATATTCAAATCCAATTTAAAAAAAAAAAAATTCGTTCAAATCAAGTTTATAGACATAAAATTATTTTCAACGCTTTTCAATAATCGTGGGTTTAATAATAAAAAAATAATGTTGATATCAATATATATATGAATTGTTGTTATTTAAAATAGATCAGGTTTTAGAGAGCTATACATATATATTAAAAACAAAGTAGGCATATCCTGACCAGGAGCACATGTGCTTTTAAGAAGGCAGAGCGCCATCTGGTGGAACAGAAATCAACTGAACATTGATTTAGCCTGCTCATGTGCTCATCATGTGCTCCTGGTCAGGATATGCCTATTTGTTTTTAATATCAACACCTGATCTTTTTATTTTTTTCTATTGTTTTTTCATGTGTTAAGCGTATTCACGCAATTTTTAGGCCTTAAATACCCATTTCTTGGTTTCTCAGGAAGCCACTGGGACCAAAATTATTTTTGGTTGCAGTGGTACAGCCTACTCCACGCTGACGAGCGCCAACAGCGCGAAACACGTTCGTGGATGGCTTTTCTTGATTTATCAAGAAATTGGGTTGGCCAAATATCAGGGAACAGGCTAAATCAATGTTCAGTTGATTTCTGTTCCACCAGATGGCGCTCTGCCTTCTGAAAAGCACATGTGCTCCTGGTCAGGATAGGCCTACTTTGTGTTTAATATCAACACCTGATCTTTTTTTTTCTTTTTTTTTTCATACATAAATATTTACCAAAAGAGGCACCTCTCCCTTTAATTGTGCATCAGAACGATGCACTGTACATCACCCTAGTAAAATAATGAGCCTCAACACCAGTTTTGGCAAATTCAGACAAAAGCCAACCTGTATACCAAGGTTTCAGGGCTTCGGCCCTCATCAGTACATGGGCGGCTTCGATTTTAAAACACCCTATGAGATGGGATATGTGTGGCTACGATCCATTTGCTCGGCAACCATTGATCCGACGTTTCCTATTGGTGACAGATTAGGAGAGAGTGACTGTGCGCCAGGGTAGCAGTTGAAAATTTTCTGTATTTAAAGAAGTCCGAACATTACTGACAACATGCGGTCGTGCATTATCCTGCTGAAACGTAGCGTTTCTCAGGCCTCGAAAAAATGTATTGTCACGGGCTTCAACACATGTATTTATGGCGGGCTCTAATGCACGGTTATCTTCCTAATCGTTGTTATATTCTCGAATCTGTCACAATTTACTATCTAAAATTCACTATTTTTATTATTAGACCTATTGTAAGGATTAGATTAGTCAGAATATAGTTCATTTTACTATCAGCGCATAAGCTTGAGCCAGAGTTATCTGATTCCATCTAAGCTAAAATACTAATCTTTTTATCTGTATCTTTGATGCAAAAGAGATAAAATTGAATAGGGCATGAGTATATTTATTGAACTTCTCTGATTTTATATTAATTATTCCTTTTAATTTAATTTTAAAACATGATCAAAACATTGCTGTGTAACGCAGTTTAATGGAGCCACTTTTGTTTTTCTCCGCTTGAAAAGAAAGTTCGCGCATGCGTCCCGCCGAGCAATCGCAATAGACAAGGTACTTGACCGTTAGCGGTCGTCCGCTGTGAGACTATTTACTCACAACGGCGCATGTTTACTATAGGTGGAACTGAGAATAAGAAGAAACCAAATCTGAGTTTTAAAAAAGGTACAGCATATCAATGAAGTATATACACATTTACTTGGTTCATATGCATATAGTTACAGCATAAAGTTGCAAGAGGATGGTATTCATGGAACAAAAGAGGCACTTCACTGTTTAAATATGCATTAGAACAATATGTATTATGAAAAAATAGAAAAAATATGATATTGTACTGGGATAAGGTGCATAAATTATGAAAAAGGCATTTCTTTGCGAGGAGAGGGCCAACAGCCCGAAACGCGTACGTGGTTAGCTTTTCTTGATTAATCAAGAATGGGTAATTGGCCAATTCTGGAATAATTAGAAATCAACGAGAATAGTTGATATTTATTCCGATAGATGGAGCAAGCCATCAGCAACTTTCAGTTGCACGGTAAGGAGATTCCTATTTCATAAAATATGTATTATATTTATCACTCAGGCTCAAAGGTGAATATAAAGGAAGAGCCACACATTTTTAAAGGGAGAGGTGTCTCTTTCAATACATGAATACCATCCTCTCGCAATTTATTCTGTATTCAAACTTCAAAATCATTCCTGCCACTTCACTAACTTAAACTTCTTTTGGGGTAATTCGACCGATTTCATAATGAGCCAAAGTCCGAAACCATGGTATACAGGTTGGCTTTTGTCTGAAATTGCTAAAACTGATATTGTAGCTCATTTCTTATCACCACGTCACCATTTTCACTAGGGTTATTAACATAATATATTGTTCTAGTTATAGGTGCCTCTTTTTGATGAATATATATAGTTAGTTTAATGAACTCACGTATTAGTTCTTTCCAGCTCCCTAGTGGCATCTGGTATAGTCGGGCACAGTTTATTATTGAATAGTATAAAAACACTTCAACACCATTTTAAAAATAAATAAAATTAAAAGCTATTTCTAGTGGCCATATACTGCAATGAATAAAATTTATAAGAAGGAGCGCAAGGCTCATTTAATTTTTACCCATTGAAGTATAAGGTCTGCATAAATAGCTTTTAATTACACTGGCTACAAAAAGGTTGAATCACCTATAAACACTTTAGCAAAGTTTCTTAAATTTGCATACTTAATAAGAACATAAAGGCATGTAAATTATCAATTTTTCTGACACCGTAACTAAAAAATAAATGCATAAAATTAGCCTCGTTTATTCAGGAAAGGGTATTTTAATAGCCTCTTCTTGTATATCATTATAATTAAAGTTATCTTTTTTATTTCTTAAGATTATCTTTAATCTGTGGAATGCCATGGGCAAAAAGGGGGGACGTCATTCATATAAGCAAATTTATGATTTTACAAGAGGCAGAATCATAGGCCTTAGAGAAGGTACAATTTCGATTAGAAAAATTATTATGAAAGTAGGCTGCCAATCAAAGTAGTACTGCAAGGATTTGGTCTCAGTGGTCAGAGGAAGAAAGAAGTTTAAGAAAACTTGACTCAGGTCGGTATAGAGCAATAACAGAGAGAAAGGATAGGAAGATTCAAAGGATGGTTGTAGCAGACAGGACAACTGTACCTGGCACTATAATTGATTAGGATGTTTAACAGTTCATTTTTATTCTAACACTAGCGGACGTACCCGGCTTTGCCCGGGTTTTTACCCGAGTAAAAGTTTGTCTAACGAACATTTGTTAAAACAATTCTATATAAACTTATAAAAAAAGATATATTTTGATAATTTGAAACTCGTAAATTTGAATCTCTCGATAAAGTGATCATTTTTCCCGGTCCCTGTGTACCGTGTCATCCTGAATTTTGTCTTTCCTAATTTTCTACATTACAAAATCATCGTTTTATCTAGTGAACATTTTTTCCCGGTCCCTTGAAAAATACTCGATAAGTTGAATAAAATCATGGTCGTTTATGGAAGATGGACGAAGTTCCCGGAGGTCATCTTGGGCAAGCCCCCGCGAGGCTTTTTTCTTGTCTACTTGGCACAGCTGTGTCACCAACTCTGCCCCCGCGCGCCAGGACCTCTTGACCCCTCTGCCCCTCCGATTGGTCGGTGGGTACTTGGACTGTCCATCCGGCAGGCGGACGATTACATTCTCTCGACAGGGGGTGGGGCAGACTTCCTGCCTAAGCCTATCTCCGTCGCAAGGTGGCGCTGCTTGCGAGTTAAATCTACAAATCTGAAAATAACTCTAAGGATATTCAAGATATTCAAGAATTTTTTTTTTCAGAAACCTTCCCAGTACTATACTAAATAACTTCCCAAAGTTTCATGGCGTTCCAATGAGTGGTTTGGTCAGGCATAAAGGACAGACACACACACACGCACATACATTCATTTTATATATATATAGATATTTTTTTGAAAATAGAGCAATCCATACTTAATTCATTAGATAATAAAAGGCATATATTGGATTTAATAAAATATTTATTTTGCCAATATTACAAAAATGTAATGCCTCGATAAAGGTTGGCGTTCAGCCAGCCGAAATATTGGCAAAATAAATATTTTATTAAACCCAATATATGCCTTTTATTATCTAATATATAGATATATAATTAACTAGCCGAATGACCCGGGCAACGCCCGGGTTTTACCCGATTAAATGCTTTTATTCAAATACTATTCGTTACAATTATAAATTGGCGCCGTGGATGTCATTCTTGTATAATATATAAATGAGTTTTAAAAATTGAAAAAAAAATGCAACGGCCTGGAATCGAACCCGGGCCGCCCGCGTGGCAGGCGAGCATTCTACCACTGAACCACCGATGGTTAAGAGAAATGGCCATATTTGGGTATTTATTCCATTCACAAAAGCAAACCGTGACAGAATTGATTAAGAATTGTCGCTTGATTATGACGCTGATAACTGTATTTTTTAATAATGTATATTTCTCTCTTTCTCCCTTCAACTCGAAATATTTCCTCTCTTACTATTTTCAATATTTAATTGAAAAATCATATCTTAAATATCTCATTTATACTAATAGAGTATGCAAATATAAATAATTTAAAATAACACTGTAGTCAATCCCTAGTTTGAGAGAATGGATATTTTGGCAAGACTCTATATATGACAGCAAGATTCAATTCCCTGACATGACATGTCTTGAAGTGACTGTCAGAGAATTCTGCTATTTTCCAATCTTCTGATGTATTCCTATATTTGTAACGTGGCTGAGCAAGCCGCTGCCTGTCACACCCGCTGATTGCGGGGATTAAGAAGGATTTTGTGGCTCTCCCTCAGGACATCGTGATGGCCGCTGTCATGGTGGCTTTTGGAGTTAACTTTCTTTTGAATTTTATATATCATCGAATTGTTATATATTTTACAAATATAATTACTTTTGACCAAAATATGTGTTGAAATCTTTACACGCAAAGTTTCATATCTAGCCCAAATACCATGAAGGCAGTTTTAAAAGATTTTTTAAAAATAAAAATGGAATAATAAATACAAAATTAGCAAAATATAGAAAGTTTGAAAACAAAAATAAACATCTAAAAAGTTGTTTACTTAATGTTTGCCACTTTTTCAAACTTCAAACCTTCACTTGTTTGAATAACAGTGGCGACTTAAAAAGCCTTCTGACTATTTACACTTTAACAGCGAACTTCGACAACAATCCAAAGATAATCCTGTGGGAACATTTCGGGCTCTAATCTTATTTAAATCGCTATTCCACGCCTGTAAATCTATTACTATCCTAAAAGTAATAAATCCATTATATATTTCAGATTTTTGTGAGCGGAAAATGAAATTATAGCCAGGAAACAAGAATACAGCGATCAGTAAGAGGACGGTTCAATATGTAAAGACTTGTGTTCACAATGAAACGCAATTATTTTTCAAATTCAAAATGCTTATTTTACAACATAGTGCTCGTTTAGGGTAATGCACTCTCCTAAAGTCTTTGCCATTTTTACAACCCTTCCAAAAAATAAATTATCGAGGTCTCCAAAATACGCTTTCTTCATAACAAAACCTTTCTCGTTTAGCCACAAATTCATTTCCCACGAACTATTTCTTCATGTTAGGAACAAGTAAAAATCACTGGGGGGAAGGTCGAGCGAATACGAAAATCCGGCAGCAAATGCAGCTTGGCTGAGACGATGAATGTGCTGGTGATTTGCCATGGTGAGAAGAAACTTTCAATTCGAAAAATGGGACCATGTCTCCTACAATATCTTACCGAAGAGATCTGATAATTCATTGTCATATTGTCCAGTGATAGTTTTCTTTTATGAGATGTCAACGAGACGCCTTACATATCCCAAAATATCGTCACCATAACTTTTAGGCCAAAATGGGATCATCCTTTTAAAGCAGAATCTCTGTAAGAAACAAATAGGTTTAATTGTTGCTTGGTTTACAGGATATAGTATTGAATCCAGGTGGTCTTATCGACGATCATAACTCGACTTAAAAAATCGATTGACATCTCTTAAATTGTTCTAAATACTGATTTGAAGTTGAAAGTCGCATCCTCTTCTTGTCCATCGTGATTGGGGAGCTAAATTTTTCATCTCCAACCTTTCAAACGAAATATTAGATTCCGAACCCGTTGACACAGTTATGGTCTTTGCAGCTTCACGCAATTCCGTTCATAGATCTGTGAAGACATGCAGTTTACTTTTCCTACGATTTTCTCGATAACCATATTTTCTGGAGTTCTTGGATCGATGTTCGGCCTCTTTTCTAACTGTAGAATGGTTCCCCATAAGCGGCATAAAACTTTTGTTTTTATTTCTCCATAATTTCCACGTACAAAATCAAATCACTAAACGATGCTTCACTTTCTCCATTTTAGCCTACACTACGTGGTATGAGTCACTGAAAATGTTGCTAAGTCAACATAATCCCATTAATCTGGTTCAAATTCACATAAATAGGTACCGCTCAGCAAGAGCAACCTAGTTCATGATAATTGAACAATGAATAATATGTGAAGGTTATTCACATATTAAACAAAATTTTAACGCGGGATTCAATCCCGGTTCATGACTGTCGGGAATCGAGGGGGTTACCCACTCGTCCACCGACTTATCCCATTAATCAGTGGGATATTTGGTGCATACGCATTTAAAGAATACCCGCGCCTGGTGGTCACAACAACAACTTACTTTAGAAACTCCATCTATCTCTATAAAAACTTATTAAACTACCCTCGTAAATATAGAAATACGTCAAAATATTTTCGGAAACGAATATTCTCAACAACAAAACCAGTATTTTTAGATCTGACTATAAATTTAAACTATAAATAATACCGCTTTTTAGGGGGGAAAACACTTAAAATATATATATATATATTTTTTTTTTTTGCTTATCCCTAGTACACGTGGTACAGGCCATGATAATCATGGTGGGTAGTTAGCGACTGCTTTTTACTGTAAGCGCACCACATGTCTACACATGTGAAAGCAGTTCGATTTTGCACTTACAAATGTGCCAGAGCCCCGTTTGGTTACTTGCACTCGCTGGTGGGGTTGGACTTTTGCAAGAATCGGGGGGCCATTGGAGCATTTTTTTTTAACAGAAAAAAGTGTCCAATGCGGGGATCGAACCCGGGTCGTAGTGGTCGTAAACCAAACGGTTTAACCAGCCTTCCATTATTATTATTATTCTGTACATAACCCGGACTCCTGGAGCGTACGAAAGTCGCCAACTGTCCGGGTTTGTCTTCTGACTTATTGTCTATTTGTTGCAGTTGACATCCAACTGATTAGATGTCGCCAGGCTGTTTTATTTTTGGGGAGGTTCTTCAATGCTTCTTGGTTGAATGTGCTGGTGTTAAGTAGAGTTGCAGTCTGGAATCTCTGAAGATGGTAGGATGGGCAACTGAATAGGAGGTGGTCGACTGTTTGATTTTCTTGGTGACAGTGTTGGCATACGGGGTCGTTGTCTTTGGAGGTTCTGGCGATGTCGGCTTGAACGAAGCCGTGTCCTGTCAGAATTGTAGAGGTGATGTTGCAATATTTTAGTTTTGGGAGAATTGAGATTAGAAGACTAGGAGATGCAGCTACTCTTCTGAGGTTTCTTGTAGCATGGTCTGTGGTGTAGAGGTCGGTCCATAGTTGGAGGGCGAACTGTTTGCTTTGAGAGCGGACATATTTCCTAGGAAGGGTTGCGAAGTGTAAAGGCAATTTGGATTGGGAATATATCTCGGATTATTTTTTTCTATTAGAATTTATAAATAATATCTTAATTTCTATCTTGAAAAATGACTCTTTCTGAATATTTTCTCCCAACAATAAATTGTTAAATATTACCGTGTTATAAGTAATTTTGGTGGTGAACCATCGTAAACAGATTTGAATCGCTCATGTTCTCGTCTTTGATGATTTAACCTTAACTTTCCCTGAATTGGTGTATGACGCATAACTGCCCAAGCTACAGGGTGAACTTGTTATAGCCCTATGTTGTTACGTAAAATACAAAACCTTTTTAATACCTTAAAAAATAATATTTATCTAATTTCTTTTTAACTATCAATACGCCTTCTCTTATACCAATTATCTCTTTCATATATATTATGGATTTCATTTTTATAAATATAAAGATAGATATAACTCTATTATATATCTATGCAAACATGTATATTGTTCTGAAAATAGAATAATCCATATTTAAATCATTAGATAATAAAAAGGCATTGGATTGAATAAAAGATATAGTGGCCAATATTTCGGTTTACACTATGCGGCGCTGTTTATATAAAAATGTAATGCCTTGATAAAGGTTGGCGTTTAGCCAAACGAAATATTGGCAAATAAATATTTTATTTAATCTAATATATGCCTTTTTATTATCCAAACATGTATATATTGCCCCCTTATCTACTCTTATCTATTTAATCCATATTTTATTCGTGAAGGGAAGAGGACGAGATTGCTTTGATAGCTCGCGGATAAGAATGATTAAGAAATTTTATTCAACCAGCTTCCATGTCAGACTGTCCACAAATCTTTTGATCAATTTATACGGATTGAGAGGAGATTAAGCATGGGATTAGCGTCCTTCACTAATCTACATAAAGGCGCACTACGATTTGAGAATCGGTGGAATTTCCAGTAGGATTAGCGCTACCGGAATTCCAGAACGTTACCGGAAATAGTTTGGAGAATATTGGGCAGAGCGGTGGTGGCCAGGTCGATTTAAGAATTTAATTTGAGGCGGTTCACCACCGTCAAGCAGAAATGTCTAAAAATGTATTCAGCAGATAGAATTTTAAAATTGAATATGTTGCTTAGAAGAGCTTAACATAAAGTAATTTTGGCGAAAGAGCGTCTCTTAATGCATTATATTGCATCTATATGTATTAATACTTAAACAAGTATTTCTCAAAAAGTTTATTTTGTAATTTATTAGCATTGGCGAGCGTTCGATTTAAAGAACTCTTCCACAGACGTTTTTTTTTTTCCAAATATGTACAACGCAATGGGATTTATATGTACGCAAGAAATAAAACTACTTAGCACGACAATTTATTTTACACATAAAACAAACTTCTACTGTTCTTACTGCGATGAAAAATATTGGGAGGGCTTGACTCATCAGTGATGTACCCTCCCAAGAGGTTTCGCATATTTAATTCACCAGACCGCTTTTTTCAGAGCTTTAATACTGTATTTTAAGATTCTGCTTATACACGTATACACTGTATGTACGATAATGAAGGATGAAATTTCAGGTATGGAATTATAGCAAACTATAAACAAGCTTTTTTGGATAGTAGAGTTACATATAAATGCATCGAGAAATGCTTTTCCGCCTAATATAAAGACAAAGTTAGTTAGGCATAAATAAATAAACTTAGTACGTAAGTTTCTTTCACAAATAATACTGACTTCTACTGTCCTTACAGCGATAAAAAAAAATGGTGGGAGGGCTTGACTCATCAGTGGTAAATCCTCTCGCAGCGGAGTGTATTTTCTTCTGTCCAAAAACTTATTTGCATATTTTCTAGAATTCCAAACCGAGGAATACATCCTTCATTGTCGCATATATAAACAGAATCGTACAATACGGTACTAGAGCTTTAAAGAGCGGTCTGGAGGATTGAATTAGCGAAATTTGATCAATATTATACATAACTTTATGTAGCTTGCATTGAGAAAATAAAATTAGCAATGGTTGTCTAAGTGACCTTTGTTGTAATTATAGTGATTTTCGATCAATTTTACCCTTCATTGCGAAATTTTTCTTGAGTCATATAAAGTTTACAAAATGGTCGCTAAATGATTTCTTATAAAACTGTAACGATATTTGTTCAGTTTTACACAACACACACATTGTGTAGATTTAATTTAGAAAGGTAGAATATTGCCACGTGGAAAATTAGGGAAGACTAACTTCAGGATGACACAGCAATTTATTTTAGGCAAGCACAAACTATGAATGGTAAACAAAAGATAGGCAAAGAGGGAAGTTTACAGAGTATAGCAAATTATAAACATAAAAATGACCAGTCTGTTTATATAAATAATAATATTAATAAATACTTTGTTACAATATCAATGGTTGCTAAATGAGTTCTTATAAAACTGTAGTCCTATTTGATAAATTTAACACGTCGTTGTGTAGTTTAAATTGAGAATAATAAATTTGGCAATGGTTCTAAGTAATATTTTGTTTATTTTAGTCATATTTGATTAGTTTTACACACCAATGTGTAGATTTACTTGGGAATAGTAAAGTTGACAATGGTTGCTATGAGAATTCGTTTGTAATATGCCTGCCTTAGATTCAAAATCACTTTATTAGGTACCGCTCAACAAGAACAACCTAGTTTATGATAATTGAAACAGTGAATAATATGTGAAGGTTATTCACATATTAAACAAAATGTTAACGCGGGATTCAATTCCGGTTCATGACTGTCGGGAATCGAGGGTGTTACCCACTCGTCCACCGACTTTTATATATCCTGCCTTAGAATATGTGAGGAATATATATAAACATTCTAATACATTAATAGGATGGTCTGTAGGTTCGTCACTGATGATCCAAGCCCTCTCAACAATATTTTTCTATTATGCGGTATAGTTTGAAGAAGTAGCTTTTATTTATTTATTCAAGAAGAGTAACAGTGATATCAAACAAAAAGTATAATGTTTATATATCGATTTAAAAAAAAACAGGTGTTTGTAAAAGTCATTGGGATTATTATTCGCTATATTTAATGAAAGGGTAAGAAAGAAAAGTGGGGGGTCTCTAGGTAGAATCAGCGAGGGTTGCCAGAAATGGTTGAATGCTGTGGCAATGGTGACATATCCTGTATCACCTCGTGTGTAGGTTATATAACAAATCCAAAAAGAAAAAAAAATCCTTTAAGAAGTTTTTACCGGATTTCTAGAGATTACCAAACGGCTTAAAACTATTTCAGGACTTTACCTATTTCTTTAAGGCCATTCTATCTGCACGAGTCTATTATATAAATGTTTTCATACACAACTTTATATCTTATTTTATTTAAATTATAATTATATCTGTGTTTTATTTTCAAACGTGCATAATTATATATATATATGTAATAAATACGTTGAAAGTTCTGGTTGACTCTTGTAGTACCTCGTCGAGTCTCGCTATAAGCTGTGGCAACCGAGGGTCAAACCTGTAGTAACCGAGAGGGACAGTCAGGGCGTGGAGAGTTTCCCAGTACCTCTCTGCACCTTGTAGGACCTTTAACAGTTCTCACAAAGTACAGGCAGTCGTGGTCGAAGCAGAGTGGAAAAGCTTGGGAATGTCCACACACACACAAAAAACGAAGCGACACAGTTGTAGAAGGAAAGTTCCTTGAATAGATAAAAAGCGAGCCAAGAGCAAGATGGAGATAGTAGATTTCTTACTGTTTTACATGGTCGGTGAGTTGGTGACAACCGGCGACGTGCTGATGGTAACGACTACTGTAACCAACTGGTTGTTGCTACGCGGGGTCCTATTTATACAACTCTTTGGACCAGGAAGGGGACCAGGAAGTATTGTCTTACTGCACGTGTCCGTTAATCGACACTGGCACCGGTCTGTCGGCTTCCAATCTATCTTTAGAAGTTACTTTGTGATTCTCTCAATCTTGCTTTTAACTCAGTTTTTAATCTATTATATAGTTTTATTTATTCATCCTCGGTACATTACATATGGTGATGCAAGGACACATGTCAATTATGCGTATAATTATTTATAGATATGTTTATATATACAACATCTTGTTATAAGTATTATATAATATAGGATTGTTGGTTTAAATTATCATAGATGGGCCCCGGGAGTGAAAGGGTTTATCCGGGTTTAAGCGGGTAAAGCCTCTCTAACACAGGTAAGTAATTAAAATTTCTTTTAATTAATTAAAACTGTGAGGGTAAAGGGCTATAACAAGATGTTCATTTGGATATATCTGAAAATTATAAAAATAAAACTTATGTTTAATTTAAAAGTTATGATATTCATTATAAAGAGAACTGTAGATAAAACCTTTGTTTGCTAAAAATTAATGATGATGTTCTAAGAGATTGTTGGCGGGCGTTGGAAAGGGTTAGGGGTTGAAGAATA
>CP092884.1:2539435-2747443 GCA_030710605.1 Cordylochernes scorpioides | reverse complement strand
GAGAATTGCACTTAGTACATAGTGGGGGAGACCCCGAGAGATTTGGCCAGATCTGAAATATGACGTCACAATGACGCGCGATGTAAACAAAGGTTATGATTGATTCATTTTTTTTTAAACAAGATTTAATTTTTTTTTTTCTACAGGTAAACTCCGTATAATAGGTATAATTGTATAACGAATAAAAAGTTTTACGAAGGAGGATCTTTTATTATACTTATGCAAGCTTTCGAACCTTTCGGTCCTTCTACAGGCGTGGCTAGTATGGCTATACTAACAGGGTATAAGCGCGCTTGAGCCATTTATACAACTTATGAATTTACATGCGAAGTGATATTTCAAATGTAATTAAAATAGAAATAGGAATTATGACTATGAAATATAAAAATAAAACTATGTAAATGAACTTAAAGATTTTTAAATTTTAGATAAAATTATGGCAAATACTTTTATATACGCTAAAAGTTAAGTAAAATGATGATATTCACTGTATGCAAGTAGTGTGACACTTTAAAATTTTGTATAGTTTTAAAAACCAGTATAATTTAACCCTCGAGCGCGGCGCTAAAAATGTAACGTACTTGCGCGCGCTGGGTGAAATTTACCCGATATTAAAATTACATATTTTGAATATAAATATTATAAGTGAGGAGGAAAAACAAAACCTTTTCTATTTCAAAGTAATAACTTTTTAATTTTCAAAAAAGGCAATTATTAATAAAATATTTATTTTTTTACAAAGATTAAACATTTTAAAAACTATTCTTGAATTATCCTCATAATTGGTAATGGCATATAAAATATGAAACTATTGCTCCTTTTCAATATTAAATATATAAAATTCCATGAGGATATTTTAGACAAATCATTGCAAACTGTAATTGTATGTCCTTTATAAATTGGTTTTGCACATTTATGGCACAAAGTCGAGGTCTTCCTGTCCTTACTGGAGGGACACACTACATCTGGTAGGAAGCTTTATCTAGTGGTTCCTGACCTTCTTTATGGCTTGAAGTGCCTTCTAAAAAATAATTGAAATAAATATTTAGAGTATACATTTATGATTTAAATTAACTTATCTGTAAAAAAAGGAAATTTTTTAATAGTCTTTTAGGCAGTGAAGAAATGATTTTTTGATTTAGTTGCTCTTTGATGAATTCAAGGGCCAAACACTTCAAGAATTTTCTTCAAAAGAGCTTCTAAAGGTGTATTTTAATTTTTTGCTTCTTCACCTTTCAAGCCTAGTAAATGTGTAATGACATTAGGCGTTCTCAGCTTTACTGTTTGTGAAGGACAATTTTTTAACCATTTGATTTTCGAGGCTCTCCCTATATAAAAATGTGTTTGTGGGATAATTCCCTTATTCCACAAAATTCCTATATCTGAATATATTCCAGTGTCACTTCCATAAAAATGTTCATTTAGATGATCTTCTTCAATATCACCTTCTACAATAATCTCTTCTTGATCTAATAAATATGACCTTCTTCCCTCCATTTTATATATAATTATAGGCTGATGATAAATATATCAACCTATATAGTTATTTTTTAAATTATTAATTCGAATTATTTATCTCACTTTAAAAAATGTTATAAAAAAAATGCAACAAAAATTTGTGAGTGCGTGCGCCGGGTATTTTTTTACCGACAGTGACAATAGATGGAATTTCAGTGGGAGCTGTCAAAATGTGAAACCAAAACTTTATATAATTGATGAGTCAGGAAGCTAAACGAAACCACATCTCCGCCAACCGATTTTTTATTGGTTAATTCTCCATTCAAATGTTGCCATGGGTAATTTTCACCGGCGCGCGCAATGCCGGGTTAAAACATCTCAACACAGAAAAACCAAGCGGGGGTCCACTCCAACCCGACCACACACCCGAGTATACAACCGGATAATTATTGAGATATTATATGATATATTTCCGGTAGATCTATTTTTCTATTGATGCTGTTTGTTTGTGTTGATATGATGGATTCCAGTACCAATCTGTGCTGCTTATTATTTATGTGTTGATATAGGATTTTAGGATGATCTAAGTTAAAGTTATGGCCAGTGTTTGAAATATGTTGGTATATAAGCGATTTCGGGTCTCTATTGTTTATGTTTCGTTTGTGTTCGGTTATTCTTGCCAGGATTGCCCAGCCTCCTATGTGGGACAGACTGGCAGAACCGCGTATATCAGAATAACCGAACACAAACGAAACATAAACAATAGAGACCCGAAATCGCTTATATACCAACATATTTCAAACACTGGCCATAACTTTAACTTAGATCATCCTAAAATCCTATATCAACACATAAATAATAAGCAGCACAGATTGGTACTGGAATCCATCATATCAACACAAACAGCATCAATAGAAAAATAGATCTACCGGAAATATATCATATAATATCAATAGTTATCCCGTTGTATACTCGGGTGTGTGGTCGGGTTGGAGTGGACCCCCGCTTGGTTTTTCTGTGTTGAGATGTTTTAAATTATACTGGTTTTTAAACTATACAAAATTTTAGTGTCACACTACTTGCATACAGTGAATATCATCATTTTACTTAACTTTTAGCGTATAAAAGTATTTGCCATAATTTTATCTAAATTTTAAAAATCTTTAAGTTCATTTACATAGTTTTATTTTTATATTTCATAGTCATAATTCCTATTTCTATTTTAATTACATTTGAAATATCACTTCGCATGTAAATTCATAAGTTGTATATAATGGCTCAAGCGCGCTTATACCCTGTTAGTATAGTCATACTAGCCACGCCTGTAGAAGGACCGAAAGGTTCGAAAGCTTGCATAAGTATAATAAAAGATCCTCCTTCGTAAAACTTTTTATTCGTTATACAAGATTTAATTATTTAATATTTTAAATACCTGTGATTAATTTATAGTGTCAATATATTTATAAAGGACTTTTTATTTTAATAATTTTATATTAGCAATTTTTTAATTATGTTTTAGCGCCAACGTAAACAAAGAAATACTGGCGTAATACGTTCCAATGGTGCCAACACGGTTATATTTAATAGGCATATCCAAAAAAATAAAAATTATAAAATTAATATTAATATAAATTACATTAGCCTAACCTAAACCTAACCTAAACTAATCAAACCTAACCTGAACCTAACCTAACCTAACCTAAACGAACCTGAACCTAACCTTAAACGAACCTAACCTGAACCTAACCTTAAACGAACCTAACCTGAACCTAACCTTAAACGAACCTAACCTGAACCTAACCTAAACGAACCTGAACCTAACCTTAAACGAACCTAAACGAACCTGAACCTAACCTTAAACGACCTAAACTAACCTGAACAAACCTGAACCTAACCTAACCTTAAACGAACCTAAACCTATCTTAAACTAACCTAAATTAATTACGAAATTTTAATATTAATTAATAATTAATTTTATAATAATTTAAAATATCGGACACCATTGCTCTCAAGATATTAACATCATGTGCATTCATAACACACACGTGTTTACAATTGCGCTAAATATTTTCAAAAAAATTTCTAATTTAAAATAGAAGGCCATTTAGACAAAAAATAAATATAGTGAAAATATAAATTAATCACAGGTATTTAAAATATTAATAATTAAATCTTGGTTAAAAAAAAAAACAATGAATCAATCATAACCTTTACATCGCGCGTCATCATGACGTCATCGTGATGTCATATTTCAGATCTGGCCAAAACTCTCGGGGTCACCCCATAGTGGGAAAACCTTGCAACCATTCTGGAAAGTCATTGTCCGTAGATGACCAGACTTAAGTCTGGAAATCAAAGACTGTTGTTCTCTTGGGAGGACAGAACCGGTGCTTGTCCCTCCTGCTCTTGTATACTAAGTTTTTGTTTTTCATTATAGTCATGTAATTTTTATTAGGGTGGCCCAATCTTTTATGCCAAATATCCCAATTAAGTTTGAAGACTTTATCTTCTTCATCCCTTGAACCAGAGGAGTTTATTATATAAAAATCATCAATTTTTGGAGCTTCCAATATGACTTGATCCCTGAAATCCTTGGTACAATTTGAAGGTTTTAGATAGAGTGCCATTTTATTTGACCCTGATGTATCTATTTTTAAGGAAATCATTTATCCAAGTGATAGCTTTTCCATCAATTTTGAAATGTTTGTATAATTTTGTAATTAACTTGTTTTCCATACCTTATCA
Organism: Cordylochernes scorpioides; assembly: GCA_030710605.1. Classification (NCBI taxonomy): domain Eukaryota; kingdom Metazoa; phylum Arthropoda; class Arachnida; order Pseudoscorpiones; family Chernetidae; genus Cordylochernes; species Cordylochernes scorpioides. Next base: position 2,743,240 of record CP092884.1, on the reverse strand, counting down.
AAAGCTTGTGTAAGGTCTAAAAAGCAGCTATTGTGTGGTTAGTTAGTTTTCTGTTTTGTGCATCTTTTGCCTTTTGTGTGAAAAATAAGAGTTGGTCTATTGTCCCATGTCCTTTCCTAAGTCCATATTGTTCTTCTGGTAAGAGATTTCTTGTGTCGAGGTGGTAGGTGAGTCATCTGAGTATAATTTTTTCCATTAATTTGCTGCAAATACTTGTGAGGGAGATAGGTCAGTAGTTTTTTGGGTCATCAGCAGATTTGTCAAGTTTTTGAAAATATCAAGAAGTCTTTTTTTGCCATTTTTGCCCAAGTTTGATATCATTTGGCCATGGATTCCATCTGGCACAGGAGTCTTGTTTAGGTCAGTGTTTTCTAATGCATAATCTAGCTCTTTCATATTGATTTTTTCAAGGAAAATATTATGAGTGCTAGTGACGTTTTTACAGTCATGGATAATCTTTCGGGCCTTTTTTCAACTTTCTTATCTTTTACTCCAAATTTGATTTTACTACTTATTTGATATGAATTAGCTAAAAGATGCTGCTAAAAGATTAGCAGCATTTTTGTCATTAGTTGCTGGGGTACCATCTGTATTCTTAATCATATTTGTGTTTTCAGTTTGTGGCTGGGCTCTGTCAATTTGTTTTGCCAAATGCCAGTTTTGTATTTGGGTTTCTTGGGTTCAGGTTTTCACAAGTTTGTTTCAATTTTTCCCTTTTCATATTTACGTATAATCTTTTTATTTTTGCATTCACAATGTTCAGTTCAGTACTACAATTTGTTTGGTTTTAGGTGCACTTTTTTTGTAGTTCATTTCTTTTAGATGTAAGTGTTTGAATATTTTTTGCCTGGTGTGTATAATTTGAAATCCATTTCTTAATATTACCTCTTGGTATTGAAACTGTCATATTTTGTTTGTAGGTTCTTAAGTTTGGAAGTCAATTTTTATCAATACTATTCGATTTATAATTTTTCTATTATACTAAATGATCCAACAAAAAAACTTAAAAAATAAATTTAATACCGTACTTAAAAACTGGAGAAAAAACAAAAATAATAATTATACCCTTTTAACCAAGTTGAAAAAGTATGATGCACATGTTCCAAATAAATTAATGATGCTCCAAAGGTTCACAGGCCTAACTGTCCATTACGCCCAATAGTAAACAACATGGTTAGCACAACAATTGAAAATCTACCAATATTTTAATGAAAATGAAATTGTTAACTCCTATGAATTCAAAGAAGATATTGAATTATATCTTTAGATGTTGAATCCATGTTTACTTCAATACCCACAATTATGGATGCACCATGTAAAAAAAATGCCAAAATCAGAATTTTAAGTAGAATTTTGTTTAAAAACAACGTACTTTATTTATGATGAACAAATGAAACGTGCAACAATGTTTCACCAAATGTATTTCTATAGGTCAGTTAGAAATTGTGGCTCTGAATTCACTAAAAAATGATGTCTACTATTTTAGAAGATATGTGGATGACTTCAGGGAAGTGAGCAAAGAATATTTCCTGGACATAAAATTAACATATACCATTATTGCCACCTCTATATATAAAAAGCTGACAGGAATGTATTGAACTATAGTTCACAGCACCATTTCAGTCAAAAAGTGGGGTTGGTCAAAGCTCTTATAAATAGGACTTTTGTACTCATTGATGATGTGGTTAAAAGAAATCAACATATCAAAAAAACACCTGATCAAGGAAGATCAAATTGTTAGATCGAATAATAGAAGATATCAATAAAAAATACAAAAATAATACTTTGATTCAGAGTGCAAAGTGGAAAACCAGGAAGCCAAATTTATAACATTGTCATATATAAACCAAAGGTTGCAAAAAATTTCACCAATATATTCAAAAAATATAAATATTGCATGGGAACATGTAACACTGAGAACTTTGAGTGTTGTAGCGCAAGAGAATATTTACACTTTTATAATACTTTTATTTCAACACCACATCAAACCTCTTTCTGAAGTTGCAGAGCCAATGTTGAGACACCAATACAAGTGGCAATTTGGGCCTTTGTAGACAAATGTTGGTTTTACCTACACTCTATTGTTACCTTTGGTATTTAACTCACCCCAACTAGAAAGCTGTTCAGTGAAACAAATTCTGTGGTTCCAGACTTCCTTCAATGGTGGAGGATGCATAAATTTGCCAGGCCTGGACAACTGGCAGATTCCACCCAGATGTGGGAGCTAGAGCATCAGCAAGGAAGTCTGATGGCAAGTCTCTTTTTATTGCTCTCATTTCTAACCTTTTATTATCACAATGTCATGTGTATAACCATTTGTCTTCTTTCTTATCTCATAACCATTTGTCTTCTTTCTTATCTCATAACCATTTGTTATAATGTCTAGTGGGAATTTCTTAAGAGAGTCCCAATTTATAAACTGAAATGTGTCTAGGGTGGAAAGGGGACATTTTTTCCAGATTCTTATCTTTGTTGATAGCAATTCCACTGCCAGACAGTCCAGTTTCATGTTGGCTACCGTCAGTGTAAATTGTGATGTCGAAGAGGGAGCTATTTTCCTCAATGATTTGGAGGCCAAGAGCTTTAAGTAATTCTGGCCGAGTTTCATGTTTGTGGGGATTGGCTGGTAGATGAGGGTAACAGATGTGTTTGTTGTGAGTTCTGTGTGGGGAATAGGAAGTTATGTGTTTGGGATTAATTGGAATGTCTAAGAGATGCGAGCCATGTTGAGAGGAGTTGGGTGTTTTAGTCTTTGATTTGGGACCCAATTTCTAAAAATTTTCCTATAAGATGTTCTTCTGGAGAGTTAATCTTTTTGGTTATGAATTTTGAAAAGCAGATTTTTCTCCTTAGGTGTAGGGAAAGAAGGTTGTATTTGAGTTCAGCATTGCGATTTGGGCAAGATCCTTGAAGCCCCCTGATGATTTGAGCTGCGCTTGGATTCTGGATATATTGGTTTTACTTGCATTGATCCAGGCTGGTGTAGCATATTCCAAAATAGGTCTTACGAGTGCACGGTACATTGTGCGTAAGATATTGGCATTTGCACCCCAGTTAAGCCTGATATTTTATTCAGGATTCTGAGTCGGCTTTGTTTTATCATGGTGTCAATGTTTTTTAAAAGTCAGAGCAGGGTCAAGTGTGACACCAAGATATCTTGGGGAATCTGAATATTGGATTATTGAGTTGTTCAATGAAATATTTGGGGTCCACTGGCGAAAGTGGTTGTTGATGGTGAAGAGGCCAATTTCAGATTTGCTGATGTTAATTAATAATTTCAGTTTCTCTGTTATCTTTTGCAGATTTTTCATGGCTTTATTCAGAGAGTGTTCTGCATCAGAGAGGTTGTTTTTGGAGACCCAGATGATTCTGTGTAAAGGGCAAATAAGATGATAATTGAAACTGCTGATAATTGGGATATATGATAATTGGGACACCAGATAATTAGGACTAATTATGTCTTCTTCTGTCACTCAATCATGATTATATTTGTGACTCCTGATATTTGAGACTGCAGAAATGATCCCTAATATTGTGAAACATTCCTTTATACTGGATTCCAACAATCATTGCCAGGACCTGTTTGTTGCAGCACTACTATGGAGCCTTCACATGGAACTCCTGCCAAGGAAACAAGACTGCTACCAATGTCCCCTCCTACACCTTCACTTATCCCTGAGAGGGTTTTGAAGGTCAGATCCAATCTATGGTATATTGCACCAATAATTGCAGCAAGCAGCCAATAGAGTTCTTATGCAGTAGCTTCCTACTGAGTGATTATTTATTATGAGTGACAAGAAGCACTGTCAATATTCTCACCGCCAGGCCACAGCCTAATATGACATTCCAGCAACTTGTTACACTGAGCCTCACACACCATTTTTACACTTGGCTCATATTTTATTACATACTAAACAGGTGACCCGGGCTTCGCCCCGGGATTGACCTGTGTGCATATCTACTCGAGTGATATATATTTAGATAAGATTTTTTTAAATAATTGTTTGTTATTAGCATTATCTATTTGTTTGCATCAGCATAATTTAATCTAATCTTTGATAGAGGGCGCTGTTCGTGAGCTAAGTAGAATAATTTGAATATATAGTATTTTATAATTGATTTATATATTTTTTAAAATAGCCTATCATCTTCCCCGTATTTTTTTTACCTATATATGGAAATTTTGGTTTGAATTAGTGAACTACTGCGAATTTGTATACCGGACATACAAACATACAAACATTGATTTTATATATATAGATGTACACCCCTCTTTATTTTTTTTTAATTTTCAGAACTTATTTGACAAAAAAAAAAGATACTCACACAAGCACTCTATGGTATATTGCACCAATAATTGCATCAAGCAGCCAATAGAGTTCCTATGCAAAGATTTCCCAGTATTTAATCAATCCTGAATGCCATCAGGGGTTGTTCCACCATCTAATAACAATAGTCCATCATTGAGGTTGGGTTGGTTGGTCCTCTGGTAGGTCAAGCTGACATGAGTGTAATGTGAGGATTATTACAAGTTCTCTTTCATTGGACGTCAGGAAGTTTCTCTGCTATGTCCACAAAAGGTAACTTGCCCCGTTGATCTAGCAGATGTCTTTGATTATTGGAGCTCTTTGACAGGCCCAAACCACCAATAGGATTCCCTAGATAAAACTTGTAGGAATGTATTTAACTATGTGTGCACACACATATTGTGAAAATATACAAGAATGGAACATAGCACTTGTTGAGGTCCAGAAAGAAGGTGGTGTTAAGGGGGTCTACATATTAGTAGAAAAACCAGGTAGCTCTCATTAAATCCAGAAGGAGAAAGGACAGGGCATATTTTGTCCATTATTTATAAGCCAATATAGAGCAGTAAAACTATCTTTGACCTATCAGACATGTAAGAACTATAATATATATTACCTGTGCTATACACACCTTCTCATAGTAATATTTCAACCAAATTGTGGACAACCTCCAGGTGAGGCTGGGTTAGGCCTTACATGGGTGGAGACTTGTGCATTGTTTAAAAATCAAATGTTCCATCAAGTAATGTTCCCCTATTTCTTTGACACCTGAAGTGTTATTATGGAGACATATCCGTAAGTTGTACATCTTTAATTCCTGTAAATCATTTCTTGAAATCTCTCTTTTCCAGAATCATACCTGCACAATATGATGTTCAATATCGTCCATTATCATGTGTGCACAGTGTGTGTATAGTCTTTTATCACATGTTTTATCAGATTTTGAAATATGCTCCAGATTGATTTTAAGGACATTGGTTAATGCTGAGGTGAGCTTCTTAACCTTCTCTGAGACTGTTTTTGAAACATTCATTAAGCGCACTATATAGAATACTAGGGATGTGTGTAGTAGTTTTTGCCATGCCTCATAGCAGCCTGGGAATGCCTTTGCCAATAAATTATCATCTTCTGTTGGGTTGTGTCTCTCCTATTGATAAAGGCATCAACCGTTGCTCTTTTCAGCGCTGTGTTGAACTTCCAATCGGTCAATAAGCAGCTTGCACCGCCTATCCCTCTCTGCTGTTCTCGGTGGCCTTGATGACCGGGCAGGAAAGTGAATCAGTGGAGGTACAGGTGGGCAAGGAGAGGATGGATGTGTGTTTTGTTTGAGTAGGTGTGTGAGAAGATTTGTGGAGTGATTGGCCTCGATGAGGCGTTGTTGGTACGTGTGTGAAGGTGTGAAAAAGTTTTATTCAGGGTTTCGTTAAATTATTGGTTTGGCACTGTGTTTGTCACCACACCTGTGACATTTAGCCACAGTTTTGTTGTCACAGGCCTTAGAAAGATGCGCACCAGCGCAGTGGCTACATTTAGCCGCCCTAGTGCACTTTCCATTGTTGTGGGTCCTGTGACTCAAGCTGCCACAGACACCACATGGGAATATGCGCTTTGCTCTAGCGAGTCTCAGTGATAGGAAGTCAATTGTGATCCTACCACGCTCGAGCAAGGCAGTCTCTACTTCCTTATTTACTTCTACTATCGCAGTGGAGGGGGCACCCTCTTTCTTAATCAGTTCCACCATCCTGATGTTTTCGCCACTTTTCAGCAGCTTTTCGACAACGGATGGCTACTAATATCAGCCACAAGCTGCTCCTCAGTTTTCTCTCCAGGAATAACGAAGATAGCAAGCCTGGGCTTGAATGTGGGGTTTGTCTGGACTTTAAGTCCACCAATGTTGGCGGACTTAACGTTGTCCACAAGCCTCTTTTTTTCAGAGGGGTTGGCGAAGTGGAGGACAAGTTTTTTTTATCCCTCCCTGTCACCGCGGCTACATCACAATTTTTTAAACTGGGAGTTTGGGCGATTTTTGCCCTAATCTCACTAACAGTGAGGTCCTTGGAAGCGAGCTTCACGTGGTTGGTGCTGTTACGCAGCATATGCTCGTAACTGGGTTTAGTTGGTTTAGCAGGCTTAGCACCTGCATTGGTTGGCTGGGTGACTTTATTCGTCACAGGGGCTGGTTTGGGAGGAGGTGTTGGAGCTACTTTTTTAATAGAGGCTGCGTGCGCAGCCCTGATTTCTTTCTTCTACTCTGGTATTTTGCAGCTGGCGAGCAGCATATCAATTGTTCCGTACAATTTTTTATTGGCTGCAGAGTCCAGTTCCCCGCTAAGCCCTACTCCAATTTCATGCTGCAAGATTTCCCTGTAGCTTGAAAAGGATGTTTCTATCTCTTCCCACCCCTCCCTAAAAGCTGTGTTAGAGTTTGAAGGTTTGATAGGAGGAGGAAGAGAAGGAGTGACCCAGGGACACTCACCATTTTGGAGAGTTGGGGCAGAAGAAGAAGCGGAGGTATCCGCCGCGTTCATAGTTGAGAATATCCAAGATTAATCCAAGAGTGTAGGGGTGCACTGTTAGGTGGCCCGGGACTTGAATGATGATTCACGCTCGTTGGCGTGTCTATTATTATTATGCCTTCTACATGCTTTCGGAGACACGCTCGTTGGTGTGGAAGAGTTAAATGGCCGAGTGCGGCCGCTCTGGAGATCCCGCATTTTGATTGGCTGCGGGCGGAAAAAATCCGGGGAGGATAAATGGCGTTTGGCGGCCGTCCAAGAGATCCGGGGAATTAAATAATTTTTATCCTCGTCTGGTTTCTTGGTGAATTGGGGCTGGGCGTCCAAGGATGTATCCTTGCAGGACCGCTGGCGCTGGGGAACAGGAGCACAGGAGACCAGGGGCACTATAGAGAAATTCCTATTTAGCTTCGGCATAGGTGGGCAGGGAGAGGATGTTTGCAATTTTTGTTCAAGGAGATGAGTGAGGAGGTTTGTGGAGTTGTTGGCCTCGAGGAGGCGTTGTTGGTGTATTTTCGAGATGTGTGCAAAAGTTTTTTTTAGAGCAAAGCGGAAACCATCAGCAAGGGTGGGGTCAACAGAGTCAGCATAAGGGGCAAGGATGTGATAGGTCCAGTTTAGATGTAGGAGGTGTGAGGGGTTGTTGGTTGGGAACATGTCACATGTGGGTGGAGGTGAGTCAAGGGTTGTAGTGTTGTTGAGGTGGTTGGCGTAGGTGGAGTGGTGTGTGTACATGTGTGGATGAGGTAGGGTGAAGAGGGGTGGAGGAGCTCACCCCTGGTCAACTGCCAAGGTCCAGATTCCCGCCGATGGTAGGGTCGAGCAGGGAGTAATCCAAGAGAGTAGGTGTGCACTGTTCGGTGGCCAGGAACGTGAATGATGATTCACACTCGTTGGCGTGGAAGTGTTAAATGGCCGAGTGTGTCGAGGCTGCGGTTTGGAGTTTGGTTTTTGTGAGCTCCAGAGGGAGGAGACAGCGTTGACATCTCCTGCGAAGAGAAGGCGGGGAGGGGGGGGAGCCAAAGAGGGAGATAAAGGAGTCGACGATGGGGGAGTAAGAAGTGTGGTGGGGGAAGTATACGGAGCAGAGAGTAAGGTGAAGGCCGGGGATGTCAAGGATTGCGAGGGTGCGGTTGGTGGTGGAGAGTCGTGGGAGGAAAATGACGGGAAGGCTTTGATTAAGAACAATTATACAGGAGTTACACCGGTTGTTAGAGATGGGAGCATGGAGGAGGGGGTGGGAAATGGGGAGGGAAGGGCATTGTCACGGACCGGAAGTTCTTGAAGGAGAAGGATATCTATATGGGAGAACTGGGCAAATTGTAGTAAGGAGAGGTAGCAAGGGAGGGATCGGTTGCAGTTAAGCTGTAAGAACTTAAGCATTTAGGGCAGGTTGTGCCCCCAGGAGCAGATGAGGTGTCAGAGGTGGGGGTGGCCCCCGGGGGGGGGCACTGGGAAGAGGGTGCAGGACGGAGCGGACCCGACCCTGGCGGAGCGTCGGCGGGAGGGCCCGCCGGCGGACGCGCGGGAGCGGGCGGACGAGCCGCCGGGTGTGTGGCGGTGGGTGGCGTGGCTGCTGCTCGCAGGGAAGGGCGGGCGGTGGAGCCAGCGCGGCGGAGGTTGGAGGCTCTCCAGGCAGTGGGGGGAGGTCGAGTGGCGGTGTGCGGCCACTCAAGAGGTCCAACGCTCTGATTGGACGCCCACAGGAAATTATTCAGGGCGACAGACGGGGCAGGTGGCCGCCTGGGAGGACCGAGGAATTAAAATGAACAAACGTTCGGGCAGGACAGGGTGGAGGTGGTCCCACGGCAGGGGAACCCGCGGGGGAGAAGAGGCAGCGGCCCGCGAAGGGGCGGAGGCAGGAGCGCAGAAGAAGGAACCACGCGGTCGGAGTCCGCGGCGACTATATCCCCCGACGCTCGTTGCCGTGGAAGTGTTAAATGGCCGATTGCGGCCACTCTGGAGATCCCGCATTTTGATTGGCTGCGGGCGGAAAAAATCGGGGAGGATAAATGGCGCTTGGCGGCCGTCCAAGAGATCCGGGGAATTAAATAATTTTTATCCTCGTCTGGTGTCTTGGTGAATTGGGGCTGGGCGTCTAAGGATGTATCCTTGTAGGACTGCTGGCGCTGGCGCTTTTAAGCGAGATATTCTTCTTTACATAAGTAATAATTCCAATATTCTCAGGTGCTTTTCCCTCTACAATGATCTTCCCCATTAATTTCTGGAGAGGTTCTTTATTTGCTATTTGAGAACTAGTGTTTGTTTTCAGAACTTGAATATATGTCCTTTCATTTTTTTCCATAAGATTTTTTAACTTATAATCGATTTTACTATTATTTTCCTCCATCATTTCCCTTGTTTCCTTCACCAATGCCTCCATCCTTTCACCAAAATCAATCTTCATATCTTCTATCATTTCCTTTTGTGATTTTGCGTTATATTCCAAATTTTTGTTTAGATTAATTAATTCCAGATTTTGTGGCAAAATTTTCATAAAATCCATCAAATCATTCTGAATTAAAGTTACCATCTTTTTCTGCGATTCCACTCTACTTGATTTTCTATTAATGAAATTTGCGATGTTTTCAATCAAACTGTTCAACATAGGAAACATTTTTTTTGTTTCTTCAGAAATTTCCATAACTTCCATTATAATTTCTATTTGTTTAACAATGAATATTTCATACTATGCGAAATTTTTAAAAGTTTTTCTCTATTTTTCCTTATGCAAATATTCCCAAGATTAACTTTTAACAAATTTGTTTCTTCTTTTTTATCAAATTTTAGGCTTAGTAACTTCTACTTTTTTTCGTAGTTTTCTACTTTTATAAAAAAAATTTTAAACATATAAATAAGAGAAATTATTCAAATATATATATACCTACTGCTTTTATATTCCAAAAAGTGAAAATACAGCAATTTTAAGGTAAGAAAGTATTTTTTTTGCAGAGCTCTTTTCACGCGATGTTTACCGCTCGCGATCTGCGCAGGCGTAGGTGGAGTGGTGTGTGTACATGTGTGGATGAGGTAGGGTGAAGAGGGGTGGAGGAGCTCACCCCTGGTCGACTGCCAAGGTCCAGATTCCCGCCGATGGTAGGGTCGAGCAGGGAGTTGAACATGCTCGGGTGGACAAGCTTCGCGTGTCTGATAGAGGTGCGAAATCTATTATATAATTTCTTATAAAATATCTTTAACACGCTTCTAACAGGCTCACAAACTTTTCTCCAAACCCTTTCAACTTTTTGAGTAGCCCTTTGGAACGGATTTAGTTCAGGTTTCCACCAAGTGGGTTTCTTAAAAAAAAAAATATTGGTGGAAGGTTTAGAGGGATTGGTTTGAAGACAGGAGTGAGGTCCGCGGAAGCGAGCTTCACGTGGTTGGTGCTGTTACGCAGCATATGCGCGTAACTGGGCTTAGTTGGTTTAGCAGGCTTAGCACCTGCATTGGTTGGCTGGGTGACTGGGCTGACTCACCAGGTCGAAGGATACATCCTTTGGGGCTGAGGGGAGGAGGAGGAGCACAGGTTGTTGGCAGAGGGTGGTCGATTGAGGAGGGGGGTAGGGATCAAGGGCATGGGTGAGTTGAAGGAGGCTTGGTTGGGCGTCGTCGTGAATTCCATCTTGTTTGATGTGTAATCCAGTGGGGGTGGGGTAGTGGTAGCAGAGGCGGTGAAATAACCGCTTCTCAAGAGCATAAGTGCCGTGGGAGCGGCTATGAATGCTCAGTGGAGCGGGCGGAAGCTTGAATGAAGTGGGGAGGCCGCCGCGGCGATGTGCACAGGTCGGTGACCAGAGGTAGAATGACGATAAAAATCCTGGAAGCGACCGACGTGGGGTCGTTTAGAACACGCGGAGAACTCGGGGAAAAAAAAAATGGCCGAGTGCGGCCGCCCTGGAGATCCCGCATTTTGATTGGCTGCAGGCGGAAAATATCCGGGGAGGATAAATGGCGTTTGGCGGCCGTCCAAGAGATCCGGGGAATTAAATAGTTTTTATCCTCGTCTGGTTTCTTGGAGAATTGGGGCTGGACGTCCAAGGATGTATCCTTGTAGGACCGCTGGCGCTGGGGAACAGGAGCACAGGAGACCAGGGGCACTATAGAGAAATTCCTATTTAGCTTCGGCATAGGTGGGCAGGGAGAGGATGTTTGCAATTTTTGTTCAAGGGATGAGTGAGGAGGTTTGTGGAGTTGTTGGCCTCGAGGAGGCGTTGTTTGTGTATTTTCGAGATGTGTGCGAAAGTTTTTTTTTAGAGCAAAGCGGAAACCATCAGCAAGGGTGGGGTCAACAGAGTCAGCATAAGGGCAAGGATGTGATAGGCCCAGTTTAGATGTAGGAGGTGTGAGGGGTTGTTGGTTGGGAACATGTCACAGTGGGTGGAGGTGAGTCAAGGGTGTAGGGTTGTTGAGGTTGTTGGCGTAGGTGGAGTGGTGTGTGTACATGTGTGGATGAGGTAGGGTGAAGAGGGGTGGAGGAGCTCCCCTGGTCGACTGCCAAGGTCCAGATTCCCGCCGATGGTAGGGTCGAGCAGGGAGTTGAACATGCTCGGGTGGACAAGCTTCGCGTGTCTGATAGAGGTGCGAAATCTATTATATAATTTCTTATAAAATATCTTTAACACGCTTCTAACAGGCTCACAAGCTTTTCTCACGCCCTTTCAACTTTTTGAGTAGCCCTTTGGAGCGGATTTAGTTCAGGTTTACACCAAGTGGGTTTCTTAAAAAAAAAAAAAATATTGGTGGAAGGTTTAGAGGGATTGGTTTGAAGACAGGAGTGAAACACCTCGTCCTCTAGTAAATTAATTACTTCATCAACTTGAGTTGTGTCACTCGCGTCCAGTAAGGAGGAGATTCTAGACATTTTTTTTTTAAAGTGAGATAAAAAAAATCCCAGTCGGCGCGACCAAAGCTGAAGTGTACTTCGCTAAAGTTGTTTAAGTGTATGTCGTTATTGCTGTTAGAAGAGAGGGGTTCAAAATTAACGTTAAACACGAGGCATTTATGGTCAGATAAAGCCTGGTTGATTGCATGCCAGTTGGCGACCTTGTCCGCGAGGCCGGCAGAACAACACGTGACGTCGATGGAGGAGGACCTCTCGCCCTCCTCCCACGTGATCATGCCGTGTTTGTTGACAACGTGGAGCAAGTTAGCGTCAAGGAAGTTTTCGACAATTTCTCTGTTAGAGCATTTGTATTTAAGCAACCACGCTTTATTTGACCATCTATAGGATTAAATATTAAAGTCCGGGCAAAAAATCACCTCGTGGAAATTAATTGTTTTTAAAGAGTTGTCTATCCTATCAAGAAGAGCATCGGAACAACATGATGGTGAAAGATAAACAGTACACAGAAGGATTGACAAGTCATTCACTTCACACAGGACAAATACAGCATTCACACAAGTGAGACAAGTATATGAATTTTAAATTCGGATTTGCTATTATTACGGCCGCTCCCAATTTATTTTCAAACATTGGGCCGTAGCAAACCCTGTCAAGGGGCACAGGTAATGACGGTAAATTGTTTTAGGAAACTGGGAGTTCTTGCAACAATAGCACATCCGATTTTTCCTCGCGACATTCATTCAACAAGGAGTACAAACAATATGTCTTTCATTGGCTTGAACACACTTGAGAACGTTCATCGCACCAACAATTTATTTAAATTATCCTGTGCCTCCCGCATGTGTTTACACGCCATGGAGTTGGCACTGTGTTTGTCACCACACCTGTGACATTTCAATGATGTTTTATTTTCACATGTTTCGGAAAGATGTGCACCAGCGCAGTGGCTGCATTTAGCCGCCCTAGTGCACCTCTTTCCGTTGGTGTGGGTTTTGTGACTTAGACTGCCACAGACACCACATGGGAAGACGCGCTTTGCTCTAGCGAGTCTCAGCGAGAGGTAGTCGATCGTGATCCTACCACGCTCGAGTAGGACAGCCTCAACATCCTTATTTACCTCAACTATCGCGGTGGAGGTGGCACCTCTTTTTGAATTAATTTCACCATCCTGATGTTTTCGCCGCTTTTCAGCAGCCTTTCAACAGCGGGATGGTTACTGATATCAGCCACAAGCTGCTCTTCAGTTTTCTCTCCAGGAATACCAAAGATGGCAAGCCTGAGCTTGAATGTGGGGTTTGTTTGGACTTTAAGTCCACCAATGTTGGCGGACTTAACGTTGTCCACAAACCTCTTTTTCTCAGAGGGGTCGGCGAAGTGGAGGACAAGTTTTTTGTCCCCCCCTGTCACCGCGGCTACATCACAGTTCTTTAGACTGGGCGTCTGGGCGATTTTTGCCCTTATCTCGCTAACAGAGAGGTCCGCGGAAGCGAGCTTCACGTGATTAATGCTGTTACGCAGCATATGCGCGTAACTGGGTTCGGATGGTTTGGCAGGCTTAGCACCTGCATTGGCTGGCGGGGTGACTTTTGTCACCTTTGGGGTTGGTTTGGGAGAGGGTGTAGGAGCGACGGTTGTTGTTTCTTTAGAGGCTGTTGCTTCGGCTCTAATTCCAGCGACTCTAAGATCGCAGCACTTCAGCTTATGCTGAAGGATGCCCACAAACGTGTTTTGGATATCGTATAGCAGACCATCCATTTCTCTAAAGAATTGTTTATTAGATGGGGAACCAAGGTCCCCGCTAAGTCGTTTACCTACTTCATGTTGAAAGATCTCACGGAAATATCTGAAAGATGTATTGATTTCATCCCACCCTTCCCTAAATGCTGTGTTAGAGTTTTTTAGGAACAATGGGAGCAGGAGGAGAAGGAGTGACCCTGGGAAACTCACCCAGAGTTGGGGCAGAAGAAGCGGAGGTATCCGCCGCCATAGTGATATATCCAAAGAGTAATCCGCAAGCAAGAGTAATCCACGAGCAATCCAAGATCAAGAGTAATCCAGGGATGTGTGCACAGGTTGGAGTCAGGGACGCGAATGAAGGGACGCTCGTTGGCGTGGAAGTGTTAAATGGCCGAGTGCGGCCGCTTGGAGATCCCGCATTTTGATTGGCTGCGGGCGGAAAAAAATCCGGGGAGGATAAATGGCGTTTGGCGGCCGTCCAAGAGATCCGGGGAATTAAATAATTTTTATCCTCGTCTGGTTTCTTGGTGAATTGGGGCTGGGCGTCCAAGGATGTATCCTTGTAGGACCGCTGGCGCTGGGGAACAGGAGCACAGGAGACCAGGGGCATTATAGAGAAATTCCTATTTAGCTTCGGCATAGGTGGGCAGGGAGAGGATGTTTGCAATTTTTGTTCAAGGAGATGAGTGAGGAGGTTTGTGGAGTTGTTGGCCTCGAGGAGGCGTTGTTGGTGTATTTTCGAGATGTGTGCGAAAGTTTTTTTTAGAGCAAAGCGGAAACCATCAGCAAGGGTGGGGTCAACAGAGTCAGCATAAGGGGCAAGGATGTGATAGGCCCAGTTTAGATGTAGGAGGTGTGAGGGGTTGTTGGTTTAGGAACATGTCACATGTGGGTGGAGGTGAGTCAAGGGTGTAGTGTTGTTGAGTTGGTTGGCGTAGGTGGAGTGGTGTGTGTACATGTGTGGATGAGGTAGGGTGAAGAGGGGTGGAGGAGCTCACCCCTGGTCGACTGCCAAGGTCCAGATTCCCGCCGATGGTAGGGTCGAGCAGGGAGTTGAACATGCTCGGGTGGACAAGCTTCGCCTGTCTGATAGAGGTGCGAAATCTATTATATAATTTCTTATAAAATATCTTTAACACGCTTCTAACAGGCTCACAAGCTTTTCTCCACGCCCTTTCAACTTTTTGAGTTGCCCTTTGGAACGGATTTAGTTCAGGTTTCCACCAAGTGGGTTTCTTAAAAAAAAAATATTGGTGGAAGTTTAGAGGGATTGGTTTGAAGACAGGAGTGAAACACCTCGTCCTCTAGTAAATTAATTACTTCATCAACTTGAGTTGTGTCACTCGCGTCCAGTAAGGAGGAGATTCTAGACATTTTTTTATTAAAGTGAGATAAAAAAAATCCCAGTCGGCGTGACCAAAGCTGAAGTGTATTTCACTAAAGTTGTTTACGTGTATGTCGTTATTGCTGTTAGAAGAGAGGGGTTCAAAATTAACGTTGAACACGAGGTGTTTATGGTCAAATAAAGCCTGGTTGATTGCATTCCAATCGGCGATCCCGTCCGCGAGGCCAGCAGAACAACACGTGACGTCGATGGAGGACCTCTCGCCCTCCTCCCACGTGATCGTGCCGTGTTTGTTAACAACGTGGAGCAAGTTAGCGTCGAGGAAGTTTTCGACAATTTCTCTTTTAGACCATTTGTATTTAAGCAACCGCGCTTTATTTGACCATCTATAGGATTAAATATTAAAGTCCGCGCAAAAAATCACCTCGTGGAAATTAATTGTTTTTAAAGAGTTGTCTATCCTATCAAGAAGAGCATCGGAACAACATGATGGTGAAAGATAAACAGTACACAGAAGGATTGACAAGTCATTCACTTCACACAGGACAAATACAGCATTCACACAAGACAAGTGAGACAAGTATATGAATTTTAAATTCGGATTTGCTATTATTACGGCCGCTCCCAATTTATTTTCAATTATTGGACCGCAGCAAACCCTGTCAAGGGGCACAGGTAATGACGGTAAATTGTTTTTGAAACTGGGAGTTCTTGCAACAATAGCACATCCGATTCCTCCTCGCGACATTATTCAACAAGGATTACAAACAATATGTCTTTCATTGGCTTGAACACACTTGAGAACGTTCATCGCACCAACAATTTATTGAAATTATCCTGTGCCTCCCGCATGTGTTTACACGCCATGGAATTGGCACTGTGTTTGTCGCCACACCTGTGACATTTCAACACAGTTTTGTTTTCACAGGTTTCGGAAAGATGTGCACCAGCGCAGTGGCTACATTTAGCCGCCCTAGTGCACTTCTTTCCGTTGGTGTGGGTTTTGTGACTTAAACTGCCACAGACACCACATGGGAAGACGCGCTTTGCTCTAGCGAGTCTCAGTGAGAGGAAGTCAATCGTGATCCTACCACGCTCGAGCAAGGCAGTCTCGACTTCCTTATTTACTTCTACTATCGCAGTGGAGGGGGCACCCTCTTTCTTAATCAGTTTCACCATCCTCATGTTTTCGCCACTTTTCAGCAGCTTTTCGACAACGGGATGGCTACTTATATCAGCCACAAGCTGCTCCTCAGTTTTCTCTCCAGGAATACCGAAGATAGCAAGCCTGGGCTTGAATGTGGGGTTTGTCCTGACTTTAAGTCCACCAATGTTGGCGGACTTAACGTTGTCCACAAGCCTCTTTTTTTCAGAGGGGTTGGCGAAGTGGAGGACAAGTTTTTTTTATCCCTCCCTGTCACCGCGGCTACATCACATTTTTTTTAAACTGGGAGTTTGGGCGATTTTTGCCCTAATCTCACTAACAGTGAGGTCCGCGGAAGCGAGCTTCACGTGGTTGGTGCTGTTACGCAGCATATGCGCGTAACTGGGCTTAGTTGGTTTAGCAGGCATAGCAACTGCATTGGTTAGCTGGGTGACTTTATTCGTCACAGGGGCTGGTTTGGGAGGAGGTGTTGGAGCATTGGGAGATCCTGCCGAGGAGGGAAGAGGCCTTATCGCAGACTCGGTAGAGGTGAGGGGTGAAGGAAAGACGATCGTCGAACGTAACGCCCAAGATGGTAAGGGTTTCGGGACAGGAGAGGGGGGTGTCATCTATGAGGAGATGGGGAGGGTTGCAGTAAATAGGGAGGACCAGTGACTTATGTGGGGTGAGGGAGAGCTTGTTGTCCAGGCACCAAGAGTGAATGAGGTCGAGGGAGGACTGAGCTAGAGAAGGGAGGCTGTTGGAGGGGCCTGAGACGAGGACCTGAATGTCGTCTGCGAAGGCCTGAACGTGGACGCCGTGGGGGAAGGGGAGGGAGAGAATGGGGTTAAAGAATATGTTCCAGAGCAGGGACCCGCTGATGGAGCCCTGAGCGCACCCCCGCGAGGGAGAGGTGGAGCGAGAGAATCCTCGATAGGAGAAGTGGATAGAGTGGCTGGAAAGGAAAGAGCGGTAAAGTTGGAGGAGGTGGGGGCGGGGGGGCAGGAGGCGGCGACCAGTCGACCGAAAAGGGCGGGATGCCACAGGTGGTCAAAGGCTGATTTGATATCAAGGCTAATGAGGAGACAGCACTGGTATTTGGAAACGGACAGTTTGAATTTTTGATGGAGAAGTGAAAGAGTGTCGGTGGTAGAGCGCCTCCGTCGGAAGCCGAATTGGTGAGGGTGGAGCAGGTGGTTACTCTTTCGAGTAGCTTGCTGAGAATGGGGAGAATTATAATGGGTCGGCATTTATGCTTGAAGTCGGTGGAGGAGGAGCGTTTAGGGAGGAGGAGGAGGCGACCCGCTTTCCAAGCGAGGGGAAACGGCATTGACATCTCCAGCGAAGAGAAGGCGAGGGGGGGGAGGGGAGCCAAAGAGGGAGATAAAGGAGTCGATGATGGGGGAGTAAGAAGTATGGTGGGGAAAGTAGACGGAACAAAGGGTGAGGTGGAAGGGATGTCCAGGATTGCGATAGTGCGGTTGCTAGTGGAGAGACGCGGGAGGAAGACTATGGGGAGGCTCTGGTTAAGGATCACTATGCAAGAGTTGCAGCGGTTGTTGGAGATGGGAGCGTGGAGGAGGAGGGGGTGGGGAAGGGGGAGGGGAGGACGTTGTCGTGGACTGGAAGCTCTTGGAGGAAAAGGATATCTATGTGTGAGGACTGGGCGAACTGTATTATGGAGAGGTAGCCGAAGAGGGATCGGTTGCAATTTAATTGTAGGAAGCTGATCATATGAGGTTGTGGGTGATTAAGAAAGTGTTTTCGGCGGCCTTGATGACCGGCCAGGAGAGTGAGTCTGCCCGGTGTTGGCCGTCGCCGCTGCAACGGAAGCATTTGGGTGGGAGGGTGGTGGAGGTAACAATCGTTGGTGTGGTGTGTGTCGCCGCAGTGTAGACACCTGGCTGGTTTGTTGCATATGTCGTTACGGCAGGGGTGCGTGGATCTGGTTCTTTTGAACCTGATGGAGTTGTAGCCGATGAAGAGGCGGGTGCGGGTTTGTATGTCGGTGGCGGTTTCGTGGTTTGTTTCTATGATGGCGTGAACGGAATTGTTGCGGCCGTTAAAGGTCCTGATTAATGTACAGTCGGGGCCGACCGATTGGGTGAGGAGGGAGGGTAGGTCATTGAGTGGGAGGGTGTTGGGGAGGTTAAAGAGAGTGAAACGGGGTTTAAATTTGGGGGGAAGGGTTACATTGATATCAGAGCCTGTGGTAGCGTGTTTAAGTTTGGCGAAAATGTTGTCCATGCTTGTTTTTGTGTTGGTGTGTAAGATTAACTTGTTCCTGGAGCGGAATATGTCGGTGATTTGGGTTGTGGGGGAAGCGAGGGTGGAGAAGCAAATTTTTGAGCGGAGGTTGTTGTCTATGGGGGTGCTGGCGGAGTTGTCTTGAGTGATGAGGATGTGGTAAGGGTTGTTGCGGTTAGAAGGGGGAGGGGGGCGGCGGGGTGGGATGTGTGTGGTGTGGCAGGGGGGAGGGGGAGTAGGAGAGGGGGGTAGGGGTTTAGAGGTGGTGGAGGGCGGGGTTTTGTGGGTAATGGTGACTGGATGGTTAGGGGAGGTGTTAGCAACAACTCTGGTAGTAGGTGTTACAGGGGTATCAGGCAAGGTGCACGCTTTAGTAGTAGGGGGTAGGTGGGAAGAGGGATTTGGTTGGGCAGCCAAGAACAGTGAGGATGAATATTCTAGCTCGTGGATCCTACGTGTGTAGGAATCTCTGAGGGTGGCTATAAATTTTTCGAGGTGTGAAATGACACATGCGCCAAGATTGCTGTCTGTGTCACTGATATGGTGACACAGCATTGTACAGTTTTTGGCCGCCCAATCAAATGCCTGGTACAAGGATGTCGTGTTGGAGGTAATAGAGTAGGGCAAGGAGGGTGGAGGTGAGGTCAATGTGAAGTCACGTGACAAATTCAGGTCCTGTTCTGAGCTTGAGTTTGATGTGGCTGATGGAGGATGGATAGGGGGTGGAAGCACTTACCCCAGGCCGGCTGCTATGGATGAGGTTACCTCCAATTGTTGGGTCCAATAGGGAGTCGATAATCCAAATTGTGCTTTATTTTTTTGGTTCCACAGATCTTCAACCATAATATTATCTCGCATTCTTATCTCATTTCCAAATAAAGTATGGGCTCTTTCGTCTGAATCTCGCTCAATCAGTAATTGCGTAAATTGAAGGAACTTCTCCCAAAGATTATGCAGTTCCATTTTATTCACTTGATCTATGCATTGATCCCACCATTCTGATAGCTCCAGTATGGAGGCAATGAGATTTGGTTTTTTTACATGGAGATTATGTAAAACAAGTATTTTATCATGAATTTCAATAAAGGGCATAGCTTAATCGCAATTTCTCTTGTTTCAATATATTTCAAAAAAAAAAATCCAGTTGAATATCCGAAATTGGCATCAAAATCTCTGTAATTTCTTCCATCTCTAAATTCAGTCGTTAATAATATTATTACATATATATATTGCAAGATAGCTAGAAGGTGAACAATCATCAATTCCTCTTATATTTAAATCTGCTCCAAACTCAATTAATAATTTTATAAGTTCTCTATTCCAAAATATATTGCACAATTTAGAGGTAATGTTTCTTGATGATTTTTTTTCATTAACGTTTATACAACCTAACTCTAACAGAAATTTTGAAATTGAAAAATTATCTTCGATACATGCATGTAAAAATGCTGAATCACCATTATTGTCAGTTTCATCAATTTTCACTCCTGCTTTAAGTAATTCAATCAAAATATCCTTTTTGTTAGCTATTGCTGCAACTATTAAACATGTTCTACCATTTTCAGCTCTTGAATTTGCATCCGCGCCAGGCTTCTAACAATAACCTAACATTTGTAAGACTTTCCATACTGGAAAAAAATAAGGGTGTACAACCTCTTTTATCACAAGCGTTTACATTTGAGCGACATTCTAATAAAATTTTGAGAATATTTATATTATCTTCTTTAGCTGCATACATCAAAGGAGTAAGTTCTTCTGAATCTTTGCTTCTAAATCTGCATTTTTTAAATCAATATTTCGCAAAAAGATTTAAATTGTAAATACACAGCTAAATGTAAACATGTAATCGAGTTTTCATATTTCAGGTGAATATTTGCACCTTTCTCAAGCAAGAGTTCAAATAATTGAAGATTACTTTGATCAAGAGAAATAAATAGTGTTGTTTCTAGGGTGTGTGGCCGCTCAGGAGAACCCGCGTTTTGATTGGCTGCGGGCAAAAAAACAAATTCTGGGAGGGAGAATCGGCGAAAGTTAACCCTTAGGTCATTTAGCTGGGGACATTCAAAAAATATGTGGTCAACCGTTTCAGGGGCGTGTTGGCAGTCAGGGCACATTACATCTCGCAAGAGGTCCCTCCTCCTATACCTGTAGGTTCTGATAAATGTGTGGCCGGTGAGGAAACCTGTGATAATTTGCGAAGAGGGGTGGATAAACTTTTGTTCTCTAAGGAGCGAAAGAGGGGAGATTTTGAAGGTCTGGTAGATGGTAGGGTTCTTATCACGGAATTCAACATCCCAGCGATCCCAGAAGCGGCGCGAGGTGAACTTGAGCAGGTGGTTATTGGAGGCCAAGGAATACACTGGGGGCGATAATGAGTCAGCGGCGGCTTGGCATGCCAGCAGATCGGCGAGACAGTTCCCAAAAATGCTGGCATGGCCTTTAACCCAGTGCAGGGTGACGTGTCTTTGAGGGAGGAGAGAAAAAAGTAGCCTCTGTATTTTGAAAACCAGGGGGAACCTTATATCGGGGTTGGAGATGGCGTGAAGAAGAGAAAAGCAGTCAGAAAAGATCCCAACAGAGAGGTTAGGAGGGAGGGTAGAGACGTCCCGGAGCGCCGTGAGGAGAACAAAGCTCTCAGCCTGAAATACGCTGCAGTGAGAGGCAAGATGTAGGGAGAGGGCCAAGGGTAAGATCCCAAGAGAGGAAGAGGAAATTCTAGCGATGCCAGAACCTACCCCCTTTTTGGTTTTGGATCCATCAGTAAAGTAGCAGACATCAGGAGCTGTAGGAGGGATGGGACGGTGAGAGAGATCGGGCAGAAGAGGTGGAGACGGGTAGAAGAAGGGAGAAGGTCTTTTTTCAACTTGGAAGGGCAAGGGCTCGGGTGGGCGCGAAGCAAGGAGAGTAAAATGATTTTTAGATCGAGAGGAAGGACCCTAAGAAGAGTTATAGCAGCGAAGGTGGGGGCGCTATGAGGCGCTGGCTGTATGTTTGTGTGAGGTGTGAGAATGTTATGTCAAGGGTAGTTTCAAATTAGTCGGCGTTTGAGGGGGTGAGGATACAGGCGAATGGAGCAAGGAGTCTCAGAGAGGGGTAATCAATGGAAAAATGCTCGAGCAGAGCAGCCTCGATATCTTTGTTTACCTCTAATATCGCTGTGGAGGGTGAACCCTCGTTCCTTATCAGTTTAACAATTCTACAATCGGCGTCGTTTTTCAACATTTTCTCGAGAGCAGGATGGCACCTAATATCAGCCGCAAGCTGCTCCTCGGTTTTCTCAGCTGGAACCCCAAAGATAGTGGGCCTGGGCTTAAATGTAGGGTTCGACTGGACTTAAGACTGCCAATGTTAGCGGTCTTAACCTTGTCAACAAACCTCTTTTTTTCAAAGGGATTAGTTTTTTTTTTTTGCTTATCCCTAGTACACGTGGTACAGGCCATGATAATCATGGTGGGTAGTTAGCGACTGCTTTTACTGTAAGTGCACCACATGTCTACACATGTGAAAAGCAGTTCGACTTTGCACTTACTAATGCCAGAGCCCCGTTTGGTTACTTGCACTCGCTGGTGGGGTTGGACTTTTGCAAGAATCGGGGGCCATTGGAGCATTTTTTTTCTTTAAACAGAAAAAAGTGTCCAATGCGGGTTCGAACCCGGGTCCTAGTGGTCGAAAACCAAATGGTTTAACCAGGTGGAGGACCAGTTTTTTATCCTCCCCCCAGTCACAGCGGCAACATCCAAGTTCTTCAAACTGGGAGTCTGAGCAATTTTTGCCCTTAGCTCCTTGACAGAAAGATCGGCGGAAGCCAACTTAACATGTTTGGCACTGTTACGCAGCGTCTGAGCGTAGCTGGGTCGTGAGGGCTTGGTCAGATTAACACTGACACTAGCTGGCAGCGTGACTTTTGTCACTGGAGCGGATTTGAGGTCGCAGGCCTTCAGTTTGTTGGCCAGAATGTCAAACAAGGAGTGCTGCAGACTCGTCAACATCCCGTTAATTCTATGGTACATCACCCAGTAAGGTGATGCACCCATGTCCTTACCCAGGACCGTTCCTATCTTCCCATACACCATAGTTAGACATTCAGTGAAGCTGGTGCCTATTTCTTCCCACCCTTCGCCGAATGCCTGGTTGGAATCAAGAGGCCTGATGGGTGAAGTAGAGGGAGAGACCCGGGGATACTCACCAGTGGGAGGGATCTCAGGTTGAACAAGCCTGATTCCATGCCAAGAGGGGTCCATTGTATTAGCGTCGCTTTTTTTATTATTGCATCTAACCAGGGGGGTGTCCATCATGCCGTCGAGGGATGATCAGTGGAGCCTCGCTCGTAAGCTTTTAAATTACTCAAAACAAAATGACTCATGTAGAACTTGAGCCAAAAAAAGGAAAAACTCCGCAGGTTGTGGGATGGGTGATACATGGGCACGGAATGTGCTGGTTGACAGTCAATATGAACAAGTTGGTACAGATGGGTATGATGTGGAAGGGATGACAGAAGTTTACAACAATATATGTACAACAAACAAAATGAGCAAGATAAACAACAAGGGGGAATGTGGGAACGTATGACAGACTACGGGCTATGGATTACAATAGGGAAAAATCATCAGACTGTGGAATATTTTCAGGCACAAACCTACCATAGTTGTTGCCGAATTCACACGCAGAATGCCAAAGAACACTGGAGTCGGCGAACTCAGAGAGGGTGGTTGGAATTTAAATCTCTCTTCAGAAACTGGCTTGTTAGAATAAGCTTCCTTTGCTCGTCCAAGTTTTCAACAGAATCTCTTCTGGAAGAGATAAATTTAAGCAACCGTGCTTTATTTGACCATCTGTCAAAAAAATACCTCGTGGAAATTGATTGATTTTAAAGAGAGGTCTATCCTGTCAAGAAGGGCGTCAGGACAACATGATGGCGAAAGATAAACAGTAAACAGAGGGATTGACATGTCATTCACTTCACATAGAACATTCACACACGACAAATGTTCATCACCTGTTTTCTCCAGACTTTCCCCACATTATAGTTGAGCCCTACCTGAAGCACAGTGGTTGTACCTGAAGGTCATCAGTATCTCTTCAGTTATTTCTTCTCATTTAAATTAGGATTAACAAATTGTGCAACATTTGTTTTGAGCTATTTCTTGTATACAAATAAAATGTCATTTGTGATCATCTATAAATTTTGTTCACAGAAATTGCTCCCCCCAATGTTGGGTTTGAATCTTGTCAGGGGAAAATTTGTAGCTTTCACCAGAATTTTTATTACTACTTCTAGTGTTTTTCTATTGAAATTTCTTAGTCCTCCAAGTATTAATGCCTTTTATATTTTTGAGTATTTTATAAAAGCCTTAGAGATTGAATTGTCCTCTTATTTTATTTCCTTTTGGCCCCATAAGAGCTATCCAGATTATTAAATGTTAATGTGATAAATTGTTGTGGTTTACAATACATACATTATCCCATAGTATCATTAAGAGGAGCCTATCATGGTAGAATTTGTTGTGGGTCCTGTTCTAGTCTGGTGGCTTCCATGCATGTCTACCCACCCATATAGTGGATGTACTTTGACACAATTGTAATCATGGGCCAGGTTTGTGGTGGTTGGAATGTCGCCAGGACTTCGCAGTGTGACCTCTATATTGTCGCTGGATTAGATTTCTTTCTCGGGGACCATGCTGACCCAACTAATTCAAGTCTGGAAACCATAGCCTTTAATTGATGCAATTATGTGGTTATTTAATTGAATTTTCTCTTTTAACACTTTGCTATATAGATTTTTTTTTCTAAAAGTATTTTGAAACATAACAAACAAAAAGACACTATACAAAACATAAACAAAAAGTTTTTATTTATAATGTTTGGATTATCAGTAAGGTTGACCCAAATAGGTACTGTAAATAATGTCATTATGATACCAGACACTTGTTAGATTATGACAATGGAATTGTGTTAACATATATTTATGATCTGTTTATAGTGGCCTCTCTAGTTGATTAGCTAGCTATGCAAATTTACTTACTTATTTCTTTGTAATTGTGTAAATAATGTCATTATGATACCAGACACTTGTTAGATTATGACAATGGAATTGTTAACATATATTTATGATGTGTATATAGTGGCCTCTCTAGTTGATTAGCTAGCTATGCAAATTTACTTGCTTATTTCTTTGTAATTATGTAAATAATTTCACGCTTCATATATGTAAAATATTTTTGTTTAATAAATTCCAATAATGAGAATGGTGTCTTTATTTACATCCTGGCAATGCAACATCTACACAGTCATCTTCCATTGAATGGGGAATATTTAGAGCTCTTTCCACCTTATCCCACACCTTGATGGTTGCCAGCATTGATACAACAGTGTTGTGTTTTCTACAAGGGTGGATCAATAATAAATGATAAAAGTTTAATAGAAAAGGAAACAAATGTATATACACTTTTAAATTTAACTCTGTTGTTATATTAGAAAAAATTCTCAAGAAACCATCTGGCAACATTTTTTTTCCAATAAAAATGGTGACCAAAACAAACAGTTGCACCAAGTATGAAATGCGATCAGTAGTACTTTTTTTTTTTTTAAATCATGAAGGAGTTAAAACCATTTCAAAATAACTCCAGAATGAAATATGTTTACAGTGATAAATGTGTACCTCAAATTGAATTTTTGAGTAGGTTAAAAATTGAAAAGCGGTATAGAAAGTTTGGATGATGCACCGCGACCTGGCACCTCGTCTAAGGTTTGTGATGATGTAACCACCTGGCCCATTGACGAGATGATACAATACAAAAAAAATCTCATTCAGTACTTTTGTCTGAAGATGGTAACAACGCTGTTACAGAAATGTCACACACTATTTATTTGGATTTGGTCCATTACCTTTTGTTTAGAGTGTCTAAAAATAAAATGATTTCCTACTACAGTAAAACCTCCCTGTAAAGGACACCTAATTGCAGAGCCAAAGTGTCCTTTAGGGAGAGGTGTCCTCATACCGGGGAATTGCTAAATTGTAAAAATGGTAATTTTGCAAATGAAAACAGTCCTTTGTGGAGAGGTGTCCTCTAAAGGGAGGTTCTACTGTAGTCTCATATTTGAATGGGTATAGAAGAATGTAATCAAGATGTTTAATATGATGTGCAGAGAGTGAAAACTACAGGCTTTCCTATAGAGAGTTGTTTAAGGTTTCGGCAAAGACTCCATTAGCCACTTTGAGAAGTTAGGTGGCTCAGAGTTAGAGAAGAGTAGACATGTTCAAAGTAGTGTAATTGATAGAAAGGAATCAGAGTTAGACAACCAACTCCTCAGAGGAATGAAATTACCTCACCTAGACTCATTCAGATTGATCATCAACATAGTCATATTGATATTTTGCCGTGTCACAATGCCCAGCATAGTACACATTTGTACAATTGCCACTATTTCTTTAGAGGTTGTGTAAATTAGGCTAGATAGTTATTTTTTATTCGTTATCATTAACCCATGTTTATTTTAATCTTATTATATTATGGATTTATATTTAAAGGGAATACCTAATAGAATATTTGTGCATAGTAATGTCATGAACTTGTGAAAGTGGCTAATTTTTTATATATATCATTAAAAAATTTTTTTGAGAGATATTTATTGTTTGGTTCTTTAATGTGTGGATGCTTAAAGGATCCATGTCTTCCGCATTGGAGCACCAAAAACTTTTCTTGAATTATCCCTTTAGTTTTTGATGCTTGTGGGAGGGGAGAATGCTGAAGACGAACCTAACAAAATTAGTTGTAAATAGCTGGTGGCCTAAATAAATGGAATGAAAAGTAGCGGAGCAATGTTTATAATAAGAAGAGCTCACCTGTATGTTAGAGTGTTGTGGCAGGACAGTCCCTGAGGACCAATTCTGACAGCCAACTGTAGCATGCAGCCTGGACTATGAACCAAGGAAATGCCATGTTACAGGGGCTCACCTGTATGTTAGAGTGTTGTGGCAGGGCAGTCCCTGAGGACCAATTCTGACAGCCAACTGTAGCATGCAGCCTGGACTACGAACCAAGGAAACGCCATGTTACAGGAGCTCACCTGTATGTGAGAGTGTTGTGGCAGGGCAGTCCCTGAGGACCAATTCTGACAACCAACTGTAGCATGCAGCCTGGACTACGAACCAAGGAAATGTTACAGGAGCTCACCAGGGAGTGTGTGTGAGGAGCTATACCAAGCCTGTTGTAAGTGCTGGAAAGTGTTGCCAAAATATTTTTTATAAAAGGGCCTACAGACCTCCCTGGCCTTCCTAGGGACTACGCACCTTATGTGACCTGCCACACCCCGACTCCAAGAGGCCCTCAGTGATGGAGGCAGACCTGTGAGGTTCCATAGCCTGAAGAAGATGACTAGTCAATAGAAAGGCCTGAACCCCAATAACCACAGCCTCAACCTTCAACTGAGATGAAGGCCCGGAACACATCACCCAATAAAGTATGAAATTGTCTTTTGTTCTTTCTATTTTTTTTTTTTAATATTTATAATTTCATTTAAAAAAAAAATAAACATAATACATATAGATATCATTAGATTATATGGATTGCTCTATTTCAGAAAAAAAAATATATATATCATTTTGAAAATTATATATATAGTCGACTCTCGATAATTTGAAACTCAAGGGACCAAAGAAAATTTATCAAAATAACAAGAGTTTAAACAACTAAGAGGTTTCGTGTCTTGCCCTTTGTCAAACACGTTTGATCTCAAATTTTACACTTGTTCAATTATTCACAAATCATCATTTTAGAAAGAAGTCAGTAATTGATAAGGCACAATTGGATTATTGATTATAAACACAAGGTAATAAGAACAAATAGTGTGTGACGTTACAGCGTTGTTACCGAAACGTCGCACACTATTTATTTGGTCTTATTACCTTGTGTTCAAGTCAGTGGTTTTTTGTTGAGTGAGTATCATTGTCCAATGAATTTTAAATAGTGAGAATTGTGAAGAAATCATTATTTGTGGCGCATAGGGTAGTAAGAGATATCCTTGCCTCGCTCGGCGTGGGAAATTTGAGCTCTAACTTTGTTTAGTTAGTTCACACTTAGGTCTGGCTTGAAAAAGTCACCGGCAACATTTTCCTCATTTTTCAGATAGAATCTTACATTTTAATAAAATCAAGTAAACAAGAGTTTAATCAAAATTCAAGATTTATTATTTTAAACATTTGTAGTCATTGACAAATGTTTATTTGTGGTAAAATACTATTCCAACAACTTCAAATTACCGAGGGGACCTTTTAATATTGAATTATTCAAATTATCGAGAGTAGACTATATGTACAGTATAACCTCGTAATTCGACACTCGACTATAATTTGGCCATCTTCTAATGTCCTGACCACCAGCCTATCAAATAACAAACCGTAATTCGACATTATCAATAATACGACACTTCCGATAGTTCGACCATTTTAAAATTCAAATTTCAACAGTTGAATGTGTAAAAATACAACTATACCGCTAAAAAGGTATTACAGCGGCGGCGACGATAGGATCGCGCCTGTGCACTATTGGTTTCTGTTGTAGGTGATCATTTTAGAAATTCCTAAGAGAAAATATGTAAATTGTTCTAGCTGTTTGATTTAGAAGTTGTGTATGCAAATTTCTTTTTGTAAAAAGTTTTTTTTATTTTTTTTTTTTATGTTTGGTATATCTAAAAATTGTATGCGGAGAATAGAGGTTTTTCTTTGGGTTGCTTGTTATGTGTAAATGAGTGTGGAAGCTGATCTGTTTTGTTTAAAGATAATATATCAGTGATATATTATTACTTTACTCTGTTTTGATCATCTTGTTTTTATCATCATCTTGTAGACAACAAAATGTTTGTGAAACAATGAGCACATGTGCAAGAATTGTAAAAAGAATAAAATAATTATAATAGCATAAAATTGGTGTATCTTTCATTTATCTTTAAATATATATAAAGTGCAATTTCTTATAAAATAATTTTCACCATTAATATTCAACCTTTAATAGAAACGTATCAAATGGCGACGAAGAATTAATGTAAGTATGGCCACCACTAATTCAAATATCCAAGGTTTCGTGAAGGTGAAGATCTAAATTGTTATTTGGAACAATTAGAAGAATGTTTTTAAATTGAACAAAACATTAGAAGCAGACAAAGTATCTGTGTTATTAACGTCTATTGATGTTAATGTTTATAAGACTTTGCGCAATTTGTTGGTACCCAGTAGGCCAAGTGACCTTAAATATAAAGATTTAGTAGAGGTTTTAACCAACCATTTATATCCAATAAAAAATAAGCACTATGAAAGATATTTATTTCACAAGATTGTACAAAAAGAAAATGAGCCTGTGGGAAAATTTGTTTTGAGGCTTAAATCTCAGGCAGACAAGTGCAAATTTACTCACATAAATGAAAATTTGTTTGACCAATTCGTAAGTGGTTGCTACGATGAAGTTAGGCTTAAAAGGCTGCTAAGTGAACCTTTTTTAACGTTGATAGTACAATAAATATTGCAAATTCTGTAGAGGCAGCGAAGTCACAAGTAAATTTGATGAAAAATCCTGGTCATGATATTGATAAGTTGAAAGCCAGATCTAATAATTTTAAATTCCCATGTAAATACAATAATCCATGCAAAATTTGTGGAAAGCCTAACCACGATACGAAGTTATGCAAATTAAAAATGCTCAATGTTATATTTTCAATAAGAAAGGGCACATTGCTCCAGTATGTTGGAATAAAAAATCGGCCCAAAAATTCTGGAATGAATAAACCCAATCTGAATAAATTGAATACTATTCAGTGGCAACACATTAGAAAACGCACCAAAAATATTGGTAAACGTTAAAATTGAAGATGCAGACACTATAATGGAGGTTGACACTGGTGCAGACGTGTCTGTAGTTTCAAAGAAAATTTTTCTTACAAATCTCAAAAATCACTCTAGAGGAATACAGTGGAAATTTGAAAAGTTTTTCGGGAAATTTGATTCCAGTTTTTGGAAAATGCTTGGTAAATGTTAGTTACAAAAACTATCAGGAAAAACTACCTCTAATTGTGACAGGCGAAATATATATAAAGTGCTACTCTTTTTGTGTTGATTTCTTGCTTCCCTCTTTCTTATTATATTTTTGTTCTTGGTTTTTCTTTTTACTCTGTATATATCGTTATTTCCTTTGTCTCACTGCTTTGTTCTTATGCATACCTCTGGTGAATCCTGTATAGGGTCAGTGACCCTAAATAAAGGCTTTTTTGTTGTTGTTGGAAATATATATAAAGTGCAATTTATTATAAAATAATTTTCACCATTAATATTCAACATTTAATGCTCTGTGCGGATGCATTTTCAAGATTTCCACTTGAGGAAATAAATTCAAGGCTGCTAAGTGAACCTTTTTTAAACGTTTGATAGTACAATAAATATTGCAAATTCTGTAGAGGCAGCGAAGTCACAAGTAAATTTGATGAAAAATCCTGGTCATGATATTGATAAGTTGAAAGCCAGATCTAATAATTTTAAATTCCCATGTAAATACAATAATCCATGCAAAATTTGTGGAAAGCCTAACCACGATACGAAGTTATGCAAATTTAAAAATGCTCAATGTTATATTTTCAATAAGAAAGCGCACATTGCTCCAGTATGTTGGAATAAAAAATCGGCCCAAAATTCTGGAATGAATAAACCCAATCTGAATAAATTGAATACTATTCAGTGCAACACATTAGAAAACGCACCAAAAATATTGGTAAACGTTATCGTACAAGTTCTCTTTCTGTTACAGTCTTTCCTAGCTGGGGTGATCTCTTGTGCCAGTTTCTGTGCTCGTACAATATACATGTTGACATTTTCGTTTGGGTTCAATTTTAGTCTGGCTAGATCCAACATTAGGTCTATCCTTTTATTTTCTAGAGATCCTTCAAACCTTTTTCTTTATGTCGTACCAAATTCTTTTGGCCCTTTTATCGCCTCGAAAGATGATTGTTAAGTCATCCGAAAGTGACAATATTATTAGGCTGTATGCTTCCCGATTCTTTTTCTTCCAAATATCATATTCTAGTTTATTTTTTGTAAAGTCTGGCTCGTCATTAACAATTACGTCCTCGAAGAGATCTTTTGAATCTAGAATTGCTTCCATTTTCATGGACCACGTGGTATAGTTGTTTTCTTTTAACTGTTCGATTTTTGCTAAGTTATGTGTATCCATTTTTATTCATCTTTTATTTCTAAATTGGCGGTTAGTCCAATTATTTATTTTCTTTATGATTTAAATGGATCAATTGGCGGTTAGTCCAATTCGCGCGCCCAAACCACGCTCTGCTACCAAATTGATATAGGCTTAGCAAAATACGGTTATTCTTTTTGAGGATTTGTGGTTGTTTTTGTACTCACGTATGTTGTAGTTACGAGGACATCCCTTTAGATAAAAAACAAATATATATTTATTCAAGGAACGACTTGTTCCATTTACAATTGTTAAAACAAGCTAGCGGTAAACATCAGCAAGGTTTAAGGTAGTAGTTGGAAGTTACGTAATCGTAGTGACGTCAGCATCTATGATGATTAAAGTCAAAGTTTGCGTAACATTTAGGCCCTAATGATTTAATTTCAAGTAAGGACACATATATAAAATTTAATTTCCTTTGTAAATATATTTTGGATTTCATTAAGAAAAATGGTCTTTGATGTAACGATCTCAAGGAAATATTGGACATATCTTGTGGTTGTAAAACAATATATAGGTGTATGCGTGTATATGTGCGTATATATGTATATAATTTTCAAATTTAATGTTGTAACTGTAAATAAAATTCAAAGAATATCTCTATATGTAAATAATATTTATGAATCTTTCTAAGTTACTTTCTGTGTATCTTTCCATGTTGAATATTTTCTTTGTTATATTTGTATGTACATTTAGCGCAAGTGTCCCTAGGGGGACATAGCGTTTTGAATTGATATAAATAAATAAATAGGTTAAATTGATTCAACCCATTAATCAATCTCATGCACTAAATGTCAATAATATAATCACTACTTTTTAATTATTATTTAATAATCACAAATATCAATATACAGTTTGACTTTTTAAATATGCTATATATCATTATGAAATGTTTTTTACATGTTTAAGTACATTATATATGAATAATTATTTAATTTTTGTCGCAATTTGACATACTTTATAGCAGCCTCTTTCGAATATCAGATTTTTGATTAGATTCTTTTGATGTATGTAGACCATCTTTGTTTATTGATCTTTTTTATTGTTGTCGGTAATTCTCGAGGGAGGAGCTTGAGATTATGCGAGCTAAATGTTCATCAATCAAGGCTCTTCCAAGAACAACAACAAATTTATTCTATTCTTTGCGATCATTTTATATCAATCCAAAAATTAATAATTATAAAAAACACTTAAAAAAAAAAGCTTTTATTTAAAATGCACTAAAAATAACAAAATAAATATTTCTGAAGTATTGTTTTTTTTCTGAAGGTACCATTTAACAAATAAAATAATAGTCTTAGAAATAAAAGCGGTGGGGAATGATAATCATTTATGCAGCAAATAGGTATAAATTTAATGAAAGGCATAATCTTGCTAATCATTTGCTTCATATAAAATCACATTGATATAAAATTTATTATTATTGTACCCCACCGCTTTTATTTCTAAGTCTATTATTTTATTTGTTAAATGGTACCTTCAGAAAAAAAAAAAACAATACTTCAGAAATATTTATTTTGTTATTTTTAGTGCATTTTAAATAAAAGCTTTTTTTTAAAGTGTTTTTTATAATTAATTATTCACGCTATTTTTAGTCGTATATATGCCAGTCCAAAAAAAAAAAGCCTCATCACTGAGACGACGTTGGCCTTAAATAGCTGCAAGCCTGCTCGCAGCAGATTGGTCAATTCCTCGTGGGAGGTCGGAAGTGACGTAAACAAAATCCGTTACTAACAGAACTGCGTCTCTTTGCTTTTGAGAACCCTAAATTCATTGAATTATATTACAAAGTTAGAAACACCCAGTTGATTTTTGTTAGGGGATAATTGGTACATATAAAATTTGAATTATAATTAAACAATTGATTAAATAGTTAAAAGTAACATACTAATTGAAAAAGGGGAAATATTTAAAAAGGTGTCGTGAAATGTATGGTGGTATATTGTTACACACACACCTATATATATATAATGAATATAAATATATGCGTGATGATATTGGAATAAGATGACTAAATTATAACAGATCAAAATAATATATTTGTTGGCTTTTCTCATTTATTTGCTTGTAATTCCAAGGACATTTTAGATAGGAATCTGAATATTTGGATATCTAATTCCTTCCATGTCTTGAACATTTATTGAAAATTCCTTTCGCAACCTCCAGCATTGTCGCATTTTAGCCAAGAAAAATTGAAATTGACAGGTTCTGGGAAAAAATAGTTGTTTTTCAGTCAGAAAATGATAATGAAAATATTGCTGTATCATGTTTGATAATCAGATACAAAATTATATAGGGAAAAAATTCCAAAAGAGCAGAGACCACGGGTGAAGCGAGTTCACTTTTAGTATGCAGAAACAAAATTCTAACAGAAAACATTCATTCTAGTAGAAGACACAAAGCCAGATCATCTCTATATATAAACATGAATGTATGTGTGTGTGTGTGGTGTGTCTGTCCTTTATGCCTGACCAAACCACTCATTGGAACGCCATGAAACTTTGGGAAGTTATTTAGTATAGTACTGGGAAGGTTCTAGCAAATAAAATTTTTGAAATAACTTTTCGCCTAAAAATAATCAAGATAAATATTCTAATTTATCTGTTATAATTCAACAATCTGCTCTAAATATTATCATGCATATAGAAAAAAATTATTATATGCCTCTTCTTTATGCCGGACCAAACTACTCATTTCATCGCAATTTAACTTTGAGAAATTGTTTAATATACCACCAGGAAGGTTTCTATCTAATTATTAGTTTGAAAAACCTTTTTTTTTTAAATAAGGATAAATATTAATCTGTTATATTTTCAGCACTCTGATTTATTATCTCTGTATTATCTTTATATATATATAAATCAAAATTTGTCTGTCTGTTTATCGATAAACTCAGGAACTACTTAACCAAATGTCACCAAATTTTCCACATAACTACCAATGACCCTGAAGATGAAGAATTTACAATGCATTAAAATTAAGTAAAAAAAAAAATATTTTAAAATCTATATTTTATCTTTGTGTATAACTTTATTTATATAGCCACTTGCTATTTGACCATTTAGAACTTTGGGGAAAGTTATAAAGCTATTTTTTGTCAGATTTCCTTTTTTGTTTCGTTTTATTTCCCAAATTCCATTAAAATTTTTATTAAAAATTATTTTCATTATTAAGAAGGTTTTCAATGTGTCTGTATTCAAATTATTAATGACATTTTTGAAAGTAAAACAGTGTATACGGTATTAAATATGTATAATGGAACAATGGCTTAAAATATAATAGAAAGTAAGCTGAATGAAGACAAAAAAAAAAATGTTAAGAATTCCCTATGAATTGAAATGAAGTGATTTTGCCTATAAAATATCAAAACAAAAAATAGACTGGATTGATACACATTCAAAATGGTTAAAATGGCATTTATTAAGCCAAACAGTGTGAAAAAGTAGATACAGTAGAGCTTCCATTGAGAGGATGCCTAAAATCGTAGCTTAACCCGTCTCTCCAAGAGGCAGACTCTTATTAAAGGTCTATTAGAGATTCTTTAATATCAATTAGAATTTCCAATGAGAGACCACCTACAAGAGAAACAAGTTGAGTCATGTTTTTAGGTGGTCTTTCTTAAGAGACTCTATTTACATATATTAAAATCAACATTTTCTTACTGTTACGTTTAATTACTGCTAATCTCTATATATAAAATTGAATGTATGTCTGTCTATCTGTCAATTATTAATTGGACTGAGCGAGTATTGTGAGTTTCATTATTCTATATGGTCTGGAAGCATATTAAAATTAAATATACAAAATTTGAAAGGAAATTTGGAAATTTGTCCGTTCTTGGCCAACCTGACAACCCAGAAGTCTGAAAATTGGTCAGATAGCATTGTCATGAGGTTTGAACATGTGTACCAAATTTCATATTTCTAGGTGCCCTATAAGTATATTAATAAAAATTGATTACAAGATTTGGTGACAGACATCCAGACAGACAGACATGGAGGCAAGTTAAATAAAAGCTTTTAAATAAAAAAGTTGACCAATCTCAATGAAAATGGTACCATCAGAAAGAGCGTAAAAAGTATACCAAGAAAGTTTGACAAAGAAGGACAAATCGAAGGAAAATCGCTAAAAACGAACGGTTCGCGAGATATTGGCAAAACAAAATAAATAAAATTAAATATACAAAATTTGAAAGTAAATTTGGAAATTTGTCCGTTCTTGGCCAACCTGACAACCCAGAAGTCTGAAAATTGGGCAGCTAGCATTGTCATCAGGTTTGAACATGTGTACCAAATTTCATATTTCTAGGTGCCCTATAAGTATATTAAAAATTGATTACAAGATTTGGCGACAGACATCCAGACAGACAGATAGACAAGTTAAATAAAAGCTTTTAAAAATGAGGTAAAATAATTGCAGGTATATTTAAAAGGGCATAAAATACTAATGGTCATCGTCTGTATCGGTGAGAAGTTGATTATGACAAGAGAAGATATAGATACCTTTCACCAACTGGTCTCTAAGTCTCTTTTTTC
Organism: Cordylochernes scorpioides; assembly: GCA_030710605.1. Classification (NCBI taxonomy): domain Eukaryota; kingdom Metazoa; phylum Arthropoda; class Arachnida; order Pseudoscorpiones; family Chernetidae; genus Cordylochernes; species Cordylochernes scorpioides. Next base: position 2,708,336 of record CP092884.1, on the reverse strand, counting down.
CATCTTCCATTATGATATCATATTTCCTATATCTTCATCACATTTTTTTATCATTGAACATTGAGGAAATTGTTATCATCGTTTTTATTTATCTTGGGAAAAGAATGTCTGAAGTGGTTTTCCATTGAATGCATTTGAATATGTGTTTTGTCAAATCTTATATATATAGCGTTTAATATGCATATGTTTTCACAATAAATATATATATCTGGATAAAATATTAACAAGCTATAGACTTAGATCTGTTATATATGTTATATATATGGTAATTTAAACCAACAACATCATAATATAGCAAGATTTTCGTGTTATATAATAAACACTTCTGTAAATAATTATATGCATGATTGACATGTGTCCTTACATCATCATATGTAATGTACTTTGTACAAATTGAGGATAAATAAATAAAATGCTGTAATAGATTAATAGTTGAGCTAAAGCAAGAGATTGAGATAGAAGTCCAACGAGGCCTATAAAATGACAGGGCGTTGCCAGTGTACAATGACTCTCTTCCGATTCACGCCCTTATAGCATCTTCTGAAACCCAATACTTCCTCTCGGCAAAGATATATAAGCCTCCTACAGAGCCAGAAATAAATAGACTTCACCATCAGCGGGAGCACTCGTCGATTGTGTCCAAGGTCCACCTCATCGACCATGTAGAACAGTAAGAACTATTCTATTTCCATCTTTCGCTGCTTAGCTCGACTCCTATCTGTCACGGAACTTTCCTAGTGCAACTGTGCCTTTTCGTTTTTTTTGTAAATGGACATCCCCAAGCTTTCCACTCTGCCTCGACCATGACTGCCTGTACTCTGTGAGAACTGTTAAAGGTATTCCAAGGTACAGAGAGGTACCTGACGGCGACGGTCAATAGATGGCGTCTGGTTTTGACATCAATTTGACGGGAGAGGCGACCCTTGTCTCTTTAGATCAATATCCTCCCGGCAAAATTCCCATCTATTTATATATGTTGTAATATATTTCAATATATATTTAATATCCCCATATGTAATATAGTTATAGTGTAACAACCAACACTGTAGACACAATCCAACATGTCAGTTTGGCATCATGTAATACAAAAGGAAAAATTAAAATTGTATTGAGTGACAGCCGGCGCCAGACAGGAGAAAGGTCTCCGATTACACCGTCGGTCCAAAAAACCTATTCGGATTCCCAGATGTTCTCCCTCTTGCTAAAATATAGACCAGTTCCTCTCGGACACTAGAATAGATCAGACCCCCTCGACCCGTGTCCGGCTGCCATCTCTCTGAGGACATCCAACATGGCTTGTCATTTTGGGGCAATTCATTCACGCCTGAAACCACTCTGATCATTGTGGCCATCATGACTGCATCTAACCAACCACACTAGTCATCCGACAGGATAAACTCATCACCACACACACACATATATCTTCACCTGTTAATCGGGTTATTTTGCATAAAACTATGACAGTACCAGACGTACTCTATATGCTATAATAAAGAAATTGTAACAAATATCTATATATATATAAATGAATGTCTGTCTGTGTGTACTCTATAGATTCAAAAACCATACATCCAATCACCGTGAAATTTTGGGATATTATTAGGTATATCCCCGGAAAGGTTTTCGAAAAATAATTTCTTGAATATCCTGAATATCATTAGAGTTATTTGCAGATTTGTAGATTTAACTCGCAAGCAGCGCCACCATTGCGACGGAGATAGGCTTAGGTTTTGGCAGAAAGTCTGCTCCACGCCTGATGACCTTGGGTCTTTCAGGGCTAATATATTAAGTAAAACTAATTCAAATATTAGTGCTTTATAATGGCTATCTCCTTGAGGTTACCGATTAAAAAGTTTATTTTCTAATTTTAGATTGTATAAGAAACATACTTTATTTTAAGTAATGTACTTTATTTTAAAAAGTTTAAATAATTGTGCAAGACGATATATACGATATATAAAAATCAAAAGAAATAATGAGTATCGTTTAAATATAAAATTCGAATAAATATAAATGCGATGCTAAAAATTAAATAACTTACATTGAAGCTTTTGCATAGTTTCGTCCTGTAAGCATACCAACTTGATAAAAGTTTCCTGTTTTCCCTTTGAATTTGCTTGATACGAACCTCTATTCATTTTTGAATTAGTAGAAATCAGACGATAACCATAGGTCATAGCCATTCAAAAGTTGGTTTAGGTCGTCAATCCTTTGCGAACAAATGGAAATATCCACGCTGGCGCTCTCTCCGCAGATTTTTTAAAAGATATCCCGTGTCATTTTTTTTTTATTTGAGAGCCACCCCTCGCTTGAAGCAAATCCTTTAATTCCAAGAGACTGCGCGAAAGACTTGAACATGAAACCGCCGACGGAACGTTTTGTCCTTTACACTGACGAAACCACTTAACCAAGCTCTGATCTCCGCCCCTAGAGCGTGGGAATATTGATCTCTTACTTTATTTAGTTGGTTCGCGGGCTGATCTGGCTTGAGAAAGTCGCCGGCAACATTTTCCCTCATATCTTAATATCAACACTTGATATTTATAAATAAGAAAATGTTTATATGTTTGTTGCGCATAAACGTTTCTGCAATGCTTGACCTATCCGAATAAACCTCAGGATATCTTGGATTTAGAGTTGCTTCTTAGAAAGAAGCTCACGGTCAGAATTTCGAGCTCTGAATATGCAGCTAATATTTGGTTATATATAAAAGGGGCGTACCTGGTGTTAGGTTTATTAATTCAAATAATTTTTCTCTGTATAAATAAATTATATAAATATATGAATAAATATAAATTGATGATGATAATATTAGCTAGCATATGTTAATTAACAATTTGGCAACGTAGTTAGTGCCTTCTTGATCCTTTCTTGTTTTTTGTATTTCTTCTTAATTCTTAAATTTTACTTTTGTAGTTTCTATGCATAAAGATAATATTAAAAAATATATTTAAGTAACATTTTCTCTTTTTTACCCCCAAAAACACCAACAATTGGTAGCAGAGCATGGTTTACGCAAAAAAGGTAAACAAACGCCATTTTGAAAAAGAAAGATAGAAAATATCATTAAGGTTCGAAAAGAACATATTAAGTAAAAATTCAAAATGGCTGAATCATCGATGAATATCCGAAAATTTGATGAAAATAATTTCACAAGTTGGAAATTTCGCATCATTTGTATTTTGGAAGGCAAAGATCTAGATGGCTTTATAAAAGAAGATCCTCCAAAAGATGAAAAAATAACTGTCGATTGGAAAAGAAAAGATGCCCAAGCTAGAGGGATAATAACTTGTGCAATGGATGACACACAAGTAAGTTTAATTTTAACATGCAAAACAAGTAAAGAAATTTGTACTGCTTTGCATTCTAGATATGAGGGTAACATAAAGAGAAAATGCATAGAGGCTAAAAACAATGTATCTAGATTAACAATGAAAAAAGAGGAAACCTGGGAACAATATTTGCTTAGAGCAGAGAAATTATTGCAAGAAGCAAGAATTTTGGGTGGATCAATAGAAGATGAAGAATTCATCACAGCTTTTATTAGAGGGCTACCCCCAAAATACAATCTTGTCTCAATGCAATTTGATAATTACCCAGATGCTACTATTTCTGATATAAGAAGAATTTTTGAGCTCCATGAAGAAAGAAACAAGAACAACAAGGATGAAAATGCTGCATATAATATGGGCCATAAATTTAACAAAAACTTTAAGAAAAATTCAAATGATTCTAATAGAGAAAGAAAACCCAAATGTTTCATTTGTCAAAAGTTTGGACATAAAGTAGCAGTATGCTGGTTCAACCCAGTTAACAAAAGAAAAGAAAACAATCAAGGGAATTCTATACAAACAATCCCCAAACAAACATTTTAAAAAAATAAACAATATACTTCTAGGGCTTCTTTGATAGGAGAAAATCATAATCAAGAAACTGCCATGAACTTAAGTTCCAGAGTTCAGCAATAAATGCAAGTGGATACTAGACAGTGGAGCAACAAGCCATATGTCTAAAGACATTAATCTAATAGATGATCTTCAAGATGATAGTAGAAAAATCACTCTTCCTGATGATAGATTCATCAAATCAAATGGTATTGGAACTGTTGAAATTTATCAGGATAATAATCATCTTTTAACACTAAAAGAAGTTCTATATGTACCTGTACTCAACAATAATTTAATATCAGTAAGTAAAATAACTGAAGATCAAAAACAGATTATATTTGATGAGAATGGTGCAAGGATAATAGATAACAATGGATCCAGCATTATAACTGCAAAAAGGGAAGATAACATTTATACAATTGATGCATGTGCAAACATCAAACTGGAAGAAAATGTGTTCAAAACACAAGAAAATAATTGGAAATTTTGGCACAAACGCCTTGCACATATAAATGAAAATTATATGAATATGATGCTAAAAGACTCCATGGTATATGGATTCAGTTGTTCACCAATTAATAACTTAGAACCATGTATCACATGCATTCAATCAAAGTTTACTAGATTGCCATTTAAAGATATTGATTCAAAGCAATCAACCAAACCCCTTGATCTCATTCATATGGATTTAATAGGTCCATTTCAGCATGAATCCATTGGCAGAGCAATATATGTGCTGAACATAGTTGATGACTTTTCAAGGAAAATATTCCCCAAGTTCCTTAAAAGCAAATTAGAAACCTTTGCCAAACTAAAGGAATTTATTGAACTTATAGAAACATAAAAGGTACAAAAATCAAAAGAATAAGGTCTGATAATGGAGGGGAATTTACAAATAGACAATTAAGCTCTTATTTGATAGAAAAGGGAATAAAACATCAATTTACAACCTTTTATTCACCCTCTCAAAATGGAATAGTGGAAAGAGCAAATAGAAGTTTAATTGAAGGTACAAGAGCACTATTGATAGATACACAATTGCCACCAAAATTCTGGGCAGAAGCCATGAACACTTATTCTTATATAAAAAATAGAACTCCACATAAAAGGAATGATAAAACCACCCCTGAAGAACTATTTACAGGAAAGAAACCTACTATAAAACATTTAAAAGTTATTGGATGCAGAGCTGAATATTGGATTCCTAAATTCAAAAGATACAAATTTGAAAAAAATCACAAAATCAGGTATATTTGTTGGATACTCAAATAAAAGAAAAGCATTTAGAATCTGTGACCCTAAAATTTATGCAATTACTGAAACAAGGGATGTAAGCTTCATTGAAAAAGAAAAGGGAGCTGAACTACTTAGTAATGAAGTAAAAGCTGAATTGCCAGATCATGTATTAATTGACCTAAATTTTTGTCATAAAATTGGTCAAAAAGAAGAGGAACCAATTCCTATTCACCAAGGAAATGTTCCAGAATCCACAAGTAATGAGACAGATGAAGATAAAAATGTCTACAACTTGAGACCTACCCCTGAACAAGGATTTTACTATGAATCATCATTATCTGATGAAGACACATCACAAGATGACACCACTTCTGATCCTACCTACCATCCAGGAGATAATGTAATGAAGGTTGATTCATTACCAATTATACCAACTGATTATGAAGAGGCAATAAACTCTCCAGATAAAGAAAAATGGCTTCAAGCCATGAAAGGTGAAATAGTTTCTTTAAAAACTCACAAGGTGTGGGATGTTTTACCAATGACTAAAACCATTAAGCCTATCAAATCAAAATGGGTGTTTTCAATTAAAAATAGCCATGATCCTTTAAATCCCATATATAAAGCAAGATTGGTTGCTGTAGGATGTTCACAAAAATTAGGAGTAGACTATTCAGAAACTTATTCACCTGTGATAAAATCAGATTCTCTAAGGACTTTAATTGCTTTTGCAGCAATGAAAAATTTGCATATTCATCATTTTGATATAGAAACTGCCTTTTTGTATGGTAAGTTGGAAGAGACTATATACATGTCACAGCCTAAAGGATTTGAATTTCAAGAAGAAGGTAAGAAATTTGTTTGTAAACTTAATCAGGCCATTTATGGACTTAAACAAGCAGGCAGAATCTTTTATGAAACCTTTACTAAATATCTTCTTCAAATAAGATTTAAAATTTTTAATTCAGATAAATGCTTATTTTCATACTAAAATAATGACTCAATTCTTTTTTTGGGACTTTATGTTGATGATATCATTATTTGTAATACTGATTCTAAAATTTTAAATGATATTTTAAATAAGTTAACACTTTGTTTTAAAATAAAGAAAAATGCTAATCTTTTAAGTGTTTTAGGAATTGAAATATTAAAATATAATGACAAAATAATTCTAAAACAACAGAAATATATTGAAAAACTTTTATTAAAATATAATATGTTAGATTGTAAAACTGTTAATACACCCCTTGATGTATATACTGATTTGGAAAATTTTAATAATTCAAAGGTAATTGATAAAAAGAAATATCAGGAAATTATTGGATCTTTAGTTTACCTTGCTACTAAAACTTGGCCTGACATTTCATATTCCACTTCACTTTTAAGCAGATTTAGTCAGGATCCAAGAGAAATCCATTTTAGTGCAGCAAAAAGAATTATAAGATATCTTAAAGGAACAAAAGACCTTGGATTAGTTTACTCTAAGGGAAAAAATATTTTAAATGGCTATAGTGATGCATCATGGAAATGTGGTAGAGGAACACAAAAATCAACAAGTGGTATGACTTTTTATTTTGGAAATAATTTAATAAGCTGGCAAGCAAAAACAATCCCTACAGTATGTTTATCTACATGTGAAAGTGAACTTTTTCCTCTTGTGCAATGTTTAAAAAGAGGCATATATTTACAATACCTTATTGAAGAACTTACTAGTGTAAAATATAAAATTAATTTGTTTTGTGATAACCAATCAACAATATTTCTTTGTAAATCAGGAATGACAAATGATAAATCAAATCATATGATTAGAAATATTTCATTTTTACATTCTAATTTGAATAATGTTGTATATAACTTAAATTTTGTGCCTACCAATGAGAATGTTTCAGATATTTTTACTAAGGCCTTAACAAGGGAAAAACATCATATGTTTATACATTCTTTAAATATGGAAAGATATATATAACTTCATTAAATATGTATGTACATAAATTCACTTGTTATATTTTTAAAATATGTTTTTTGATATATGTTTTTCACTTTATGTAAAATGTGGCCTATGCCAAACAAAAGCTTGTATATAAGTGAAAGCATGGGGAGGTATCGCCATCTATGTTTGAGTTTTTAAACTGTTTATATTTCTGAAGAAAAATTGAGATTGAATTAAAGGCGGGATTTGTTAGGTTTATTAATCCAAATAATTTTTCTCTGTATAAATAAATTATATAAATATATGAATAAATATAAATTGATGATGATAATATTAGCCAGCATATGTTAATTAACAATTTGGGAACGTAGTTACTGCCTTCTTGATCCTTTCTTGTTTTTTGTATTTCTTCTTAATTCTTAAAATTTGCTTTTGTAGTTTCTATGCATAAAGATAATATTAAAAAATATATTTAAGTAACATTTTCTCTTTTTTACCCCCAAAACGACCAACACCTGGATCTGTAAGGAAACCACATTTTTCTCAAAATATTTCGAGAGATTGCTTCCTCTATCTCTCTCTCTTTATCAATTTATTGCACAATAAACTTGATTTACAAATTCTTGTAGATCACTTGGAAACAACTTTGTCATTGGTAAAAATATTTGAGAAAAAATTGTTTTTTTTTTCTTTACAGATCCAGATACGCCCTTTTTATTTAAACGTATTTAATGGATCTCCTTTTGACTAAAAAAAAATTAGGTTGATCTGAATATTGAATTTTTTTCGCAATATTTGGTGAATTTTTATGAAATTTCAGCAACACATAAAGTGTATAAAAGATAAATCCCTTCGCAATAAATTTTATTCAATTTTATATATACACCTATTGCGAAAGATTTTATATTTTATAAATAATACAAGCGGATGTACCCGGCTTCGCCCGGTTTTTACTCGAGTAAAGGTTTCTGTTACACAGACTTTGACTTTAATCATCATAGATGCTGACGTCACTACGATGACATAACTTCCAACTTCTACCTTCAAACTTGCTGTTATTGTTTACCGCTAACTTGTTTTAACAATATATGTAATGGAACAAGTCGTTCCTTAAATAAATATATATTTGTTTTTATCAGAAGGGATGTCCTCATAACTACAACATACGTGAGTACAAACAAAACAACCAGAAATCCTCAAAAAGATTTTGTTCAATTTTGCTAAGCCTATATCAATTTGGTAGCAGTGCGTGGTTTGGGCGCGCGAATTGGACTAACCGCCAATTGATCCATTTAAATCATAAAGAAAATAAATAATTGGACTAACCGCCAATTTAGAAAATAAATATTGAATAAAAATGGATACACATAACTTAGCAAAAATCGAACAGTTAACAGAAAACAACTATACCACGTGGTCCATGAAAATGGAAGCAATTCTAGATTCAAAAGATCTCTTCGAGGACGTAATTGTTAATGACGAGCCAGACTTTACAAATAATAAACTTGAATATGATATTTGGAAGAAAAAGAATCGGGAAGCATACAGCCTAATAATATTGTCACTTTCGGATGACTTAACAATCATCTTTCGAGGCGATAAAAGAGCCAAAAGAATTTGGTACGACATAAAGAAAAGGTTTGAAGGATCTCTAGAAAATAAAAGGATAGACCTAATGTTGGATCTAGCCAGACTAAAATTGAACCCAAATGAAAATGTCAACATGTATATTGTACGAGCACAGAAACTGGCACAAGAGATCACCCAGCTAGGAAAGACTGTAACAGAAAGAGAACTTGTACGATACATTGTTGAAGGACTCATACCTAACTTTGACACGATCGCAGCAGCACTGTCAATAAACAGAGAAATCTCCTTACCAGACTTGAGACAAACTCTACTGGATTTCGAGAAGAAAAGACAGGACAGAAGCAAAAATCCTGAGAATGCTTTCAGATCATCAGGCAACCAATTCAAAGAAAAGTCATGCTTTATTTGCAAAAGAAAAGGACATTTCAAGAAAGACTGTTGGTTCAACCCTAACAACAAAAGAAATCAAAATAATACAACAAACAAAAATAACATGGCCAGTACAAGGAACTACCATAAAGGACCAAAACAAAACAAAGACACAGCCAGATCAGCAATCCAAGAACGAACGGAGGAACCATCCCAACGAAGAGACTCCACTTCAGAATACGCACTACATGCAAGCACAAGGGAGGAACGCCCGACAACTCAGGACGTGTGGATAATTGATTCTGCGTGCACAAGCCACATGACTTCCCATGGTGATTGGATCGAGCACAAGACGGAGGAGAGAAGAAGCATACAAGTGGCGGAAGAAGGGAGACACATCGAATCTGCCTCATCAGGATTAATCCAAGCTACTGTACAAGGTAAGGACAAACTTAACAACGCTGTAACCCTGCATAATGTCCTCCATGTACCACACCTGAAAGGAAATCTAATGTCCATTCCAAGCGTAGTAAGAAGAGGGAACTCTGTTCTTTTGAATTCTGAAGGAGCATACATATACTCTTCTGATGACAAGCTAATAGGAACAGGAAACTTTGATGGTAACATGTACACATTGAACCTATCACGTTTATCTGAAGCAACTCATGTTCCAAGTGAACATTGCTTGATTTCAAAGGACAATTCTAGGACTGCATGGCACAGAAGGTTAGGACATCCTAGTAACAACAAACTAGACCTGATTTTGAAGAACAATCTTCTAAAAGGCTTGGACTCTATAAATGGTACCCTTGATCAATGTGATGCTTGCTCATTGGGAAAAATGACCAAAGTACCCTATGTTCACACAGATGGCAATCAGGAAAGCTACCCCTTTGAAGCCATTTATGTCGATCTCTGTGGTCCAATGAGAATAAACTCTTTGGGCGGAAGTAAATATTTCTTGACCATCGTAGATGGATTCTCTAGGAGAATATTTGTAGAATTTCTCAAAGATAAACTCTCGGCAGCAGAAGTTTTGAAGAAGTTTATTGTAAAGAGAGAAAACGAGCTAAACTCAAAACTAAAACGACTTAGAACAGATAACGGAACAGAATTTATCAATAAAAACCTTGAAACATTCATAGAATCCAAAGGAATTAAACATGAACTAACTACACCGTACACTCCAAGAAGCAATGGGAGAGTTGAAAGAGCTAACAGAACACTATTAGACAAAGGCCGAACACTTCTGGCAGACTCCCAATTACCCCTACACTTCTGGGCAGAAGCTGTGAATACAGCTGCATATCTGTACAATCTAACTCCCACAACCAATGACCCAGACACTACCCCTATGGAAAAATGGAAAGGTAAAAAGCCATCCGTCTCTCACATCATGAGATTTGGTTGTGAAGTCTTCTATAAACTCGAGAATCATCAAAGACACAAACTAGAAGCTAAATCTAAGAGAGGAATATTTGTAGGCTATTCAAGATGCAGAAGAGCTTATCGAGTATTTGATATCACAGCGAGAGTCATTCTTGAAACCGCAGACATTCACTTCAGAGAGAACAATAATGTCATCTCGGACGAAAAACAAAGTGATAATAATACGGACACTGACACATATTTCTTCATTCAGGAGGATGAACAACTGGACAATCATGTTCTATCAGATGTTGATATTGAAGAGCCAGCACCAGATACCATGATCAACAGACAGACAGAGTCAAGTGGATCAGACAGACCACAAAGAACTCGAACAATACCTAAAAGATTCGAAGACTACGTTCTGGCTACTACGAATGAAACCATTCCGAAAGACTATGATGAAGCCATCGCATGCGAAGACAACAAACATTGGGAGAACGCAATGCTTGAGGAAATACAGAACATGTACTCGCATCAAGTTTGGGAACTGGTACCTAGACCTGTAAACGCTAAAGTTGTCAAAAGTAAATGGGTGTTCAAAATATCTAAAGACCAAGAAAACAAAACTTACAAAGCTAGACTTGTTGCAATGGGATACAACCAAATCCCAGGAAGAGATTACAACGAAAGTTTCAGCCCTGTAATTAAAAATGCGACCCTCAGGACTGTTTTGTCAATGGCAGCAACAAAAGATTCGGTCATTAAACTATTTGATGTAAAAGCAGCCTATCTAAATGGAAACATTGAAAACACAATATTCATGGAACAACCTGCTGGATTTGTCCAAGACAGAAACAAAGTTTGCAAACTCAACAAAAGTATTTACGGTCTACCTCAATCCGGAAGATCGTGGTATGAGAAATTCATTCAAGTACTTCATGACTGTGGACTAAAAAAACTTAAATCTGATCCTTGCCTATTTAAATGGAAGAATGAAGATAAATACTTCTATGTAGGGATATATGTTGATGACTTTATCACTGTCTCAGATTCTGAAGATACCTCAAACAGATTCATCAATAAATTGAGACAGCACCTGGAAATAAAGGTGTAACATGTAAAGGCATGTTTTTGGGAATCAAGATCATACAAGACAAGGAGGGAATTTCGCTACAGCAAAGCCACTATGTACAACAAATATTGCAGAAATATGGAATGGAAAATTGTAAGGAAGTTCCAACACCAGGTTCCAAAGAAATCAATTTGGACAATCATGTTGAAGATGACAATTGTGATCAGCACACTTACCAAGAAGCCCTTGGAATGCTAATGTTTCTAGCTGTTAACACCAGACCCGACATCGCTTACATCACTAGCAAACTTTCACAATACTCCAGACAACCAAAACAGATGCACTGGACAGCAATCAAAAGAGTGATGAGATACCTACGAGGAACAATTGACCTAGGAGTGAAATTTGAAAGAGGGAAGACTGGAATCCTGAAGTCCTACGCCGATGCCAGCTGGTCGACCACTCATGACGGAAAATCCTACGGCGGATATGTATTGAAGCTCGGCGAAGCAACTATAGACTGGAAAAGTAGTAAACAACCACTGGTCGCCCTCTCCACAATGGAAGCGGAAATGATAGCTGCTTGTGAAAGCTGCTGTCAAATCAAGTGGATAATAAACCTGTTACGAGAGCTGGAAGAATGGAATTTCATGGAAAAACCAACTGCGATCTATACAGACAGTCAGTCATTGATCAACTGGATCTCCAGCCCTAAACAAAGCAGTCGCTGTAGACATATCAACAGAAAGTACCACTTCTTGAGAGACTGTTATGAATCCAGAGACATCTGCCTTCTGTACAAGCCATCTCAGGACCTGGAGGCGGATATCTTCACAAAGGACCTATCCCGAGACCAGATGAAGAAACACCTGGAGAGCCTCAGCATCGTGGGAATAAAGCCAAAGTAAGGAGGGAATTGTTACACAGACTTTGACTTTAATCATCATAGATGCTGACGTCACTACGATGACATAACTTCCAACTTCTACCTTCAAACTTGCTGTTATTGTTTACCGCTAACTTGTTTTAACAATATATGTAATGGAACAAGTCGTTCCTTAAATAAATATATATTTGTTTTTATCAGAAGGGATGTCCTCATAACTACAACATACGTGAGTACAAACAAAACAACCAGAAATCCTCAAAAAGATTTTGTTCAATTTTGCTAAGCCTATATCAGTTTCTCTAACGAACATTTGTTAAAGCAATTCTAGAAAACATCCAACCCCTACTGAATCTTTACTTGGCAAGATAACTTTATGTTTGATTATCTGCTCCACCTAGCTGTACCCGTTCAAACGTTGGTCTTTGAACAAAAAGGCAGTTTTAATACCTAAATAATAATTTATTAATGATCAAATGTATACAATACATCAAAATGAAAATTGACAATAAAATTATCCCTACATAAATGTCATTTGAATATAACATATGTAAAATAATAATAGATATATTTTGATAATTTGAAACTCGTAAATTTGAATCTCTCGATAAATTGAATATTTTTCCCAGTCCCTTGAAAAATACTCGATAAGTTGAATAAAATCAATATTAATTGGTTCCCTCGGTAATTGGAAGTTAAAGGAATAGTATCTTGCCACAAACGAACATTTGTGAATAGCTGTATTTAAAATAATAAATCACTAATTTCGTAATGAAGCTTTTCTTTACTTGATTTTATTAATATGTGAGATGCTATCTGAAAATTAAAAATGAAAATGCATATCCCACCGGGCGCACATGAGCCTTTCTAGATGGCAGAGCGCCATCAAGCCTCTGGGACCAAATTTTGGTCTTAGAGGTACAGTCTGCACCACGCTGACGAGAGCCAACAGCCCGAAACGCGTTTGTGGTTGACTTTTATTGATTGTTCAAGATATTAGGTCGGCCAAATATCTTGGAAAAATTTAATTAAACGTTTAGTTTATTTTTGTTTCACTAGATGGCGCTCTGCCATCTAGAAATGCTCATGTGAGCCTGGTCAGGATATGCCATTTTTATTTAAAATATATACACTGCGTGACATTGAAAATGGAACACCAAGAAATAGTGGCCAGAAAGTGATGAAACTCGGCAGACAGAGAGCGACAGGGACGAACAATAAGTGATCTTTATTTCAAAATGATAGTCATAATACAGAGCGAGAACGGCGTCGGCTTAGTAGCAAGTAGGACCACCGCGGACGGCGATGCACGCAGCAACACGTCTAGGTAGAGAGTCAATCAGAGTACGGATGGCGTCCTGAGGGATGGCTCTCCTTTCCCTCTCAACCATTTGCCACAGTTCATCTTCTGAACGCGGCTGTGGCAAGGCATGCAAACGGCGTCCAATGATGTCCCAGACGTGCTCGATTGGTGAGAGATCAGGAGAGTACGGTGGCCAGGGAAGCATCTGTACATCTTGCAGAGCTTGTTGGCTAATGCGAGCAGTGTGCGGTCGGGCGTTATCCTGCTGATAAAGGGCATTGGGTACCCCCTGAAGGTAGGGGAGTGTCACCGGTCGCAGCACATCATCAACGTATCGTTGGGCCGTCATAGTGCCCTGAATACGAAGTAAAGGTGACCTGGAATCATACGCGATTGCGCCCCAAACCATGATTCCACGTTGTCGCACGGTGGGGCGTTCCACAATTGCTGCCGGATTGGACCTTTCTCCACGTCGACGCCACACGCGTACACGGCGACTATCACTGGACAAGCAGAAACGCGACTCATCTGAGAACACGACCCTGTGCCATTCCGTCATCCACGTCGATCTAGCCCGGCACCATTCCAAACGTTGGCGCCTATTCGGCGGGGTCAATGGCAGTCTTCTTAGCGGACGGCATGAGTGCAAGCCATTAGCAACCAATCGACGGGAAATGGTTCTGGTCGAGATGGAATGATCTAGGGTGTCTTGCACATGTTGCAGGATGGCGGTACAAGTGGCTTGTGGGGCCGCCACTGCTTGTCGAAGGATACGCCGATCCACACGTGCTGACGTCACTCTGGTTGCACCGCCATTCCTATAAATTGCCACATTTCCTTGTTCCAACCATCTTCTCCACAGTCGGTGCACCGTGGAAGCACCAAGGTGTGTATCAGCTGCGATTTGACGTATGGACCAACCTGCCCTTTTCAGTCCGATCACCATGCCCCTCGTAAAAGCGTCTGTCTGCTTGAACTGCCTCCGTTTACGATGACCTGGCATTCTCTGTTATTACACGTGTCTTTTGACACAAGAACAAAATTTCTACAATGATTTTCCTTGAAGAAATAACGACACGAATACTGTCCTTTCTGCAAGTTCCTTCCCTTATATCTTACTCCATGTGCGCACGAGTGCTGCGCATTTTACATCATTTGCATAACTCGGATAGGCGCGTCTACCCTGAAATTTGCATAATTTTCTGGCAACTATTTCTTGGTGTTCCATTTTCAATGACACGCAGTGTATAGAGAGAAAGAGGTGTTGTATAAGTTCAATTATTTTGGAGAACTATAAAGAGAGGAAGAATTTTCTCAGCTCTCCTTCCTCTAATAGATTACAATTTATCTTCAGAAAAGAAGAAGGCGATTCCAGTTTTATTTTTCGGCCGATCAATATAATGGCACAAACATTCTACCAACTTTCAAATAAAAAACACCGGTGAAATTTAATAGTTTGAAACACGTTTAATCAATCATTTCTGGCACAAATCTCTAAACCAACTTTACCAGAATATTTATCTGCATATATTCAGCATCCATTTAAAATCAAATAATATATATAATATAATGCTATCCAATTCCAATACAATATTTTTTTATATTTTTAAAACAAGAATAAACTTAAGAAAAAAGCATCTCCTTATCGTGCAACTGAAAGTTGCTAATGGCTTGCGCCATCTATCGGAATGAATATCAACTATTCTCGTTGATTTTTAATTATTCCAGAATTGGCCAAATACCCATTCTTGATTAATCAAGAAAAGCTAACCACGGACGCGTTTCGGGCTGTTGGCCCTCATCAGCGTGGTGCAAGCTGTACCTTAACGACCAAAAAATTGGTCATTAAGGCATCCTGAAAAATCATGAAACGGGTAGTTAAGGCCAGAATTGCGTGAGAACGCTACACAATGTGAAAAAAATAGTACAAATGTAATATTGTACTGGGATAAGGTGCATAAATTAAGAAAAAACTTACCTCTCTTAATACAAGTCTTCATAAATATATTATTTAAAGCTGATGGTATTTTTTGGTCTTGGCCAAAATACCGAGAAGTTGGTATAGAGAAAATCCCCTGGAACACCGAGTGTGAGAGTAATTATTCAATATTCTATTATGTAATTTCAGTTATTATTTTTACATATTATATTACATATAATGGGATCTTTCGGTTAAAATCCATGTTCATTAGGTGCTGTCATGTTTCGCCCACACACAATTTTCGCCGAATTTAAAAAGAATGAACATTCTAAATCACACACATATTATTTTGGTTGATCAATTATGAATGTATTTTTTTAAATTATAATTATTGCCGGGCATAACGGCAGGATAGCTCAATATCATATTATATATAAGCATCCAGTATAATAGCGATATGGGAGTTTAAATTGGCAACACGCTGGGTGAGTTCACCAATTATAAATCAAGTTCCTTCCAAAACTTTTCATCGCATTAAGGACGGTAGGAAGAGAGAGAGATTTTTTATTAATAAATGAATAAATGAGCTAAAAGGTATTGTATTATTTGGAGTTTATTTTATCTTTTATTTATCTGTACAACTTTCCGCTAAAAACTCTGGATCAAAGCTTAAAAAATTCCTTTCAAACCCAAAATCGAAAAACTTTATGGGTCGGATCTCGCCGATTGACTTTTCAAGACATTTCTATTCTTTGTAAGAATGGCTGGAATTCACCCTCCACTTGCTGCCAGAGTTCCAAACATTTTTTCGTTCCCAGTTAATTACTTAATTAAGTCCTTCTTTTTATGGTTTACAAATTGATTTTTAAGCTCGCAAATCTCGGTTCAATTAAGTCTGAATCAATGTTAGTACCCTTAGAACTGGTTTCCATCTTTATATAAAGTTACGCGTGCATAAATTCTAATATTCTATGAAAATATATGGATATTCCACATATATGTATGTTATATTAAAATATTATGGATTCCCCGCTAGGTGGCCAACCGAAGAGGCAGCAGGTAACTACGGCTCTCGCCAAGTACTATTATTTCTTCATATCTTTTGCCTTTTATCCCTCTTATTTAAAAAAATTGTGCTAGTTCAGCAATAGAGTAGAAATTTGATTTTGAAAATGAATTTAACTATGATTTTTTTTAATTCATTACGTGTCAGTTAAAGCTGCGAGCTTGCTTGTTTCTTGATTATGCAAATCTGGACTTTATTGACGACAATGATGCAAATTTCGATAAAGTGGCTGACCTAGATCAAGTTAAAAACATTCATCTTACTCGATACGTTCGTTATCGTAAATCAAATCTGAGAATAATCATACTTTCATTGCTGCTAATTTCGGGTATCGAAAGTAATCCAGGCCCTAAAGCTACTAGACAAACAACGCTAGAAACTTCTATGGAGAAAGATTTAAGAGAACTGATTGCGGCACTTACTGTTAAAATTGACGACTGGGGATCAAAAATAGAATCTAGGCTATCTGCGATTGAACTAGGTATGCAGAAATTCGACTCCCGTGTACAGCAGCTCGAGTCTTCACTAGAAGATACCACGTGTGCGGTTGCATCGAACGCAAAAAAGATTAGCGAATTCGAGAGGCGAGTTGAGTTTTTAGAGATGAAAAACAGAGAGAAGAACCTAGTTTTTTTATGGCATTGAAGGTAGTGGTACAGAAACGTCGAACGAATCCCACGTCAAAATAAAAAGATTATTAAAGGAAAAGATGCAAATTTCCGACGAGATCGATGTTTCCAAGTGCTGGAGGCTATCCAAAAGAGATAAAGCCCCAATTTTGGTCGAGGTTTCCGAACAGAGTGAGAGAATGAAGATATTAAAAAATTCATTCAAACTTAAAGATTTAAATGTCTTCGTGAACAAGGATTACTCCCCTAGCATCAGAGAACAGCGCAGAATATTGATTTCTAAACGGAAAGAACTCTTAAATAAAGGAATCAATGCAAAACTAAGAGATAACAAATTGATTGTCAATGGCACGGTTTACCAAGTTTCTAATGGTAAAATTACTACCAAGGAGGGTGCTGAACTATAGCAATTGGATTGAAATACACAGAGACTATCAATAGATCATCCAATCTTGCCGCCAAATAGAAAAACCCGAAATACATGCTCAGTTGATCATCGCCACTCAAATTACCCTACAAATAAGCCTTTAAAAGCAAAAGGTAATCCCTTAAGGATCATATACTGGAATATAAATGGATTTTTTAGAATTACTTCGGTCTTCTCTCTCTTCGATTACTTGAAATCGTTTGATATTTTTGCTGTAACTGAAACCTGGTGCCACTATTTACTTGACCTAGCTGTAGACGATTTTGAGTTTTACCAATCACCAGCTGTTAAACCTTCGAACCGAGGGAGAAGCTCTGGAGGAATAATTGTAGGAATTAGAAAAGAAATCCAAGGCTTAATCTACAAAGTTGAAATTGAGCCTAAATGGATCTCGGTTATATTTAAACTGGCTTCAATAGCAGACTCACCCCTAGTGTGTACAATTTTTGCTTACTTACCCCCAAGCGAATTACAGCTAGAAAATTTGAAAAAGTTGTTTTGCTATGTTGAAAATAAAATACAACAGGGATTCGAAATAGTTTTAGGCGGTGATTTGAATATTCGCATTGGCTACTTGGGTGCTTTCTACAACTTGTTCCAGACCCCAGCTCTGCTTTCAGCCTACCGTACCTCCAGAGATCCAACCGTGTCCCCCCTGGCTGAGACTCTTGTCGATTTCCTTGATGATAACTCTCTCACTATACTAAACGGAAGATCTATTAGTGATAAAAACGGATGCTATACTTTTATCTCACATCAGGGGTCTTCAGTTTTAGACTTATTCATGGTTTCTCCTGCACTACTGGAACTTGTTCTTGACCTAAGTATCGAAGGTTTGCCTTACTCCGATCATTTGCCACTTCTTCTAAACCTAAAAGGATCAGACAATACAAAAGCGAAAATCCTACCTTTAGAGTATATTCCTGTAAAAAAATTTACCTGGTCAATAAATAAAGCTTCAACATATGAACTTTGTCTCGAAGACCTAAATGCTCTCCAACTACCGGAAGACGCCTCAATAGATCTATGTGCTGACACTCTTACTAGCAAGATTCAAACATCAATGGTGAGAGCAGGAATGCTAACAAAAGGAAGAGCGGATAGTTCGCGGTCTAAGCCATGGTTTGATGAGGAATGTTATACAGCTAAAAAATATATGAAAAAAAATCTTAAGTTATATTTGACTCTCAATACTCCTATTTATAAAGATTTGTTTATTACGAGTAAACGCAAATATCTATCATTGCTCAAATACAAAAAGAACAAATACTCTGATTCTGTTCAAGCTGCCCTTAGCAATGTTAGGGACTCTGCCGAATTTTGGAAAACAATTGCGTCCTTTAAGAAACGGAATAGCACAAAAGGAAATATTGACATATCAGAGTGGGAATCCTTCTATCAGGGTTTATTGTCGCCTCCCCAAAGAATTGTGGTTGATATACCTACTCTACTAATTCCTATTGACCCCGAGCTGGACGCCGAAATTTCACTTTTGGAAATTGCGAGGGAAATCGCTAGCTTAAAAAATAATAAAGCAGCAGGTTACGATAGTATACCAAATGAAGCTATCAAAGCCCTACCTGAGAATAGTTTAATTCTTTTATCTAACTTATTCAATAAAATACTAACAAAATCCCAAGTTCCTTCACAGTGGTCAAAAACCATCATCCAACCAATATTCAAAAATGGTGATCCGAATACACCATCAAACTATAGGGGCATTGCCCTTATAAGCAACTTGTCAAAACTTTTTACATCCATATTAAAACATAGACTAAGTAATTGGATTGAAAATAGAAAACTCATAGCAGAAAACCAAGCAGGATTCAGAAGGGGCTACTCGTGCCAAGACCATATCTTCACGCTTACATCACTAATCCAAATGACACTAAACCGCAAAAGGAGGAAACTTTACGCATTCTTTGTTGATCTTAAAAAAGCGTTTGATACAGTTCCACATCTACTATTATGGAGAAAGCTTGCGCTTGTTGGTTTAAGTGGGCGATTTATCAAACTCATACAGAACTACTATGCTCAAATGATGGCTGCGGTCAGATGGAACGGCTCTTTTACAGAATTTATCAAAATACAATCAGGTGTTCTTCAGGGTGAACCTCTTTCACCGTATTTATTTATTATTTTCATTAACGATCTGGTTGCTACGCTGGATGATTCTGACCTGCCAGGTATATACTTACCGGGCCATGGAACTATACACCTCCTCTTGTTCGCGGATGATATAGTCCTCTTTGGTGAATCTAAGATAAATCTCCAAATAAAGATTAATTTAATAAAAAGATATTTTGAGGAAAATGGTTTAACTCTGAACACACCAATCCAAGTCCAAAATCGTAGTGTTTCGAAATGGAGGCCGCTTGGCCAGATCTGACGTTTGGTTTTGGGGCCAACAACCCTTGACAGTATCTTCAAAATATACGTACCTTGGCTACCCCTTAACTACTAAGAATACAACTGCTTACGTGGCGCAGCACTTTAAAAGCAAAGCATTGGTTGCTACAAATGCATTATGGAGAATACTAAGTCAAGAGCCAAATCGTTCGGAGCAGTGATGAAACTACTTGACTCCATAGTTTTATCCACGTTGTTATACTCGGCCCCACTGTGGGCGACGAATCAGATAAGAGTTGTAAACCAGATCCAGGATATTTTCCTACGACGATTTCTTGACCTTCCCAAATATACTCCGGGCTACATCTTACGAACAGAAACCGGAAGGATGTCCCTTGAATTGAACATTACGAAATTGATTCTGAAGTTCTGGATACGGATTTTGAAAATGGACAGGAAAAGATTACCCTATGTTTGCTTGTCCCAGCTCTGGAAAGTTTCAATTGTGGGAAAAGCGGGAAACAACTTTATTCATAACCTCAATAGCATCATTGACTCTAGGGGTTTTTCCTTTCTTAAGAACTGTGAAGATTATATGGCTGTGCGAGGAGAAATGCCTAGAATTATTCAAACCACAGTGGACCAGCTACTCCAATTTGACCGAGCTAAGATACAAAACTCAACTCATTTTATTCACTATCAATCTCTAAGTAGCTCCTTCACGACGGAGGACTACTTACTATCAAACCTCCCTTTGAAAATTAAACGATTTATAGCCCGTCAAAGGATTCTATGGCTACTTTTCCGCGAGGATATCACGGGATTTTGGAACAGCGACCCTTTAAATTGCTACTTCTGCAATGTTGACATCCAAGACAATTTGGTCCACTATCTATTCCATTGCCCATTCCTACATGAAAAGAGACCGGAAATTCACGAAATTTCTGGGCCAACTCATTACAATGAACAACATGTATATAAAATCTTCACTACTCTCCTGCTGGATAAAACATTTGTTTATAAATATTTTAAATATTACAAGGCGATTGATAAAATGAGAGAAGAAGTGCTCAACTCCACAGTCAGCGGCTGATTGCTCCCTCTCCCCTCTAAATTGCTTTTCCTCCTCACTCATGTACATATATAACTTTTTAGGGGAATCCCCTTGTAAGACATTAGTGTCTTAATACCTGGAGCTTGGGCAAATTCCCAAGGAAAGCAGAGCTGCATGCTGCCAGGCGCGTCCCCGGGCTGTGGATAGGGGAACGGCCATCAGATATGATGGTTAGCTGCGAATAAGATCAGACAACTGGTCAAATAAGCAGTCGCGAACAAGCAGCGTCAGTGTTACCAGGGCGTGGTGGGGTATCAGGTGGCACTGGTACCTCTACAAAAAGCCACAAAAGCCCAATGACGACTCTGAGTCAAATGGCGAGTCCAGCCCGCCATGTAATCAACCAAAGGCTGTAGCCAACAACAACTACTCCAGCGTCTGCATCCATGTTAGGAACGGCTGATGAAGCGTCTGTCCTCCATGTTAGGAGCGGCTTCTTCCGAGGAAGGTGATGGCCGGCATGCGCCCTCGGGCTAGATCTTTTGATCGACAGATATCACCAACTGATGACCAAATATCCTTTAGGATATCCTGGTCTTTACAGCACTAATAAACTTGCCAACATTGTTGTATTGTGCTGTAAAAAACAATATCATACGCAATATATAGTGTCTTAATAAAGGTTTTTGTTGTTGTTGTATTAAAATATTATTTTATTTGGAATTATATTTCATAGATACAAATATTCTGTTAAATCGACCGCCAGAGGTCACGCTTTGAATATAAAAACTCGTTGTTGTTTTTCCCCGTTGGCCATCGTTGGTCAGCATTTCCTATTATGTCCTCGGCATACATGAATCCTGCCAAGAAGAAAAAGAAGGCCTACAAGCCCATCGTGAACTTCGCCGACCTGGAGAGGGAAGATGAGATGGTGATCTCACGCAACTGCAGCATCCTGAGCTCCATTGGCCATCCTGCCCTGAAATCCCTGCATGAGGACCTGATCCGCTACATCGCCTCGCGGACTGAAATGATCAAGGCCCTCGCTACCGAAGAAGAGAACCTCACTGACACCCTCGAGTCCTTCGCAGAGTTGGACGAAATTGAGGAGGCCAACAAGCCCAAGACTGCTTGCCGCGGCACTCAAACCTGCCCTGCTCCTTCCTGCAAGAAAACCAGCTCCCAGACTGACCCAATCAAGCCCGCCACTCCTGATCCTGCTGCTCTCCCTGCCAAGAAGCCTGCCTCCACCTTGCCTGCTCCTGCTCCAACCAAAAGGAAGCAGTCTGAGGCTCCCAACCCGCCTGCAAAGAGGACAAACCTGAATGGTCCTTCAAAACCTGCTCCTTCCCGCGTATCCAAGCCTGCGGCCGCCCAAGTGATCCTCCATGGAGAAAAATCGGCGGGCCACACAGTGGTCATCTCTGATGACCCACAGGCTGACCCAAGGGAGATGCTAAAAGCTGTCCGCGCTGCCCACACTCTCCCCCAAGGCGTTTGAGCCTCCCTGCACACCAAGGGGAAGCTGGTCCTCCACTCCAGTAATCCTGACACCATCCCTGAGGTGACAACCTCCCTGGCCAGCAAGCTGAATGGAATGAAGGTCCGCCAGCAGAAGGAGATCCTGCCACGGATCTGCCTCTTCAAAGTGGATGAGGAGACATCCAACTCCACAATTGAGGAGACCTTCCTGGAAACCGCTGCTGTTAGAAAACTTCTTGGGGACAAGGTGGTGCGCGTGGCGCACCGTTCTGCACCCAGAAGCGGGACCTGCACCGCCTTCATCGAGGTGGACCTCAAGACCTTTAGAGCCCTGGGCGTTCGCGGGAGAATCGTGGTTGATGGAGTAATCCTCAACTTCGAGGAGTCCGTCCGCGCCCGCGTCTGCTTCCGCTGTTGTGGCTTCGGCCACAACTCTGCCCAATGTTCCAGAGCTCCTAAGTGCTTCCACTGCGGTCAAGACGGCCATGAAGGCCGCACCTGCCCATCCATTGCTGACCAGCGCACTTCCAAATGTGCCAACTGCTGCTCCAAGGGCCTTCCTGACAAGCACGAGGCGAGAGCCTCAAGCTGCCCCATCCTGAAGTCTAGGGCCCTCAAGTTCTAGGCTTCAAGGACCTTCTGCCTCCAATTCCATCTGCCACTTCTACTGGATTCCTGGCCAATTCAATGCTCCTGCCTCACTGCACCCTGGCGCTGTTCCCCTGCTTGCCCAACGTTTCCACTACCCCTGCGAGACATCTCCTGCCGCCAGATCCTAGGGTCCCTTGCCACCTGACATCGCGCTTGGGCTCAAAAATCATAACTTTTGGTTAGTAGCCCGTTAAACCATATTTTCTCTTCCCCGTTGGCCGGCTCAAAACTTTTTTTACATTATGTAAATAAGCTCTTTATTTTTTTTTTATTCTGACGCCTTAAGCCAGGCAGTACTTTTATCAAATTATGTTTTTCATATATTCCTTTAGCGCAATAAAAGCTATTTTTGATAACTAATTTTATTATAATCTCTTCCACGACTGCATACCAAAAGCAAGCAAATGACCGATAATTCCTCTACAAGTAATTAATCACAAAACAGCAAAATATCTTTATTAAATATGATATGTATGTATATATAATATTATAAGGTAGAAATATACATTATTTATCCAGCTTTATGCATAAATATTATCAGAATAATCAGGCAACGCCTGGACACCCCAAGAATGAATTTTTGCCCTAAGAATCAGCCTTTAACAAAGGATTATTATGATGGTATATATATATATACTCTCTTCTCTCTCTCTCATATTTTTTCGTTCCCAGTTAATTACTTAATTAAGTCCTTCTTTTTATGGTTTACAAATTGATTTTTAAGCTCGCAAATCTCGGTTCAATTAAGTCTGAATCAATGTTAGTACCCTTAGAACTGGTTTCCATCTTTATATAAAGTTACGCGTGCATAAATTATAATATTCTATGAAAATATATGGATATTCCACATATATGTATGTATTTATTAATTCTAAATCAATTAATATTGCCAAATAATTATAATTTGCATATACTGGTCAAATTACAACAGTCACTTTCATACCTATCTAGTTTATTAACTAAAATATTTTTCTGTATCACACTACCTATTACCATTTTTGTATATTACCGCTTGTAAAATTATTATCACGTTTAGCATTCTATATAGATCTCTTTTTAATAAATTATTTTTAACTTAAACCTTTGGAGTATTTGTCTTTTATGCCATGACAATATATTCTATCAAAGTTTCATAAAGATGAGTCCAATATTACTAAAACGTCTTGGCAGCAAATATTTCATAGATAGCTGTAGTAGTAGTATTGGGTGGAAGATAAGAGGCAACCAATGCAGTATTTCGTACACATAAATACTCAATAGAAGTACTAGATCGTACTGAATTTGTGAGACAACTGAAGAGCGTAAACAGAGCAATATATTTGCACTTCAAACTGAAGAATCCACTTTCAGGGTTCTGATTGATGAGCCAGGTTCTCATCATTTTTCGTATCGAGGTAAATGAGGTAAGAATTTGTTCCATTTGTGAAAGAAAAAATTTGAGGGTAATAGTTTTAATTCTAATATACTAATACAAAGTGTTTATTTCTTATATTACTATTTACTGTCAAGGTGGATATATTTATTGGGTTTATATGCAAATATGTGCGTTTTAATAAAGCGAACATTATATAATATTATTTCCAACAAATGTTACTACCAAGTATCTCTTTCTTCTCTTTTTTTAAGCTTGGATATCACCCGATAAAATACTCTCTTAGAATTATCTTTTATTGATTTTAAGTTATTTTAGTGTTAAAAACTTGAAATATGTCATCATTATCATAATTGTGAATGCCATTGTTTTACATGGATGCTGAAGACTATATTGAATATAAGGTTAATTCTTTACAAAGATTAATTACAGTATGAAAATTACAAATTCTCAGTCAATTTTGCGACGATTAAATGTTCTTATATAAGATCATATTGTAGCGAAGAAATCAAGTCTTTAAATATTTTAAGATGTAGAAATATTTATTGATGACGTTAGCAAGACAAGTCGACAATTATCAACATGAACACAAAAATTATATATACAGCTAGAAAATATTGAACAAGCAAGCTATGAAGCATTTATGATGGTTTCCCAAATTCAGAGTAATTATCTGTTGAGTATTTTATTGATTAATTAAATTGTAAACAAATAGTAAGTATTAATTCTTCGCCGCAATATATATTCAATTTTGAAGATTCATGCAATTTTTCTATATCTTCTTCAAACGAATTTTTTTTTCCATTTTATTTCCATACAAGACTACTTAGCAGTTTTGTCCAGAGCGAGTCATTGTTGTCCGAAGAGTTCATATGACTACTATGCCCCTGTGATGAAAGGATTCGTCCTTTTATTCCTTCCTGTCTTCTCTCAAGATTCCAACGGCGTAGTTGAATGCATCGTCGTCTCAACCAGCCTATATACATCAAGTCAAATTTCCTCAAACGTGAATAGTCTTGCAGAATAGGTAAGTTATGTCTAACATAAAATTTGATTGTTCTTTATTATCCCAAATAAATGAAGACAGTTATCTTATTAGATATATAAGATTCTTCTTAGCAACATATGTAGCGATTAACAAAATGAAAGAAGACAAGTTTCTTTAATTATATCGACGACGCAAGCTTTCGGGCAAAAGCCCTTCAACAGGCAAGATAAAACGACACTATCTTATTATTATTATTATTATAGTTATCTTATTATTATGTCACGAAATTTATATATTATCATAAATCAAGATGAACATATAGTGCATTATTTTGTTCCGACACAACGCAGCGTAGTTAGACGAAGCATGTACAGTTTTGTACCAGGTAAACTAGAAATATTTTAGCCCAGATCTTAATGCAATTGTAATAATTGTTTAATCTAATCACTCACAACACACAGGTTTAGTGCATATAATCTTCCATGGTGTAGAAATATCAAAAATATATATTTAAATACATAATAAAATACTCCGAAAAGGGTTTCTTGAAAATATATTTGTATTCGTAAGGTTTCGTGTGTGTTAAAAAAAACTCTTATACAGGCGTTTCCCCTATGTATCAACATTACAAAAAAAGATATTTGTAAAAGGTCCATACACGCGAGAATATACTCGAACCCACCAGGCTTGCTCCTAATATTTCTTTTATAAATTTGTTTCAAATATTCGCTGATATATTTTCATGCTAAATATTTTGTTGATATGATTGTGTTTGAATAATGCGCTATTCGTCTAGCACCTTTTTTTGTAATGTGTATAAACTGCGAGGAGAAGTCAAATTTTCTGTTTATACCAGTGTCGGGCAACCGGTGTGCCGTGGCACACTGGTGTGCCGCGAAGAATTCTAGGTGTGCCGCGAACATTTTTGTAGGTATTTAGAACTTTTGGTTAAATTTAAAAATAATGTTTCAAAAAATATTTTTTATAATTTTTATTCAATTTTAATAATTTTTTTTAAAAAATTTTCATATAAAAAATGAAATTTAAAAAAAGTAAATTTCATTTTATATAAAACTTATTTTGGTATTATAATTACAACAGTTTGCATAATTTTATATTTCATATAACGTATGTACATAATCTTGACGTACATAACTGGCACGTGCCATTATTAAAAAATAAAAATGCAAATAGGTACGTACCTATTTAAAATCATAAGTTAAAAAAAAACAATCCGCGAAAACAACTTTATTTAATAAAGTTGAATACATACTGCGGGAAAATACCTAATTTTTAAATAATATGTCCAAACTTAACCGTCATTTACAATCTTTGTCACAGCTGTTTATTAATAGAGACTCAAAGCTACAAAGCTTAAAAAAAAGAAAACAAAAAAAAATTATAAATTTATTTAAAAAATTTATTCGGAGTTTTCGTCAAAGTATTGCTGTAGTAATTCTTCATTTTTTTTTGCATGTTGTAAAACACACACACACATTAACACAATAAGTTTTGTACACCGTAAAATCTGTTGGTTAAAAAAGGAAAAAAATATTTTTGTTACGAAATTCTCACTCACTTTTAACTCAAGGTAACTTTATTTAAACATTTTATTATTATATTTGTGTGTTTTCTAAATTCTCTCAAAACTAGATGGAGAGATTTCTAATTAGAGAAGGTGCCAGTGATAAACAAAATCAAAACGAAAATAAAGAAGATAAGAAAATAGTAAAATCAACTGGAAATAAGAGGAAATACGTTGAAGATTATCTCAAATATGGATTTATACCATCTGTTAATGATCCATCACTGCCGTTTTGCTTAATTTGCCAAAAAACCCTCAGCAACGAAACAATGGTGCCAAGTAAACTACTTCGACATATTGAGACAAATCATCGGGAGCAGATGAACAATCCAATAAGCTACTTTGAAAATATACGATCAAGTTTTCAAAAGCAATAAAAAAAATTCAAGAAATTTATGACCACCTCAGATGAAGCTCAAACAGCTAGTTACATGATAGCTCAACTCATCGCTCGAAAGAAGAAAGCTCACGCGGAAGCAGAGGAAATTATCTTGCCTGCTTTAAAAATTGTGGCTGGATGTATGTTAACGAATGATGCTATGGAGAAGGTTACGAAAATTCCACTATCATCAAAAACTATTGCGAGAAGAATTGAAGATATGTCAGAAGATATTGAGTTGCAAATAAAACAATCTTTTAATGATTCATCAACAAAATGGGCTATACAGCTTGATGAAACCACAGATATTAGTAATAAAGCTCAATTGCTGGCATTTTTGAGGTTCGTCGATACAGGAAAAATTGTGAATAACTACTTTTTTTGTAAAGAATTAAAACAAAGAACGACTGGTGCGGACATTTTTGAATTAGTTGATGAAAATGTTATGAAGTATAACTTGAGATGGGAAAATTGTGTTAGCGTCTGTACGGATGGAGCTCCAGCTATGAAAGGTTCAAGAAAGGGATTGATAGCACATGTCATAAAAAAAATCCAAATATCAAATTTGTTCACTGTATGATTCATAGAGAAATGTTAGTGTCAAAGTCGGTTCCTCCCATCCTTGTCACAACTCTAGATGAAGTTGTCAAAGTAGTCAATTACATCAAATCAAATGCTCTTCGATCGATAATTTTTTCAACATTTTGTGAAGCAATGGATTCCGATTATAAAAATTTATTGTTTCATACTGAAGTCAGATGGTTGTCGAAAGGCAAAGTTTTAAATCGATTTATTTCAATGAAAAATGAAATAATGGCATTCATTGATAACGAAGATATTAATTTTCCTTTCATGATGAGTGATGTTTGGTGGTTACGAGTTTCATTTTTGGGTGATATTTTCGACAAATTAAACAGCCTTAATTTAAATTTGCAAGGTGCTCAGGAGAACATTATCACTATCTCCACCAAGTTGAAAGCGTGTAAGGAAAAACTCAGTTTATGGAATTTAAACATTGCTAAAGAAAACTTTGCATCTTTTCCGATGGTTCAAGAGAATCCATCAAAATCTATTATCAAAAAAGAAGTCGAAGAAACTTTGACATTACTATCCGCTTCTTTTGATAAATATTTTCCTTACTTTGACGTTGAAAAGATGGAATGGGTAGTTAACCCATTTATGCACTGTGAAATTCAACATCTGGAAGAAGAAATGCAAGAAAACTTAATTGATTTAAAAAACGATTTAGTTTTCAAAAGACTATTCACTGAAAAGGAGCTATCTGAGTTTTGGTTGTGCTTAAACTCCAAATTTCCTAAACTTAGTAATGCGGCCATCGAATCATTGTTGCCATTTGGAAGTTCCTACCTGTGTGAGCAAGGTTTTTCAACACTCACAGAAATGAAGTCTAAGAAGCGCGAAAGACTTCAAATGATAGATGAGGAGATGCGCGTTTGTCTTTCACAAGTAGATCCCCGTATTGATTTGATATGCTCTCAAAAACAATCGCAATGCTCGCATTGATTATGTTAATTTAATATTGAAAATTAAAAAAAATGTGATATATATGTTTAAATTTTTACTAGTATTTATTGTTGTATTTTAATTACCTACGAGGAAATTTATAGTGAAAACCACAGGTGCGCCGCGAAAAAAAGAAATTAAGCTTAGTGCGCCGCAACTCGAAAAAGGTTGCCCGACACTGGTTTATACTATTGTATTGAGAGGATATGAAGGTTTCTAAATGTAGTCTACCTATTTTGGAAAATATATTCTGATAATGGAATTCAACATTCTGCATATTAAAAATGACAAGGTTCTATTTTGTGTTGGGCTATGTGCGATTTATATATTTTAGCCATAGATTTTGCCACCCTTTTTGCCCCATTAAGTCCACCCTAGACTGACAAGGGCCATTAGCCCGAAACCATGGTCTCCAGGTGGACGCATTACAGTTTGCCAAAGCTGGTGTTGTGGTTTTGTTACCGACCCGAGACCGCTAGTTTGCGGCGACGATCAATAGATGGCGCCTAACTTTGACGTCTATTTTGACAGGAGAGGCGACCTTTGTCTTTGTAAATCAATATCCTCCTGGCAAAATATTCATCTATATATAAACTAATAAATTAAGTAAATATATAATAAGTAAGATATTACCTTTTAAACTTGAATACTCCAGTAAATGAAATATTTTAATATAGCTGAAAATATCGAAATATTTATGTTAGAATGGTTGAATATTTTAATTGCTAATATTTAAATATATTAATCATCTTGTAATGAATTTTAATAAGTAATTAATTTACCTGTGTGGAACAAAGGCATGCAATTATCTTGTTATATTTATTCACCCGTTTTAAGATAAACATTTTCAGAAAATCATTTTTACATTGTCTTTAAATATAAACTAAATATTTGCCTTGTGAAAATTTGCTTCCAGGATAGTTTATAAAATATTTACATATTTTAATGTTTCCTTTCATCCACACAAAAGGTGTCAGAAGGTTCAGGCATGATGGATTTTCCGTTAGATGGGCTGAGGGAAAAACTGCGGACTTAATTCTTCCAGGAACATTACTGGGCGTGGCTTTGTCTGTCCTATCAGGTGTTCCATCTGTCAACAGCTGCAGTTAGGCATGATGGATTTTCCGTTAGATGGGCTGAGGGAAAAACTGCGGACTTAATTCTTCCAGGAACATTACTGGGCGTGGCTTTGTCTGTCCTATCAGGTGTTCCATCTGTCAACAGCTGCAGTCAAAAATTCCTTTAACATAGAATAAGCTTTTCTTTTTTGTAATATTCGAACAATATTTCAACAAACAAACAAACAAAAGCTTTATTAAGACCTTCTAGTTATATACAGATTCTCCAATCAGAAATGTAGGATACATACAGGAATAACAGTAATAGTACCTTAATGGTAATATGATATTTATATACAGGAAACATTATATAAAGACAATCAAGCTAATAAATATATTGGTATGGATAAATTGGAGGAAAATAAATTTATTATATTATACTAATTTATATTAATTTACCACGGATTCTTTGCAAATGAAGAAAAAATAAAAGATAATCACAATCAATATTGATAATGAGATTTATACACAAGAAAACCTATTTAAGACAATTGAGCTCATAAACAGATAATATTTCAATAAACAAATCTTTATAAAATAGCCCTGAAACATTATATAATATTGTTACGAGTTCGTTTCTATATGTATGTATCAATATTTTCATTGATAAGGAATATTCAAAGCTATATGCTTTACTGATATTTGATTCAACCACTGTTTGGAATTAAAATAAAGATAAAATTAAAAAAAAATGAATTTAGAAAATTATGAATAAACAAATGACCAATTTAAATAGATAGTTGTTTGTGTCTAACTATTGTAGCGATAGGCAAGTGGTATTCTTGAGGGTATTGAACGACAGTGTTTGGTGATTTTAAATATAATGGTCTTTATTTAACTATGATGAATGATACATAAAATTAGACCTATATCAGTTGGAGCAAGTATCCGGCTATTTTGCCAATAATCTTTTTGCTAATTTAAGCCTCTTCTCTTTCCTCAATTTCTTCAGGGGGCTTTTCTCAACTTGAGCTCTTTCACTTTCCTTTTTCCCTTTCCTCAGTTTCAACAGGGTTTATCTCAACTTGAGCTCTTTCTCTTTCTTCAATT
Source organism: Cordylochernes scorpioides (assembly GCA_030710605.1). Taxonomy (NCBI): domain Eukaryota; kingdom Metazoa; phylum Arthropoda; class Arachnida; order Pseudoscorpiones; family Chernetidae; genus Cordylochernes; species Cordylochernes scorpioides. The sequence continues at coordinate 2,677,097 of CP092884.1, read as the reverse complement.
TCTACCAGAGGCTTCCCATAGATTTTTTTATCCCTTTATTCTTCTGAGCACGAGTAATTCATCCCCTAGGCTCTAATATCTCCCACAACCAGATTCTTATCAATCCCCTGCTAATCTCACCAACTCTGCTAATCCCCACACACCGGCTATCCCGCCGTACCTTTTATACATTCCTTTCCCGTTCAAAGTCTCACCTGATTGGTTTTCGTGATCCGCGGATGATATTATACAAATGATCTTATGCTAATTACATTATGTAAAATATCCATTTTTAACAAACTCTATATGTTGACAACCAAAAATATTTAAAACAAAATAAGCGAATGATAATGATATGAAAATCTATATTATTATTGTCCTATTAAAGATAGTATTTATTAATTAAAAATTAATTAAAATAAATGATAATAATTTTAAAAATGAATATTTGAACAATAATTTTTGGTTTTCTGTGTATCAATGTTTTACAAGTCCACTAAACTCCTAGCAAAATAGACGCAAAACTATACGCCATATATATTTTGGAATATAAAATATTGATTTGTCTATATTTTCATTTTTGAATTTTGAATAATAAAATAAAATTTTATATGAAAAAGGCATCTCCTTATCGTAAAACTGAAAGTTGCTGATGACTTGCGCCATCTATCCTAGATCATCCAACTTTCAGTTGCAAGATGAGAAGATGCCTTTTTCATAATTTATGCACCTTATCCCAGTACATTATCACATTTTTACTTTTTTTTCAAAAATAAAATATGTTTTATATATGAGCATTCAAATAATTTAGCACGATTCAATTTTAGAATAAAACAATTTTTTACTGTCTTTATTGCGGTGCAAAGGTATTTAAAGAGCCTGGTTCATCGGTGGTAGACCCTTTCAACGTAATCTCGCCAGTTTAATTCACCATACTGCACTGATATTATATTGGTCTATCCTGTTTATATAACCGGCGCTGATGAAGACAGCCCATTCAACCTTTTTCCATCGCGGTAAGGACAGTAGAAATCCGTTTTATTTGGGAAAGAAAATTGCTCCGAATAGTTTCATTGCTTATATGTAGATAGCACAAAGCAACAACGCGCCATCCATGCATATAAAATAAAAGGATTTAAAAGCGCGAATGTTTCTTTTATACATAAAACAAACTTCTACTGTCCTTACTGCGATGAAAAAATATATTGGGAGGGCTTGGCTCATCAGTGGTGAACCCTCCCAGCGGTTTCGCTAATTTAATCCACCAGACCGCTTCTCAGAGCTCTAATATTGTATTGGATCATTCTGCTTTTATATGCTACACTGAAGGATGGAATCTTAGAAATGGTTTTCAAGTAAACTATGGACATAAGCTTATAGGACAGTAGCATTACATTCAATTCTAAGATTCCATCCTTCAGTGTAGCATATAAAAGCAGAATGATCCAATACAATATTAGAGCTCTGAGAAGCGGTCTGGTGGATTAAATTGGGGAAACCGCTGGGAGGGTTCACCATTGATGAGCCAAGCCCTCCCAATATATTTTTTCATCGCAGTAAGGACAGTAGAAGTTTGTTTTATAAAGCGATAACGCGCCATCTGTACATATAAAACGAAAGGACTTAAAAGCACGAAAGTTTCTTTTATACATAATACACACTTCTACTGCCCTTACTGCAATGAAAAAATATATTGGGAGGGCTTGGCTCATCAGTGGTGAACCCTCCCAGCGGTTTCGCCAATTTAATCCACCAGACCGCTTCTCAGAGCTCTAATACTGTATTGGACGATTCTGCTTATATACGCAGCACTGAAGGATGGAATCTTAGAAATGGTTTTCAAGAGAACTATGGACAAAAGCTTATAGGACAGTAGAATTACATTCAAATATTTGCATCGAGCAACGCTCTTCCGCAAACAATAAATACAAGGCCAGTTAGGCATAAATTAATACAAAGCGATAACGCGCCATCTGTACATATAAAACGAAAGGACTTAAAAGCACGAAAGTTTCTTTTATACATAATACACACTTCTACTGCCCTTACTGCAATGAAAAAATATATTGGGAGGGCTTGGCTCATCAGTGGTGAACCCTCCCAGCGGTTTCGCCAATTTAATCCACCAGACCGCTTCTCAGAGCTCTAATACTGTATTGGACGATTCTGCTTATATACGCAGCACTGAAGGATGGAATCTTAGAAATGGTTTTCAAGAGAACTATGGACAAAAGCTTATAGGACAGTAGAATTACATTCAAATATTTGCATCGAGCAATGCTCTTCCGCAAACAATAAATACAAGGCCAGTTAGGCTTAAATTAATACAAAGCGATAACGCGCCATCTGTACATATAAAACGAAAGGACTTAAAAGCACGAAAGTTTCTTTTATACATAATACACACTTCTACTGCCCTTACTGCAATGAAAAAATATATTGGGAGGGCTTGGCTCATCAGTGGTGAACCCTCCCAGCGGTTTCGCCAATTTAATCCACCAGACAGCTTCTCAGAGCTCTAATACTGTACTGGACGATTCTGCTTATATACGCAGCACTGAAGGATGGAATCTTAGAAATGGTTTTCAAGAGAACTATGGACAAAAGCTTATAGGACAATTGAATATTGAATATTGAAAACCATTTCTAAGATTCCATCCTTCAGTGCTGCGTATATAAGCAGAATCGTCCAATACAGTATTAGAGCTCTGAGAAGCGGTCTGGTGGATTAAATTGGCGAAACCGCTGGGAGGGTTCACCATTGATGAGCCAAGCCCTCCCAATATATTTTTTCATCGCAGTAAGGACGGTAGAAGTTTGTTTTATAAAGCGATAACGCGCCATCTGTACATATAAAACGAAAGGACTTAAAAGCACGAAAGTTTCTTTTATACATAATACACACTTCTACTGCCCTTACTGCAATGAAAAATATATTGGGAGGGCTTGGCTCATCAGTGGTGAACCCTCCCAGCGGTTTCGCCAATTTAATCCACCAGACCGCTTCTCAGAGCTCTAATACTGTATTGGACGATTCTGCTTATATACGCAGCACTGAAGGATGGAATCTTAGAAATGGGTTTCAAGAGAACTATGGACAAAAGCTTATAGGACAGTAGAATTACATTCAAATATTTGCATCGAGCAATGCTCTTCCGCAAACAATAAATACAAGGCCAGTTAGGCTTAAATTAATACAAAGCGATAACGCGCCATCTGTACATATAAAACGAAAGGACTTAAAAGCACGAAAGTTTCTTTTATACATAATACACACTTCTACTGCCCTTCTTGCAATGAAAAAATATATTGGGAGGGCTTGGCTCATCAGTGGTGAACCCTCCCAGCGGTTTCGCCAATTTAATCCACCAGACCGCTTCTCAGAGCTCTAATACTGTATTGGACGATTCTGCTTATATACGCAGCACTGAAGGATGGAATCTTAGAAATTGTTTTCAAGAGAACTATGGACAAAAGCTTATAGGACAATTGAATATTGAATATTGAAAACCATTTCTAAGATTCCATCCTTCAGTGCTGCGTATATAAGCAGAATCGTCCAATACAGTATTAGAGCTCTGAGAAGCGGTCTGGTGGATTAAATTGGCGAAACCGCTGGGAGGGTTCACCACTGATGAGCCAAGCCCTCCCAATATATTTTTTCATTGCAGTAAGGGCAGTAGAAGTGTGTATTATGTATAAAAGAAACTTTCGTGCTTTTAAGTCCTTTCGTTTTATATGTACAGATGGCGCGTTATCGCTTTGTATTAATTTATGCCTAACTGGCCTTGTATTTATTGTTTGCGGAAGAGCATTGCTCGATGCAAATATTTGAATGTAATTCTACTGTCCTATAAGCTTTTGTCCATAGTTCTCTTGAAAACCATTTCTAAGATTCCATCCTTCAGTGCTGCGTATATAAGCAGAATCGTCCAATACAGTATTAGAGCTCTGAGAAGCGGTCTGGTGGATTAAATTGGCGAAACCGCTGGGAGGGTTCATCACTGATGAGCCAAGCCCTCCCAATATATTTTTTCATTGCAGTAAGGGCAGTAGAAGTGTGTATTATGTATAAAAGAAACTTTCGTGCTTTTAAGTCCTTTCGTTTTATATGTACAGATGGCGCGTTATCGCTTTGTATTAATTTATGCCTAACTGGCCTTGTATTTATTGTTTGCGGAAGAGCATTGCTCGATGCAAATATTTGAATGTAATTCTACTGTCCTATAAGCTTTTGTCCATAGTTCTCTTGAAAACCATTTCTAAGATTCCATCCTTCAGTGCTGCGTATATAAGCAGAATCGTACAATACAGTATTTGAGCCTTAAAATGCTTACCTGATAGCATGTAGAAGGCGGAATAATTGTTACGTCCAATACAGTATTAGAGCTCTGAGAAGCGGTCTGGTGGATTAAATTGGCGAAACCGCTGGGAGGGTTCACCACTGATGAGCCAAGCCCTCCCAATATAAAAGTTTGTTTTATGTATAAAAGAAACATTCGCGCTTTTAAATCCTTTTATTTTATATATATGTAGATAGCGCACCAATGTCCTATATTTTACGCAATACAAATTTAATAATTTAAGATAGAGAATAGTAAATAGAATAATAAATAAAATTAGGATGGATTTCTGGCTTTTTTATATATTTTCTTGAGCAAAATTAATCATTCCCTGGAGAAATGATTAATTTTGCTTAATGTTTTTATTTATTTATTTCAATTCAAAACGCTCTGTCCCCCTAGGGACACTTGCGCTAAATGTACATACAAATATAACAAAGAAAATATTCAACATGGAAAGATACACAGAAAGTAACTTAGAAAGATTCATAAATATTATTTACATATAGAGATATTCTTTGAATTTTATTTACAGTTACATCATTAAATTTAAAATATATACATATATACACACATATACACGCATACACCTATATATTGTTTACAGCCATATAATATGTCCAATATTTCCTTGAGATCGTTACATCAAAGACCATTTTTCTTAATGAAATCCAAAATATATTTACAAAGGATATTAAATTTTATATATGTGTCCTTACTGTTGGTGTTTTTGGGGGTAAAAAAGAGAAAATGTTACTTAAATATATTTTTTAATATTATCTTTATGCATAGAAACTACAAAAGTAAAATTTAAGAATTAAGAAGAAATACAAAAAACAAGAAAGGATCAAGAAGGCACTAACTACGTTGCCAAATCGTTAATTAACATATGCTAGCTAATATTATCATCATCAATTTATATTTATTCATATATTTATATAATTTATTTACATAGAAAAATTCCTTCAATTAATAATATTCCTAACAAATCCCGCCTTTAATTCAAACAATTTTTCTTCAGAAATATAAACAGTTTAAAAAATCAAACATAGATGGCGTTACCTCCCCATTGCTTTCGCTTATATACAATTTTTTGTTTTCATCCCACATTTTACATAAAGTGAAAAACATATATCAAAAACATATTTTAAAAAATATAACAAGTGAATTTATGTACATACATATTTAATAAAGCTATATATATCTTTCCATATTTAAAGAATGTATAAACATATGATGTTTTTCCCTTGTTAAGGCCTTAGTAAAAATATCTGAAACATTTTCATTGGTGGGCACAAAATTTAAGTTATATACAACCTTATTCAAATTAGAATGTAAAAATGAAATATTTCTAATCATATGATTTGATTTATCATTTGTCATTCCTGATTTACAAAGAAATATTGTTGATTGGTTATCACAAAACAAATTAATTTTATATTTTACACTAGTAAGTTCTTCAATAAGGTATTGTAAATATATGCCTCTTTTTAAACATTGCACAAGAGAAAAAAGTTCACTTTCACATGTAGTTAAACATACTGTAGGGATTGTTTTTGCTTGCCAGCTTATTAAATTATTTCCAAAATAAAAGTCCTACCACTTGTTGATTTTTGTGTTCCTCTACCACATTTCCATGATGCATCACTATAGCCATTTAAAATATTTTCTCCCTTTGAGTAAACTAATCCAAGGTCTTTTGTTCCTTTAAGATATCTTATAATTCTTTTTGCTGCACTAAAATGGATTTCTCTTGGATCCTGACTAAATCTGCTTAAATGTGAAGTGGAATATGAAATGTTAGGCCTAGTTTTAGTAGCAAGGTAAACTAAAGATCCAATAATTTCCTGATATTTATTTTTATCAATTATCTTTGAATTATTAAAATTTTCCAAATAAGTATATACATCAAGGGGTGCATGAACAGTTTTACAATCTAACATATTATATTTTAATAAAGGTTTTTCAATATATTTTTGTTGTTTTAGAATTATTTTGTAATTATATTTTAATATTTCAATTTCTAAAACACTTAAAAGATTAGCATTTTTCTTTATTTTAAAACAAAGTGTTAACTTATTTAAAATATCATTTAAAATTTTAGAATCAGTATTACAAATAATGATATCATCAACATAAAATCCCAAAAGAAGAATTGAGTCATTATTTTGGTATGAAAATAAGCATTTATCTGAATTAAAAAATTTAAATCCTATCTGAAGAAGATATTTAGTAAAGGTTTCATAAAAGACTCTGCCTGCTTGTTTAAGTCCATAAATGGCCTGATTAAGTTTACAAACAAATTTCTTACCTTCTTCTTGATATTCAAATCCTTTAGGCTGTGACATGTATATAGTTTCTTTCAACTTAGTTGGTATAATTGGTAATGAATTATTTATTTATGCTTATGAGGTGATACAGCAACGTCTTTACAATAAGAGAGGAGACAAAATCAATCAAATCTAGAAAAAAGAAGTGAGGACTTCTCGGTCATTAAAGTCTGAGAGGCAAGGCCTTCAGCCAGTTCAGGGCTTCCGGGGTGACAGAGTGGAGATTGGAGATTCCTCCATTGAATTTGTACAGCGGGCAGTCATCCAGTATATGGGACATTGATTGTGGGACGTTGCAGGCACAATTTGGATCTTTGGTGTAGCCCCATAACTTCATCAGCTCTGCACACCTTCCCTGTCCTGTCCTAAAGCGGTTTAGAAGCACCCATTCTCGTCGAGGGAGGGAAAAACCTGGGATCTTGACACTTGGGCTTGTGATGAGGTTCTTGTTTGGGATATCGGAGCTGATCCAGGAATTTATTGGTAATGAATCAACCTTCATTACACTATCTCCTGGATGGTAGGTTGGATCAGAAGTGGTGTCATCTTGTGATGTGTCTTCATCAGATAATGATGATTCATAGTAAAATCCTTGTTAAGGGGTAGGTCTCAAGTTGTAGACATTTTTATCTTCTTCTGGCTCATTACTTGTGGATTCTGGAACATTTCCTTGGTGAATAGGAATTGGTTCTTCTTCTTTTTGACCATTTTTATGACAAAAATTTAGGTCAATCAATACATGATCTGGCAATTCAGCTTTTACTTCATTACTAAGTAGTTCAGCTCCCTTTTCTTTTTCAATGAAGCTTACATCCCTTGCTTCAGTAATTGCATAATTTTTAGGGTCACAGATTCTAAATGCTTTTCTTTTATTTGAGTATCCAACAAATATACCTGATTTTGTGATTTTTTCAAATTTGTATCTTTTGAATTTTGGAATCCAGTATTCAGCTCTGCATCCAAAAACTTTTAAATGTTTTATAGTAGGTTTCTTTCCTGTAAATAGTTCTTCAGGGGTGGTTTTATCATTCCTTTTATGTGGAGTTCTATTTTTTATATAAGAATAAGTGTTCATGGCTTCTGCACAGAATTTTGGTGGCAATTGTGATTCTATCAATAGTGCTCTTGTACCTTCAATTAAACTTCTATTTGCTCTCTCCACTATTCCATTTTGAGAGGGTGAATAAGAGGTTGTAAATTGATGTTCTATTCCTTTTTCTATCAAATAAGAGCTTAATTGTCTATTTGTAAATTCCCCTCCATTATCAGACCTTATTCTTTTGATTTTTGTATCTTTTATGTTTTCTATAAGTTCAATAAATTCCTTTAGTTTGGCAACGGTTTCTAATTTGCTTTTAAGGAACTTTGGGAATATTTTCCTTGAAAAGTCATCAACTATGTTCAGCACATATATTGCTCTGCCAATGGATTCATGCTGAAATGGACCTATTAAATCCATATGAATGAGATCAAGGGGTTTGGTTGATTGCTTTGAATCAATATCTTTAAATGGCAATCTAGTAAACTTTGATTGAATGCATGTGATACATGGTTCTAAGTTATTAATTGGTGAACAACTGAACCCATATACCATGGAATCTTTTAGCATCATATTCATATAATTTTCATTTATATGTGCAAGGCGTTTGTGCAAAAATTTCCAATTATTTTCTTGTGTTTTGAACACATTTTCTTCCAGTTTGATGTTTGCACATGCATCAATTGTATAAATGTTATCTTCCCTTTTTGCAGTTATAATGCTGGATCCATTGTTATCTATTATCCTTGCACCATTCTCATCAAATATAATCTATTTTTCATCTTCTGTTATTTTACTTATACTGCTATTAAATTATTGTTGAGTTCAGGTAAATATAGAACTTCTTTTAGTGTTAAAAGATGATTATCATCCTGATAAATTTCAACAGTTCCAATACCTTTTGATTTGATGAATCTATCATCAGGAAGAGTGATTTTTCTACTATCATCTTGAAGATCATCTATTAGATTAATGTCTTTAGACATATGGCTTGTTGCTCCACTGTCTAGTATCCACTTGCATTTATTGCTGAACTCTGGGGAACTTAAGTTCATGGCAGTTTCTTGATTATGATTTTCTCCTATCAAAGAAGCCCTAGAAGTATATTGTTTATTTTTTGAAAATGTTTGTTTGGGGATTGTTTGTGTAGAATTCCCTTGATTGTTTTCTTTTCTTTTGCTAACTGGGTTGAACCAGCATACTGCTGCTTTATGTCCAAACTTTTGACAAATGAAGCATTTGGGTTTTCTTTCTCTATTAGAATCATTTGAATTTTTCTTAAAGTTTTTGTTAAATTTATGGCCCATATTATATGCAGCATTTTCATCCTTGTTGTTCTTGTTTCTTTCTTCATGGAGCTCAAAAATTCTTCTTATATCAGAAATAGTAGCATCTGGGTAATTGTCAAATTGCATTGAGACAAGATTGTATTTTGGGGGTAGCCCTCTAATAAAAGCTGTGATGAATTCTTCATCTTCTATTGATCCACCCAAAATTCTTGCTTCTTGCAATAATTTCTCTGCTCTAAGCAAATATTGTTCCCAGGTTTCCTCTTTTTTTCATTGTTAATCTAGATACATTGTTTTTAGCCTCTATGCATTTTCTCTTTATGTTACCCTCATATCTAGAATGCAAAGCAGTACAAATTTCTTTACTTGTTTTGCATGTTAAAATTAAACTTACTTGTGTGTCATCCATTGCACAAGTTATTATCCCTCTAGCTTGGGCATCTCTTCTTTTCCATTCGACAGTTATTTTTTCATCTTTTGGAGGATCTTCTTTTATAAAGCCATCTAGATCTTTGCCTTCCAAAATACAAATGATACGAAATTTCCAACTTGTGAAATTATTTCCATCGAATTTTTGGATATTCATCGATGATTCAGCCATTTTGAATTTTTACTTAATATGTTCTTTTCGAACCTTAAAGATATTTTCTATCTTTCTTTTTCAAAATGGCGTTTGTTTACTTTTTTTGCGTAAACCGCGATCTGCTACCAATTGTTGGTGTTTTTGGGGGTAAAAAAGAGAAAATGTTACTTAAATATATTTTTTAATATTATCTTTATGCATAGAAACTACAAAAGTAAAATTTAAGAATTAAGAAGAAATACAAAAAACAAGAAAGGATCAAGAAGGCACTAACTACGTTGCCAAATCGTTAATTAACATATGCTAGCTAATATTATCATCATCAATTTATATTTATTCATATATTTATATAATTTATTTACAGATAGAAAAATTCCTTGAATTAATAATATTCCTAACACTTACTTGAAATTAAATCATTAGGGCCTAAAGCTATTAAATCGTTGTTGACTCTGTAATCTTGAAAGACAGGGCACTCTTGCAAGAGATGTATTGAAGTTTGTTCCCCCAATCCACAGAAACATGTTGAATCTTGCACAGCCTGAATTTTCTCAAGAAAAAACCTGAAATTTCCATGATCTGTGATAAATTGTGAATTATAATAGTTTGGTCGAAAATATTTCGGAATATCATAAGGAAAGAAACTTTGAAATGTTTGATTAGTATTCTTTTTCAGTAAATTAATCCTTGATATAATGAAATCTTTGAGTATACCTGGAATATACAAATCATAAAATTGTTTATCTTCTGTTGATAAATTATTCAACTCATAACCTATAATTCTAGATTCCATATAATCAGTGATCAAAGGAATATTGGCTAAGGTGTGAACATAGTTATAACTGGTTGTTTTATATGTTTGGGTACACCATAGCAGAATTTGATAATGCATTGAGTTCAGTTTGTACATATATTTTTTTGCTAATAAATTCAAACCATATTTCTGTTCCGTAAGTTAACGTTGGTCATATTATAGATTTATAAAGTGTAAGCCTTTTTTGGGTGCTAAGACCCCAAGATTTTCCCCATGTTGATGCAAGGGATTATTTTATAGAATATATTTTCCTGTCAAGCATTATCAGGTTTTGCAAACTATTTTACAGGGAAATCAGGTAAAATGAATATGTTTTATTTAACTGATATATAGATTGTATTATTCACATGTTTCATCTTGTATATAGTAACTATTTAGTATTTGTATATTAAATTAGTATTTTGAGAGGTGTGTGATATAATGAATTGAGTTTTTATATACAAATTCAACCAAATAAAAGTTGAAGTAACCAACACACACAAATGAGGATATTATACCTAATTTTAGTAAATTATTTCAACTATGGCCCTCGGAAGCTGCTTTATTTATAGCTTAGTTGGCACAGCTTAATGTGGACCGTACTTATTACCAGACCTGCGGATTGACTACTAAGAATCTACCCTTCTCTAGGTGCAATGTAGCAGCAAGCTGTTTGAATAAAAGAATGACCAAACAGCCTCACTGGTTTTAGCTGACTGACTTAACTTTATAATCACTTTCACTCTTTATATATATATATATAATATATATAATGCCACGTTTTTATTTTTTAAACGCTAATTTTAGTTTAGTAAAACTTTATTTTTAAAGTTTATTATTTTAAAAGTGAAATGTTTGTTAATGAAATAGACATTTTGCCTAAACTCATTTATTGCTGCTTTCTTTTACAAGCCATTTGTTTATGTATATTTTTACATATCGTTTTTATTGAGTTTTTACTAATTTAGTATGTACATCATTGACTTTTGATGAATAAAAAATTAAAATGAAAATAAACATATGAAAAATTAAAGTAACATTTTAAAGGAATTTATGTACAATTGAAAATTGTTTCTGTAACGTCTCATATTCCCCTTCTTGAAGCATTTATTCTCGGGTAATAAATGGTCGAAGTTGAGATATGTGAACGCGTCTTGCTTGCTCTTGGTCTTTCAGAGAGATATCGTATGTTACATCAGATATCTTTTTTTGAATGACAAATGGTCCTTCATATTTTGGTGATGTCTTGATGAGACGAGGGTCGTTGAAGGCAATTTTTCTTATGACTAAGTCTCCTTCTTTAAAGACATACTTGGGGTGATGGCTATCGTGTTTAATCTTCCACTTACTTCTACTTTGTTCTGTCCGCAGGCTAGCTTTCTTCCTGGCTTCTTCAATTGTAATTGGAGTTTGGTCGGCAAATTCGGGTACATTACCGATTCCATACATTAAGAAAAGCGGTGAAAAACCAGTCACGTCATGTGGTGTGGAATTATAATTTTTGACAACTTGCGGTAAAAATGTGCTCCATTTACATCTAGGTTTCTCTAGAACAGCTATTCTCAGTTTTGTCATTATCGTATCATTTAATTTCTCACAAATGCCATTGCACTGAGGATGATAAGGCGAAGTATATGTGTGTTTAATTCCTTGTAAAGAAAGAAATTTGTTGAACTCTTTTGATATAAAATTTTTGCCATTATCTGTTAAGATAGTATTGATCGAATTAACAGATTTGATTATCTTATCAAGACATTGAGTGACAGCTTGAGCAGTGTTTGTTATTGTGGGATATGCCCATAGATAACGAGTTGCGTGATCAACAAAAACTTGAATGAATTTATGCTTTGTGTTAGCTGCTGCTGTTCCCAGTACAATAGTGTCACAACCGATCATTTGTAATGGTTGGATATTTGACGTTGGAGTGATCATTTCTCCTAAAGTTGGTTCATGTCTGACCTTCACTAGTTGACAAGATTTACAAGATCGAACATAATTCTTGATATCAGTTGTTATTCCTTTCCACCAATAACATTGAGTTATAAGTTTGCATGTTTTGGTTATTGATGGGTGACTCAATGAATCGTGATATTCTTCCAATATTTTTTTGGTAAGCGAGTTTGGGACAACTGCTTTAAAAACTCCTTTTTGTTTGATCATTACCACACCGTCGTGAGTGTGGGAATTTTTCAAGAAACTCAAATCTGAATTTTGTTGGTGTTCTTGAAGTTCTTGAGTTGCAATGTTAACAACTGGGAGTCTTGATAGGGCGTCAACATGAGTTTGTTGCTTTCCAGAACGATGAACGATGTTACATGATTTCGAGGATAAACTAAGAATCCATCTAAAATACTTAGGTTTCGGTTTCTTCATGGTGAAAAGCCATTGGAGCGCCGCATGATCAGTGATGATTTCAAATGGTTGGTTTTCTATGTATACATGAAAGTGATCAGTTGCTTGTATTACGGCTAGGCATTCCATCTCATAAGCAGAATAATTCTCTTGGTGTGGTTGCAGTGTTTTGGAGTAATAAGCAATTACATGTTCCTCATTGTCTGGACCAATTTGTGTTAGGATTGCTCCAATTCCATATTTGGAGGCATCTGTATAAACTTTAGAGGGGTAGTCCGGGTTGTAAATAGCAAGGACAGGTTTTGTAGATAGTGCCATTTTAAGTTTAGCGAATGACTCCTCTACTTCCTCATTCCAGATGAAGGGCTGATTCTTCCGAGTGAGTCGAACCAAGGGGAATGAAATTTTAGAAAAGTCCTTCACAAATTTTCTGTAATAATTTGCCAATCCCATGAACTGACGAACTTTCTTTACAGTATCAGGTCTTGGAAAGTCTTGAATAGATTTTACTTTTCCTGGATCAGGTTTTAATTGATTGTGACTGATGATATGTCCGAGGTATTTTACTTCAGTTCTTCCAAAAATACATTTCGACAATTTTAATTTCATGTTGTACTGTCTTAATTTGTCAAAAACTTTACTAAGAAGCTCTATGTGCTCTTGCCATGTTTTCGTGTACACCAATATGTCATCTTGGAAAGAGCAAGTTCCTTTCCATAATAATTCACCTAGAATATGTTGGATTATCCTTTGAAACGTTGAAGCAGCATTTTTTTAAACCAAAGGGCATCACTAAAAACTCATAATGACCATCGTTTGTGACGAATGCAGTTTTTTGAATAGATTGCGGGTCCATTTCGATCTGCCAATAACCCCATGCAACATCAAGGGTAGAGAAGAATCTGGATCCATGCAATCGATCAAACATGTCCTGTATGTGAGGTAGGGGTTGCCTGTCATCCAGTGTGATCTCATTAAGACGTCTGTAATCAATGCACATCCTTTTATTTCCATCCTTCTTGGGAACCATAACAACAGGAAATGCCCAAGGAGAATCTGAAGTTCTTATTAACTTGTGTTCGAGAAGTTCTTTAACTTGTTCAGCTATCTCTTCATACTCTTTTAGAGGACGACGATAGGGTCTAAGAGAAATTGGTTGTTCACTTTTCGTGATGATCTTATGTTGTATAGCTACTTTTCCCAAATCAATGGCATGCTGAGAAAATACATTCCTATTGTGTTCAAGTAATTCTTTTAATTCATGTTCTCTTATCTCTTCTAGATGATTTACAAGAATTGGATTTTGTAATCCATCAAATTTGGTGTAAATTGTTTTGTCTCTGACATCTATTAAAAGATTAAAAAGAGATGCAACATCTAATCCGATCAAGAGTGGATATTTAAAGTTCTTCATTACATGGAGAGTTACAGGTTTAATTAGTTTATCTATTCTTACCTTGGTCTGAAGGCTTCCACATGTCCTGGTAACACCATCCGCTTGGCTGATGTGAATGTCTGAATTTGGTTGAAGTTGAAGACGGGTTCGCTTGAACAATCGCCAATTGATTATTGATACTGTTGCTCCAGTATCCACAAATGCTTGCGCAGGAATTCCATTTACTTCAACACTTATGTTGATAAGCTTGAAAGCTCCTTGTGTAGGGGTATTTGTCAAAGTACTTACATTCAACAGTTCCGGGGCTCCGCATACTTGTTTCACTGAAGTGTTTTGATTAGGCCTATCCTTTTTATAATTAGGATCATAATCCTCACAATCTGTGACCCAATGTTTAATTTTTATTCCCTTTTTCGAACATATTGGACACCAGAATGGGCAAACATTTTTTCTATTATCATTATTTTTTGTCGCGAGATGTATTTTGTTTTTAGGCTTAAACTGAATTGAAGCCCTATTTTGTTCAATTGAAGCTGCGATATGGAACCATTTCGTGGTGTCAGTTGGCTGTGCAGCCACAATTAAATCTTTCCAATCATTTGGAAGTCCGTCTGTTAATAAATGTATTTTTTCCTCCTTCGTTAGATGGGTTTGATTTAACAGGCGAATTTTATCTTGAAAATAATTTTCTATTGATTCTTCTCGTTTTAATCTTCGATGTGATGCTGAGACAATTGGATTTGCGTTGTATGAACCAAATCTTTGAATCAACTTTTCCTTTACAACTTCCCATCTTTTTATTGCAGGATTTGAAATAATCTCGTCTGCATACCATTCAAGTGCTGAATCTGTCAAGTAGTACATAAGATTTTTGATTTTTTCATCTTCCTTTAAAGAATTATTTTCAAAATCATATAATTTGATCCATGACTCAGGCCTAATTGCCGACTTCGAGCCGTTGAATTTTTGCAACCGGTTGTTTGGATTTTCCGCCATTTTTTTTTTCTTCGTATCCTTTTCGACTGCGCCAAATGCCACTTTTTTATTTTTTAAACGCTAATTTTAGTTTAGTAAAACTTTATTTTTAAAGTTTATTATTTTAAAAGTGAAATGTTTGTTAATGAAATAGACATTTTGCCTAAACTCATTTATTGCTGCTTTCTTTTACAAGCCATTTGTTTATGTATATTTTACATATCGTTTTTATTGAGTTTTTACTAATTTAGTATGTACATCATTGACTTTTGATGAATAAAAAATTAAAATGAAAATAAACATATGAAAAATTAAAGTAACATTTTAAAGGAATTTATGTACAATTGAAAATTGTTTCTGTAACGTCTCAATATATATTAAAAATGGCATATCCTGACCAGGAGCACATGTGCTTTTCAGAAGGCAGAGCGCCATCTGGTGGAACAGAAATCAACTATTCATTGATTTAGCCTGTTCCCTGATATTTGGCCAACCCAATTTCTTGATAAATCAAGAAAAGCCATCCACGAACGCGTTTCGCGCTTTTTGGCGCTCGTCAGCGTGGAGTAGGCTGAACCATTGCGACCAAAAAATAATTTTTGATCCCAATGGCTTCCTGAAAAACCAAGAAATGGGTATTTAAGGCCAAACTTGCGTAAATACGCTTAGCACATTAAAAAACGAAAGAAAAAAATAAAAGATAAAAAGATCAGGTGTTGAAATCAATATTAAAAATGGCATATCCTGACCAGGAGCACATGTGCTTTTCAGAAGGCACTTTCTTGGTTTTTCAGGAAGCCATTGGGATCAAAAATTATTTTTTGGTCGCAATGGTTCAGCCTACTCCACGCTGACGAGCGCCAAAAAGCGCGAAACGCGTTCGTGGATGGCTTTTCTTGATTTATCAAGAAATTGGGTTGGCCAAATATCAGGGAACAGGCTAAATCAATGAATAGTTGATTTCTGTTCCACCAGATGGCGCTCTGCCTTCTGAAAAGCACATGTGCTCCTGGTCAGGATATGCCATTTTTAATATTGATTTCAACACCTGATCTTTTTATCTTTTATTTTTTTCTTTCGTTTTTTAATATATATATATATATATATATATATATATATATATATATTCACATGAATTAGAAGAAATAAAAATTTACATAATTATAGAACACAATGCAACCTGGCAAGTTATTTTGCATAGCTAGGCGCAAACACTATATATTGCAGAGGATTTGACTTCTCTGAATGGTAAATAGCATCTCGTAGTTAAACCTTCATAGTTCTATTCCCTGTAAAATGAGAAATCCGGTTGTATTCCAATACCTCAGTATCAATGATGACACGGTTACTAGCCTTTGTGGGATATTATATACGAAAATAGAAGCAAACTTCTTTTAGATTTCACGAACGCTAGTTTGAGAAAATGTTTTACTTGTTTGCGTATTCAAGGATCCTTCAACTTTGAAACTCGTAAAACTTTGAAGTTCGTACATTTTATTCTGAGATCAACTTGTAACCAACAAAGATGATGCACGAGTAGTGAATTTGGGTGAATTATACAACATTATAATATACTTTTTTCTCTCAAAAAAAAAAAAAAAACACAAAAGTTCGCATGGATTCAAGAGATGCGGTTCTTTTATTATAAATGTATTCTCTTATTGAATTATTTTAACACTAATTATAAACCCACGCCAATTTATTGGTATTCTACCTTTAATTGCTTTATAAGTTCACTCTATATTTTACTAATCTACCAAATCAATCTCTTATTAATTTTAAACGTGGATATTCCAAAGAGCATTGCTTACAATGAAAACTTTCCAAAATGTGCAATAAATTCAAATAAAAACTATAATATAATGTATTATGTGACATTATTTGTTAGCATTGGTGGAATAATATCTTGAAAGTCAAGTTTATTTCGTTTCAAAAGTATTCTATTTTGTATTATTTATTTTCTTTATTTTTGTATTCACCTGCGCATATGTAACGGACAAATATTCTAGAACTATATATTGACAAAGATATATATGGATAGCATATGATATATGGCTATCTGACTTCGTGTATAGCTTGAAACTTCAGAATATATGTGGAAGTTAGAAGATATTTGGACCAATTTAATGACATTGTTTTAAACATCTATTCATTATTTGTAAAAGAAATCGTCACAGATTATTTAAGAGAATGGCTTTTCAATAAAATAATCCCTCATCAATATTGAGTACAAATATCAGACCTCCAGGGAGAAATATCTTTTCAAAAATATCTTTACAGAATGGCTTTTAAATTTGAGCAGAAAACAGCTATATAAGCGGGAGTTATATAAGACGACCTATATTACATCAATAAGGCCTGAATGGAATATTCTAGTGATTTTTGCTTAGAGAAATTATTAGAGACGTTAGCCAATCAATGGCGAGAGAATTAAGGCGGAGTTTAGTGAATGAATGAACTCGGAGCATAATTCATCTTCCATCAGCCGGGCCTCTCTCCAATCGAACTGGCGCTTTACACCGCCGAATCGATTTGTAAAGAGACTCCTCAAGGACTCCATTCCATCAAATACTCTAATGTTGAGGATTGTTGTAATGTGTATGAGTTGTCTGAACAAACTCGCTACGACTTACAAGCTGAACTGAATGTTTATTCAATCTAGCAATCTTCTTATATACAAGATAGAGATAAAAAGGAAATAATTTACATAAGTTTAAAACAATTGACAAATGGAATAATTTTGCATAGCCAACAATAGGTAACAATTATAACACTCCACAAAGGTTATTTACATATCACAACATGTTTCCCCTCTGGTACAACAATTAAAGAATGTCACGAATCTAGACAACCATCAACAATCAGATCAGGCAAATCAAAAGGCGGTTGACATGCCTCCCCTCTGTTTAAAAACCAAATCTTTGTGGTTTTCTTAACTCTCTTCCAAACCTTGAAAACCGGGGCCTTCCGGATGGTTCTGGTGCAATCCCAGCGGATGTAGTCGCGCCTTCCCTCTGGTCAATATTGGTCTCTTCACTTGACCGCTGTATCGGGGCTGTGGATGACTCGCCCATCGTTGGACTGTAGCACTGCGGATGTTGAGCTTCTGGGGAGGCGGTAATTGGTTCTGAAGACAACTGGCTTTTCTCGTAGCCTCCATCCCTTGGCCTAATAAATTGTTGATTTCTTATCAACCTATTTCCCGATGGTGTCACAACTTCAAAGCTCTGAGGAGAATCAGCCTGCGCTGAAATCTTCACCGGTGTCCATGTCTCCCTTGGATGTATTTGACACCATGCATCCTCTCCTACATTGACCTTGGGATAGCTTTTACTATTTCTGTCATACTGCTCTTTCATTGAGCTCTGTCTTTTTCTTTTGGCATTCTCTATACTTCTCCAATTAGTTTGATAGGGTCTATATAGCGGTGTAATTCTGGGGATCTGACATCGAAGGCTCCTCGATAAACATAACTGTGCGGGTGACGGTAGGTCATTTTTTGGTGTATTTCTATATGCCAGAATAGCCAGATATGGGTCGGACCCTTCATCTCTACATTTGATTAGTTGATTTTTTATTGTTTGAATGTTTCTCTCGGCCAGACCATTAGATCTATGAAGGTGTGGACTTGAAAATAGCTGTTTTATACCCCATCTTATACAGAAGTCAGTCATAATCTCTGAGCGAAACGGTGGTCCATTGTCGGACATCATGGTTTCCGGAATCCCGAATCGTGCAAATGTTTCTCTCAATTTATTTTTTACATCAATCGCCGTAGGTGGGTCCAATGTAAATACCTTCGGGTAGCCACTATATCTGTCGACCACTAACAAATGGGGCTTTTTCTGAATATAAAATATGTCCAATGATACTGTCTGCCATGGATAATCTGGAACTGGGAAAGGTTTTAACGGCTGCCGTATTTTTGATTTCTGATGTTTTTGACAAATTTCACACTTTTTTACTTTTTCAGCAATGTCGATGGACATTCTCGGCCAAAATAAAGATTCTCGCGCCAAACCCTGAATTGCAGATATCCCTTGGTGCGATTGGTGCAACAAATTAAGCATAGCATTCCTTTGTGTCTTCGGAATCACTATGGCCGATCCTATACATAATAGATCATTCCATAAGTACAAACGGTGTCTGAAATCGAAAAATATTTTGGCATCTTCATCGACGTCTTTTTTGCATATAGGCCATCCCTCAATCACATAATCGATTACTTTAACCAAAGCAGGATCCTCTCGGGTATCTTTCTGCATCGCTACCAGTTTTTCGTCCGAGATATTAACACGTACCATCTTGACCATTCTTTTGTCTTCAAAAAAAGGCTTTGGTAGTTCGTCCATGGGGTGAGTATCCCTGGATAGGGTATCAGCCACAATAAAGTATTTTCCTGGTTTGTACTGCAATTTGAAGTCAAATGCTATAAGCTTCATTACTAATCTTTGTAGACGCGGTGATATATCACTCAGCGGTTTTTTGACTAGAGGCAATAAGGGCTGGTGATCCGTCTGGACAACGAAAGTGTGTCCTGACAATAGATATTCGAACTTTTTGCATCCATAATAAACACTCAATAACTCCTTCTCAATCTGAGAGTACTGTTTCTGCGAGTCGCTAAATGACGCGGATGCGAATGCTAGAGGTCGATCTTCCTGTAGCAGAGCAGCTCCCATTGCATCTTTGCTGGCATCACACTGCAAAATCAGCATCTTGCTTTTGTCAAAATGTGCCAACGAAGGAGCATTCCTCACGCATTCCTTAATATGATCGAATTCCCCATCCTGTTTAGGCCCCCAATGCCAGACAACATTCTTTCTTAAGATTCCTCTTATATTGGATGTGGACGCAGCTAAGTTTGGAATGAATTTTCCTAAGTAATTATAAAGACCCATGATTCTTTGCAGCGACTTTTTATCCTCTGGCCTTTTAAAGGTAATTAATTTATCAATCTTATTTGGCTCTGGATCAATTCCATTTTGTGATATCACATGGCCCAAGAAACGAACTTTCGTTAGACATATTTGAGCCTTTGTTAAATCAAATTTGATATTTTTTTCTTTTGCTTTTTCTAGAATTCCCTTTAATTTTTTATTGTGCTCTTGAATGGTATCCGCATACATCAGCAAATCGTCTACATATGTAATATTTTGAAAGCTATCCCTAAAGATATTCGTCATTTTCTCAACAAAAATTTGTGCCGATATTTTCAAACCAAATGGCAATCGGTTATATCTGAATTTGCCAAATGGCGTGGTCATCACCAACAGATCTCTGCATTCCTTTGCAACCGGAATATGCCAATAGGCTGATTTCACGTCTAACACGGTATAATACTTAGCTTTGGGTATCTCGTGCAATAGTTCAGCTGGAGCCGGAGTCTGGAAATGTCTTCCCACAAGAGCCTCATTTAATTTCCGAGGATCCAGGCATATTCTGATTTGACCAGATTTTTTTTTTACAACGACCATAGGATGAGACCACTCTGTTTCATGATATATTTTTGTTACGATTCCTTGCTTCACCATCTTTTCCAATTCAGACTGAACTTCGGCTCCGAGGCTTGTTGGGATGCGCCTGGGAGGGACTTGCACAGGAGAATATTCAGGCTTTGTGTAAATCTTACATTCCGAGTTGATTAATCCTACTCCTTGAAATACTTCGTGGTATTGTTCGAGGATTTTTTGAGTTTCAGAACACAATTTCATTTCATCCGTGTTTATATGATTGATTCGCCTCAAGATTTCAAGCTTCTCGCAAGTATCGCCCGTGATAAGTGTCTGCGCTTCTACATCGGCTACGATAAATTCAAACATTCCTTTCTTTTCACCATATTGGCATAGCACATTGCATTTGCCGACGATAGGCAATTCTGTATTTCCATATGCGAACGCCTTTAATGACGTGGGTCTGATTTCTGATCTTGATGGCCATTGGTTTATTACTTTATGAGGAAGCACATTTATCTGTGCGCCAGTGTCCAAATGTACCGTGGTCTTCTTGCCATTAATTATTATTACCGCGGACCACTTGTCCGACCGAACAGTCTTTACAGCAACCTCATTAAGATTTATCTCGTCACAGGATTCTTCAGCTTCACTTTCCGCTAAGAGATTTCTTATACGTTTTGTTCGGCAAACTACTGAGAAATGATTGGTTTTTCCGCATGCATTACATTTCTTCCCATATGCTGGACACTTTCCATACTTGTGTCGTTGTCCACACCACTTACATGGTTCTATTATTCTTTCTCTTCTCGGGTTTATACCGCTTGGTCCTGCTTCTGCATTTTCCATTCGAATTGTATCTTTCACCCAATTACGTTTTTCAATTTTTTCAATCATTTTTTGCTCATTCAACGATGCTACTTGTGAACATGTTGACTCGGAGATCACAGCTATCGAAATTGCCCTTGGTAGTGTCAACTGTGGATCTTCTAACAATTTTCTTTTCACTTCTCGGTCAAGTATTCCAATTATAAGGCGATCCCTTATGAGAGATTCTGTTAAATTCTCGAATTCACATTCTTGTGCCAGATGCTTTAATTTTGTGACGAATTCCATGATTCCCTGCTTTTCCTTTTGTACACAGGTAAAAAATGCATTTCTCCTTTGAATCGTATTTTTGAAGGGCTTAAAATGGTTCGTAAGCATATCAAGCATTTCCTTTACATTTGGGTAGGTATCATTTTCACTTATGTGAAATGTTTTGTATATCATCACTGTTTTCTCACCAGCAATATGCTTCAAGATTGCTCGCTGACGCACCAGCGGCATGCTTTCTAAATTTACCGCTATTGCAAAAATTTCAAACGACTCTCTCCAGGTTTCCCATTTTTTCTCGTTGCTGTACGGGACAAATTCCGCCGGCGGCTTGATTCCTTCCATTCTACTCAATGTTGAATTAATCTGTTTTAATTCGATACTTTTGTCGGCTGCGCCATGTTGTAATGTGTATGAGTTGTCTGAACAAACTCGCTACGACTTACAAGCTGAACTGAATGTTTATTCAATCTAGCAATCTTCTTATATACAAGATAGAGATAAAAAGGAAATAATTTACATAAGTTTAAAACAATTGACAAATGGAATAATTTTGCATAGCCAACAATAGGTAACAATTATAACACTCCACAAAGGTTATTTACATATCACAACAGATATTACCTTCAGGTACACACATTCAATTATATTGAAAACATATTTTGAAATATCAATATTCAAATCCAATTTTGAAAAATAATAAATTTCGTTCAATAAAGTTTATAGACATAAAATTATTTTCAACGCTTTTCAATAATAGTGGGTTTAATAATAAAAAAATAATGTTGATATCAATATGAATTGTTGTTATTTAAAATAGATCAGGTTTTAGAGAGCTATACATATATATTAAAAACAAAGTAGGCATATCCTAACCAGGAGCACATGTGCTTTTAAGAAGGCAGAGCGCCATCTGGTGGAACAGAAATCAACTGAACATTGATTTAGCCTGCTCATGTGCTCATCATGTGCTCCTGGTCAGGATATGCCTACTTTGTTTTTAATATCAACACCTGATCTTTTTATTTTTTTTCTATTGTTTTTTCATGTGTTAAGCGTATTCACGCAATTTTTAGGCCTTAAATACCCATTTCTTGGTTTCTCAGGAAGCCACTGGGACCAGAATTATTTTTGGTTGCAGTGGTACAGCCTACTCCACGCTGACGAGCGCCAAAAGCGCGAAACACGTTCGTGAATGGCTTTTCTTGATTTATCAAGAAATTGGGTTGGCCAAATATCAGGGAACAGGCTAAATCAATGTTCAGTTGATTTCTGTTCCACCAGATGGCGCTCTGCCTTCTGAAAAGCACATGTGCTCCTGGTCAGGATAGGCCTACTTTGTGTTTAATATCAACACCTGATCTTTTTTTTTTTCTTTTTTTTTTCATACATAAATATTTACCTCTCCCTTTAATTGTTCATCAGAACGATGCACTGTGCATCACCCTAGTAAAAGAATGAGCCGCAAAACCAGTTTTGGCAAAGTCAGACAAAAGCCAATCTGTATACCATGGTTTCAGGGCTTTGGCCCTCATCAGTACACGGGCGGCTTCGATTTTAAAACACCCTAATAGATGGGTTATATGTGTGGCTACGATCCATTTGCTCGGCAACCATTGATCCGACGTTTCCTATTGGTGACAGATTAGGAGAGAGTGACTGTGCGCCAGGGTAGCAGTTGAACATTTTATGTATTTAGAGAAGTCCGAACATTACTGACAACATGCGGTCGTGCATTATCCTGCTGTAACGTAGCGTTTCTCAGGCCTCGATAAAAGGGTACTGTCACGGGCTTCAACACATGTATGTATGGCGGGCTCTAATGCACTGTTATCTTCCTAATCTTTGTTATATTCTCGAATCTGTCACAATTTACTATCTAAAATTTACTATTTTTATTATTAGACCTATTGTAAGGATTAGATTAGTCAGAATATAGTTCATTTTACTATCAGCGCATAAGCTTGAGCCAGAGTTATCTGATTCCATCTAAGCTAAAATACTAATCTTTTTATCTGTATCTTTGATGCAAAAGAGATAAAATTGAATAGGGCATGAGTATATTTATTGAACTTCTCTGATTTTTTCTTAATTATTCATTTTAATTTAATTTTAAAACATGATCAAAACATTGCTGTGTAACGCAGTTTAATGAAGCCACTTCTGTTTTTCTCCGCTTGGAAAGAAAGTTAGCGCATGCGTTCCGCCGAGCAATTGCAATAGACAAGGCACTTGACCGTTAGCGGTCGTCCGCTGTGGGACTATTTACTCACAATGGCGCAGAGAGAAAAACATGCGCATGTTTACTCTAGGGAGCACTGAGAATAAGAATAAACCAAATCTGAGTTTTAAAAAGGGTACAGCAAATCAATAAAGTATTTACACATTTACTTGGCTCATATGCATATAGTTACAGCATAAATTTGCAAGAGGATGGTATTCGTGGAACAAAAGAGGCATTTTTCTTTTTAAATATGCATTAGAACAATATGTATTATGAAAAATAGAACAAATATGATATTGTACTGGGATAAGGTGCATAAATTATGAAAAAGGCATCTCCTTTGCGAGGAGAGGGCCAACATCCCGAAACGCGTACGTGGTTAGCTTTTCTTGATTAATCAAGAATGGGTAATTGGCCAATTCTGGAATAATCAGAAATCAACGAGAATAGTTTATATTTATTCCGATAGATGGCGCAAGCCATCAGCAACTTTCAGTTGCACGGTAAGGAGATTCCTATTTCATAAAATATGTATTATATTTATCACTCAGGCTTAAAGGTGATTATAAAGAAAGAGCCACACCTTTTTAAAGGGAGAGGTGTCTTTTTCAATACATGAATACCATCCTCTCGCAATTTATGCTGTATTCAAGCTTCAAAATAATCCCTGCCACTTCACTAGCTTAAACTTCTTTTGGGGTAATCCGACCGATTTCATAATGAGCCAAAGTCCGAAACAATGGTATACAGATTGGCTTTTGACTGAATTTACTAAAACTGATATTGTAGCGCATTCCGTATCACCACCTTAACGTTTTCACTAGGATTATTAACATAATGTATTGTTCTAATGCTTATTTAAGTTAAAGACCCTAGATCTTTAATATTTCAACACATAAACGAAACAGGCCATATATTTAACTTATCTCAACCCATAGTGTATTATGACAATATCCATTGTAAATACCAAAGACTTTCAACAGAATCTATGATAACCAAACAGCAAAAAAGCATAAACAGATGCATTGAAATATCAGAAACATACAAAACAATATGGACAAATACTATCGATAGATGTAGGCACTCTTCTATATATTAATACCACAATAGTTCACGAAATCATTAAATTTAATTTGAAGTTTCGAGATATCGTTCAACCAGCAAGTATCATCCACCATGCACGTATATTTTCAATAATGTGTTTGTAACACACAAAGAATGTAATATATTTTCTCCCCCTTTCAATATCATAAATATTTAAAATATGTAAATAATAATTTGTATATAAAAATAGTATTTATCATTATTTTATTAACATGATACTCCTGTTGAAGGACTGACAATTCCGAAAGCTTGAAAGTAAAAGTTTAACAAGAAACTTAGCCCTGGAAACTTTATTTATTTTATAATATTCAAAGTTATAGGTGCCTTCTTGCTAAACATAAGTTTTATTAACCCACGTATTAGTTCTCTCCTGCTCCCTAGTGGCATCTGGTATTCAAGCACAGTTTATTATTGAATAGTATAAAAACACTTTAACGCTATTTCAAAATTAAATATAATTAAAAGCTATTTCTAGTCGCCATATACTGCAATGAATAAAATTTATAAGAATGAGGGCAAGGCTCATTTAATTTTTACCCATTGAAGTATAAGGTCTGCATAAATAGCTTTTAATTACACTGGCTACTAAAATGTTGCATCATCTATAAACACTTTAGCAAAGTTTCTTAAATTTGCATACTTAATAAGAACATAAAGGCATGTAAATTATCAATTTTTCTGACACCGTAACTAGAAAATAAATGCATAAAATTAGCCATGTTTATTCAGGAAAGGGTATTTTAATAGCCTCTTCTTGTATATCATTATAATTAAAGTTATCTCTTTTTTATTTCTTAAGATCATATTTAATCTGTGGAATGTCATGGGTAAAAAAGGGGACGTCATTCATATAAGCAAATTTATGATTTTTCAAGAAACAGAATCATAGGCCTTAGAGAAGGTACAATTTCGACTAGAAAAATTATTATGAAAGTAGGCTGCCAATCAAAGTAGTACTGCAAGGATTTGGTCTCAGTGGTCAGAGGAAGAAAGAAGTTTAAGAAAACTTGGCTCAGGTCGCTATAGAGTAAAAACAGAGAGGATAGGATGATTCGAAGGATGGTTGTAGCAGACAGGACAACTGTACCTGGCACTAGGATTGATTAGGATGTTTAACAGTTCATTTTTATTCTAACATATATAATTAATAATGTATATTTCTCTCTCTCTCCCTTCAACTCGAAATATTTCCTCTCTTACTATTTTTAATATTTAATTGAATTCTCATATCATAAATATCTCATTTATACTAATAGAGTATGCAAATATAAATAATTTAAAATAACACTGTAGTCAATCCCTAGTTGAGAGAATGGATATTTTGGTAAGACTCTATATATGACAGCAAGATTCAATTCCCTGACATGTCTTAAAGTGATTGTCAGAGAATTCTGCTATTTTCCAATCTTCTGATGTATTCCTATATTTGTAACGTGGCTGAGCAAGCCACTGCCTGTCACACCCACTGATTGCGGGGATTAAGAAGGATTTTGTGGCTCTCCCTCAGGACATCGTGATGGCCGCTGTCATGGTGGCTTTTGGAGTTAACTTTCTTTTGAATTTTATATATCATCGAATTGTTATATATTTTACAAATATAATTACTTTTGACCAAAATATGTGTTGAAATCTTTACGCGCAGTGTCGTATCTAGCCCAAATACCATGAAGGCAGTTTTAAAAGATTTTTTTAAAAGTAAAAATGGAATAATAAATATAAAATTAACAAAAAAGAGAAATGACTAGGAGGAGCTTAAGGATAAAAGACCCAGTTTTAACCAAAAAAGAGAAAGTTTGAAAGCAAAAATAAGCATCTAAAAAGTTGTTTACTCAATGTTTGCCACTTTTCAAACTTCAAACCTTCTCACTTGTTTGAATAACAGTGGCAGCGACTAAGAAGCCTTCTGACTATTTACACTTCAACAGCGAACTTCGCCAACAATCCAAAGATATTCCTGTTAAAACATTTCGAGTTCTAATCTTATTTAAATCGCTATCCCACACCTGCAAATCTATTACTATTAGGGCCTCCAATCCCGGAGCCAAATAATGATCCCGAAATCCCGGGATTCTGCTCGAAAAATCCCGGGATTACTGGTTTGTGCATGAAAACCAGCGCAAAAATATATTTTTTTCTTATCTAGCATTTTGGTATTCAAACAGATGATGAGGTAGCACACTTTTGACGTTTTGTTTATGCAGCTGCATTTCGGGTCTTTTTTTTTTCTGAGAGATTTGAAATTATTTTCATGCACTAATAACGAAGGGTTATTCTGCAAGATCTTTCCAAAATGGCAGCCTCTAGAATGAGAGTATGCAGCAGTATACATGGAGGGGGCCCCAGTTTTTGTTGACATGCAAATAGTGACTTCTTAGATAGTAGCGGCATCCCTTTATTTTTGTGGCGGACCTGCGTGTAACATGGACCCGCCACCAACCTCTTATCTGGGCTCCAAATTGTTTTATATATATTTTTTTAATCTATGTTTATACTCTCCATCCTGTACTCTGTATGCATGGGTCATCATGAACGCACTGCTCTGCTGTTCATTTTGTGAAACCCTCGCTAGCTTTTTTGTCATTTAATTTAAATTAAATTTATTTAATGTCATTTCATTAAATGCTTCCTCACTATCAAGCATCAGCCAAAAGTAATTTAAACTTATACGAACATAAAACAAAGTCTCTAAAACAATATTATCGGACCTTGTTATTTCTCAATAGAAAACGCGTCGGACATTTTGGTAAACTTATCACTTCTTGATTGTGATGGCGAAGTTTATTCCTTTTAAATCAGAAGGAATCTACTGCTATTGCCTACGAGACGGATCTGGCCAAAATGCACAGTGTATAGCGTGCAAAAGGATTTTGAAATGCGTCGGTGGGTCAACAAAAGGGCTGCATGTACACCAGAAGGCGGTCCACGGAATCGAAACTTCAAAGATAAAAGTTAAAGACGAAGTTTATACACGAACTTAATATTGCTGCTCAGTCAGGCAAAGGAGGACCCCATTTAGAGAGTGTGTATCAATACTTGCTGAATATTCCTCCAAAGTCTGTGGAATCGGAAAGAGTCTACTCCTCCTCTGGATACCTATGCAATAAGATACGTTCTAGTTTGCATGATGACACTCTTGACAAATTATCTTTCCTACGCTCAAATATTTCTCGAAATTGAATTTTTATCCTTAAAATAAAGTAATTCATGGTTTTTAAAACGGTGCTGTCTTCTTTCTAAACATTGATACATAGTTGGGCAAAATGCAATAATGATTACATTTTCTATAATCACAATTGCAAATAATCATGATTACAATTGCTATAATTACAATTACAAGTAATTTTAATCACAATTGCTATCATTATATATAGAATTACGAGTAATTATGTTTACATTCTAATGCAATTAATTTTTTTTTTGCAAAGTAATGCATTGCAAAGTAATCGTGATTACAAGGTAATGCATTACTTTGAATGGATCACTGCCCAACACTGCATTAAGATATGTGGTCTAAGAGTTCCAAGAACAGTAATTTTTTCCAGATGTGTGGACAGTAATTGACAGATAATTTCAAACTGTAACCCAAAAGCAATGATTTAGTTCATAAGCAGGCGCAAAATATATGGCTTTCAGGTTGTTTTCATCGAAGTAAGTGCCACGTCATTGGCACTATATAAAAGAAAAAATCAAAAATATAACGAACGAAACGATATATCTCTTGGCGTAGAAAGACGAAAATGTTTTTCAATCCCGGGATCCCGGGATTGAGAAAAAAGCAATCCCGAATCCCGGGATTGAAAATATGTACCGGGATTGGAGGCCCTAATTACTATCCTAAAAGTAATAAATCCATTATATATTTCAGATTTTTGTGAGGGGAATATGAAATTATAGCCAGGAAACAAGAATACAGCGATCAATAAGAGGACGGTCCAATAAGTAAAGACTTGTGTTCACAATGAAACGCAATTATTTTACAAATTCAAAATGTTTATTTTACAGCATAGTGCTCGTTTAGGTTTATACACTCTCCTAACGTCTTTTCCATTTGTTCAACCTTTCCAAAAATAGAAATTATCGAGGTCTTCAAAATACGCTTTCATCTTTAAAAAAAAACTTTCTCGTTTAGTCACAAATTTCTTCCCACGAACTATTTCTTCATGTTTAGGAACAAGTAGACATCACAGGGGCAAGGTCGGGCTGATACGAAGATCCGGCAGCAAATGCAGCTTGGCGGAGACGATGAATGTGCTGGTTAGTTGTCATGGTGAGAAGAAACTTTCAATTCGAAAAATGGGACCATGTCTCTTACCATATCTTGCCGAAGAGATATGATAATTCATTGTCGTATTGTCCGATGATAGTCTCCTGCTATAAGAAGGCAATGAAAATGACGCCTTACATATCCAAAATATCGTTACCATAACTTTTAGGGCAGATGGGATCATCCTTTTTAGCAGAATCTCTGGAAGCAACAATTCGGTTTGGTTTCCAGGATATAGTATTGAATCCAGGTCTCATCGACGATCATAACTTGACTCAAAAAAATCGATTGACATCGCTTAAATTGTTCTAAATACTGATTTAAAGTTGAAAGTCGCATCCTCTTCTTGTCCATCGTGATTGGGGAGCTAAAATTTTCATCTCCAACCTTTTATACGAAATATTAAATACCGAATCTATTGACACAGCTATGGCCTTTGCAGCTTCACGCAATTCCGTTCATAGATTTGCGAAGTCATGCTCTTTAATTTTCCTACGATTTTCTCAGTAACCATATTTTCTTGACGTCTTGGATCGATGTTCGGCCTCTTTTAAATTCTCTAAACTGTAGAAATCTACAGTAACTAAGATAATGGTTCCCCATAAAAAGCATGAAACTTTGTTTTTATTTCTCCATGTTTCCACATACAAAATCAAAATTCGAATCACTAAACGATGCTTCACTTTCTCCATTTTAGCCTATACTACGTGGTATAAGTCACTGAAAATGTTGCCAAGTCAACATAAACCCTTTAATCAGTGGGAAATTTGGTGCATACGCATTTAAAGAATACCCGCGCCTGGTGGTCACAACAACAATTTACTTTAGAAACTCCATCTATCTCTATAAAACTTATTAAACTACCCTCGTAAATATAGAAATAAGTCAAAAATATTTTCGGAAACGAATATTCTCAACATCAAAACCAGTATTTTTAGATCTGACTATAAATTTAAACTATAAATAACGCTTTTTAGGGAGAAAAACACTTAAAATATATATTATTGAAATATTTATCTATGAATTATGCTAAAGAAAATGCACATATATCTCGGATTATTTTTTTTTCTATTAGAATTTATAAATATTATCTTAAATTCTATCTTGAAAAATGACTTTCTGAATATTCTCTTCCAACAATAAATTGTTAAATATTACCGTGTTAAAAGTAATTTTGGTGGTGAACCATCGTAAACAAATTTGAATCGCTCATTTTCTCGTAAAAACTTTGATGATTTAAACTTAAC
The DNA here is from genome assembly GCA_030710605.1 of Cordylochernes scorpioides. Classification (NCBI taxonomy): domain Eukaryota; kingdom Metazoa; phylum Arthropoda; class Arachnida; order Pseudoscorpiones; family Chernetidae; genus Cordylochernes; species Cordylochernes scorpioides. The sequence goes on along the minus strand of CP092884.1, from coordinate 2,646,631 downwards.
TCTCCCTGAATTGGTGCATGACGCGTAACTGCCGAAGCTACAGGGTGAACTTGTTATAGCCCTATGTTGTTACATAAAATACAAAACCTTTTTGAAACCTTAAAAATAATATATATCTAATTTATTTTTAGCTATCAATACGCCTTCTCTTATACCAATTATCTCTTTCATATATATTATGGATTTCATTTTTATAGATATAAAGATAGATATAACTTTAATATATATGCAAACATGTATATTGTTTTGAAAATAGAGCAATCCATATTTAAATCATTAGATAATAAAAAGGCATTAATTATATTTAATAAAATATTTATTTGCCAATATTTCGGTTTACACTATGCGGCGCTGAGTTTGTTTATATAAAAATATAATGCCTTGATAAAGATTGGCGTTTAGCCAACCGAAATATTGGCAAATAAATATTTTATTTAATCCAATATATGCCTTTTTATTATATAAACATGTATATATTGCCCCCTTATCTACTCTTATCTATTCAATCCATATTTTATTCGTGAAGGGAAGAGATTGCTTTGATAGCTCGTGGATAAGAATGATTGAGATATTTTATTCAACCAGCTTCCATGTCAGACTGTCCACAAATCTTGGGATCAATTTATACGGATTGAGAGGAAATTAAGCATGGGATTAGCGTCCTTCACTAATCTACATAAAGGCACACTACGATTTGAGAATCGGTGGAATTTTCAGTAGGATTAGCGCTACCGGAATTCCAGAACGTTACCGGAAATAGTTTGGAGAATATTGGGCAGAGCGATGGTGGCCAGGTCGATTTAAGAATTTAATTTGAGGGGGTTAACCACCGTCAAGCAGAAATGTCTAAAAATGTACTCAGCAGATGGAATTTTAAAATTGAATATGTTGCTTAGAAGAGCTTAACATAAAGTAATTTTGGCGAAAGAGCGTCTCTTAATGCATTATATTGCATCTATATGTATTAATACTTAAACAAGTATTTCTCAAAAAGTTTATTTTGTAATTTATTAGCATTGACAAGCATTCGATTTAAAGAACTCTTCCACAGACGTTTTTTTTCAAATATATACAAAGCAATGGGATTTATATGTACGCAAGAAATAAAACTATTTATAGCACGACAATTTGTTTTACACATAAAACAAACTTCTACTGTTCTTATTGCGATGAAAAATATTGGGAGGGCTTGGCTCATCAGTGATGTACCCTCCCAGGGGTTTCGCCAATTTAATTCACCAGACCGCTTTTTTCAGAGCTTTAATACTGTATTTTAAGATTCTGCTTATATGTGTGATAATGAAGGTTGAAATTTCAGGTATGGAATTATAGCAAATTATGAACATATTTTGTTTTTATAGTAGAGTTACATATAAATGCATCGAGCAATGCTTTTCCGCATAATATAAAGACAAAGTTAGTTAGGCATAAATTAATTAAACTTAGTAAGAAAGTTTCTTTCATAAATAATACTAACTTCTACTGTCCTTACAGCGATTAAAAAAAATGGTGGGAGGGCTTGACTCATCAGTGGTAAATCCTCTCGCAGCGGAGTGTATTTTCTTCTGTCCAAAAAAAAACTTATTTGCATATTTTCTAGAATTCCAAACCGAGGAATACATCCTTCATTGTCGCATATATAAACAGAATCGTACAATACGGTACTAGAGCTTTAAAGAGCGGTCTGAAGGATTAAATTAGCCATATTTGATCAATATTATACACAACCTTATGTATCTTGCATTGAGAAAATAAAATTAGCAATGGTTGTCTAAGTGACCTCTGTTGTAATTATAGTGATTTTCGATCAATTTTACCCTTCATTGCGAAATTTTTCTTGAGTCATATAAAGTTTACAAATTGGTCGCTAAATGATTTCTTATAAAACTGTAACGATATTTGTTCAGTTTTACACAACACACACATTGTGTAGATTTAATTTAGAAAGGTAAAATATTGCCACGTGGGAAATTAGGGAAGACTAACTTCAGGATGACACAGCAATTTATTTTAGGCAAGCACAAACTATGAATGGTAAACAAAAGATAAACAAAGAGGGAAGTTTACAAAGTAGCAAAATATAAATAAAAAATGACCACTCTGTTGATAAAAATAATAAAATTAATAAATACTGCTTAATAAATGGTTGCTAAATGAGTTCTTATAAAACTGTAGTGCTATTTGATAAATTTAACACATCATTGTGTAGTTTAAATTGAGAATAATAAAGTTGACAATGGTTCTAAGTAATATTTTGTTTATTTTAGTCATATTTGATTAGTTTTACACACCAATGTGTAGATTTACTTGGGAATAGTAAAGTTGATAATGTTTGCTATGAGAATTCGTTTGTAATATGCCTGCCTTAGATTCAAAATCACTTTATTAGGTACCGCTCAACAAGAGCAACCTAGTTTATGATAATTGAAACAGTGAATAATATGTGAAGGTTATTCAAATATTAAACAAAATGTTAACGCGGGATTCAATCCAGTTCATGACTGTCGGGAATCGAAGGTGTTACCCACTCGTCCACCGACTTTTATATATCCTGCCTTAGAATATGTGAGGAATATATATAAACATTCTAATACATTAATAGGATGGTTTGTAGATTAATTTGTCGAAACCACTGAGAAGGTTCGTCACGGATGAGCCAAGCCCTCTCAACTATTTTTTCCTATTATGCGGAATAGTTTGAAGTAGCTTTTGATTATTTATTCAAAAATGAGCATTTATATCAAACAAAAAGTTTAATGTCGATTTTAAAAAACAGGTTTTGGTAAAAGTCATTGGGATTATCCTTCGCTATATTTAATGAGAAAGGGTAAAAAAGAAAAGTGGGGGGTCTCTAGGTAGAATCAGCGAGTTTCCAGTTATGGTTGAATGCTGCGGCAATGGTGACATATCCGTAGGATTCCTGTATGACCTCGTGTGTAGGTTATATAACAAATCCAAAAGGAAAAAAATCCTTTAAGAAGTTTTTACCGGATTTCTAGAGATTACCAAACAGCTTAAAACTATTTCAGGACTTTACCTATTTCTTTAAGGCCATTCTATCTGCACGTGTCTATTATATAAATGTTTTCATACACAACTTTATATCTTATTTTATTTAAATTATAATTATATCTGTGTTTTATTTTCAAACGTGCATAATTATATATATATATATATAAGAAGAAAATTTTCAGATAATTGCTTTTGTATGTGTCTTTTTTTTCCCTTGACCTTTCTCCTTGTAAATAGCCAATTTGTTATGATGCTAGAAATGTATTGACGCAAATATCCCCAAGTTTGGGATTCGGGTTATTATTATATAAATAAATAAATATATAGATGGAAATTTTTCCGTGAGGAAATTCATCCATAGAAGCATAGGGCGCCTCTCCCGTCAAAATAAACGTCAAAACCTGACGCCATCTATTGACCGTCGCCGCAAACTAGCGGCCTCGGGTCGGTGACAAAGCCACAACACCAGCTTTATATACCATTATATATATTGTGTTTTTAATTCCATCCATAATGATAAGGCACAATTTGTTTTATAGATTATTTACAGAATGGAAGAAAGAGGAAATATAAATGATATTTATAGATATGCTTTTAATTATATCAAAAAAGTGTTTTTTTTTTTCACTTTTAATTCTAAGAATAATATTCTTCTTACCTGCTATCTTTTTTACACACTTGATAGCAGTAACTATTTTAAAAAGCTGTGGTAAAATCTTTCATTCAGTACTTTTGTCTGAAGATGGTAACAACGCTGTTACCGAAACGTCACACACTATTTTTTTTGGATTTGGTCTTATTACCTTGTGTTTATAATTCCATCCATGTAAAAATTTAAAAACATTTGTTTAAAATGAAATCTGAACAGTATAAAGGTTATATGATACATGTATTTTTAAAATATGGTTAAAAATATTATTTTATTTCAAAATTTATATTCTGTGGGAGAAAAACGAGAATGTTAAATATAACCATGTTAGATTAAACCATAATTATCAATATCAGTATAATTTATTGTTTGAAATTCATTGATATTTAATGTCTCGAAAACAATAACGACGTGCTATGAGGCAATTTATTCTATTTTACAAAGACACGCAATAAGCCTTAATGAGAGTAGATCTTTTTTTTTTTTGTCTCTTAGATCGTCAATAGAATTTGAAAAGACGTCTCCAAATAGTAGTGAGTTGATTAAATATACAAACTTAATTGCATTCCTTCACAAAGTTATCAGCATTCCGAAATTTTCATCTGGTATAGAAATTTCAATCAAGAAATAGAGCCACGGGTAAAAAAAATAAGATAGCAATCAGTTCAGGAACGGATATTTTCTCAAGTAACATTGCGAACGAAAGCAACTTGCTATTTTAATCTCCAATAAACACTTAACTATAAACACGAAAACTTAAGGAAGTTTTACCTTGTAGCATGTATATTTCGGAAATCAGACAAATAACACACTGGAAGTTATTTGATACACTGTAACGATAAAGCACAATTTTGATTATAGATTATAATACAAGAAAATAAGACCTAATCCAAATAATTTAATAGTGTGTGACGTTTCGGCAACAGCATTGTCACCATCATTAGAAAAGAATAAAATGATTTTTTATTCTTTATTCTACTCTTATTCTTGTTCTTTTTTCTACTCTTACATTTTATTCTTGTCTGATGATGGTGACATGCTGTTGCCGAAACGTCACACACTATTAAATTATTTGGATTAGTTATTTTCTTGTATGATACACAGTAACCTTTATTGAAAACGTCAAAGTGCAGGATTCTGGGTGCAGCACCTTTTTTGATAACACCAAATTACTAAATCCAAAGAGCTGAAATTTTCAGATTAGTCAGCGGCGACCTAAATGACAACCATCACAGAAATTAACGGCTAGCCGAGCATCACGGAAACACCAGGACCCTAACCACTCGGCTCGCCTGTTCTGTGGAGTTTTTTCACGCCAAAACTATGAACTAAAATACAGCCTACTGCGGAGGTGGAATTGTCAAGAAAGGTTGGAGAGGCACAGAGCACGGAAGTAACAGAGAGAAAAAGCAGGTTGACAGGGTAGGATCAGTTTGAGGAAGCACAGATACAAGATGGCTCGAGGGAGACAAGTTGTTGGTTCATTTCCTTAGATCAGGGGTCGGCAACCTTTTGAGTCGCAAGAGACAAAAATTACAATTTACAAAATTTGTTTTTAAGAACCACACAATTTTTTATCTTGACAACAATAAATAGTACTCTCAACTTCACATTCAAAGAGCCGCATGTGGCTCGGAGTTTCTGGTTGCCGAACCCTGCCCTAGATGTTGCCTAACACTCATATTGCCGAGTCCAAACTTCCTACCTTTCTTTATTGGCATCAAAAATTTTTGTTGCTTCCACATGTACGTTTTGGAATTCTATATTTTATTACTTATTATTTTAACTTCTGAGACTCCACGTAATGATAAGGTACAATTTGTATTTAAAAAAGCTGCAAACAATCCAGGACCAGGTCTCTTTCAACCACTCTATTTCTCAAGCTTTCAATCAAATATACCCTTCAAAAGGAGACCTAGAAGTACCACTTCTAGCCAATTGGCCCTGGATGGGTTGATTGTATTAAATTGTAAAGGCAGGGATGTGTTATTGATACACACGATTCAGAGATATTTTCTGACAATGGTAGCAACTTTGTTAGCACGTCAGACTATTTAGATTTCGGGGCTAACTCACCTGCTGGTAAGACATTTGTTTATAAAAATTTCAAGGCGATTGATAAAATGAGGGAAGAAGTGCTCAACTCCACAGACAACGGCTGATTGCTCCCCTTCCCCTCTAAATTGCTTTTCCTCCTCACTCATGTACATATACTAGCCGAATGGCCCGGGCAACGCCCGTGTTTTACCCGATTGAATGTTTTTATTCAAATACTATTTGTTATAATTATAAATTGGCGCCTTAAATAAATGCATATATTAGTTAATAACTATAGCCTATGTGCTTTATCTGTCTATGTACTGTTGGCTTCCGTAGGCGTCTCATACTGGGAAAAGGAAAGAGAGGATTCCATTTAGTTATTAACTAATATATTCATTTATTTAAAGAGCGACCCGCTCCAAAACAATAGTTACAAAAACGAAAGAGCTAGTGGGGGAGGCATGATGGGGGGGGGGGGGGGGGGGGGGGGGGGGGGGGGCAAAGGTGGCGTGACCGTAGCCAACCAATAGGAGGGCGCCATTCCAAAAAAAAAAGCAAACGATGACAGAGGCAACTGATGAGGAATTACAATTACAATTATTTTATTTCCAAAGCGCTATATCCCGCAAGGGATACTTGCGCCAAACAAGGAGAAAAGTTTATTTACATAAGTTATTTACATTATTCAACGCATGAAAACATTAGAGATCCATATTTTGTAGACATTTTAGAATGTATTTACAAAATGAATTGAACTTTAAATATGATTTTTTATAGGAAATCAAATCGTTAAGTTCATAAACAACTAGTTCATTCTTCATTCTATAATCTTGAAATGCTGGGCAATCGATCAGTAGATGTCTTGAGGTTTGTTCCTCCATACCACAAAAGCAACTTGAATCCTCCACTGCCTTTATTCTATTTAAAAAACCTTTGAAATTTCCGTGGTTTGTAACAAATTGAGTATTATAAAAATTTGGACGAAAGTATTAGGGATTTCTTGGGGAAAAAAGCTTAAGAAAGTATTATTTGCTTCTTTTTTCAGAACATTCATTTTCGATTTGAGAAAGGTATCTATAATTCCTGGAATAAATGGGTCATAAATTTGTTGATCATCTGTGGATAAGTTTCTCAGATCAGATATCATGATTCTGGACTCGATAAAGTCTGAGATCAGAGGAATGTTGGCCAAACTATGAACACAGCTATAAGATGTGGATTTATAGGCTTGTATACACAATGTCAGTATTTGATATTGGATTGAATTTAATTTTTGTAAACATTTTTTTTATTTAAATATTTGAACCAAATTTCGGCTCCATATGTAAGTATTGGTCTGAAAATGGATTTATATAAAGTTAGCCTTTTCTGGGTGCTTAGACCCCAAGATTTCCCGCAAATTGAGAAGAGATAATTTTTAAAACGTGTTGTACGATTTACTATTTCTTCTATGTGGTATGTAAAATTTATTTTATTTCTTCTTCTGTGATTTGCAATTATTATTCCTAAAATTTTGGTCTTCTGAGTTGGTATGATTATTTCATTATTAAATTTGATTGGGATTTTTTCTTTGTTTTGTAAATAAAGTATATTAGTTTTTCTAGACTTATTTCAAGTTTGTTACTCTTACACCATACATCAATCGTATTTAATGCCTTTTCTATAACTAATTTCAGGTCTCTGTAATTGTTGTGCCAGCATATAATTGATACATCATCCGCATAACATACCACTTTACTATTAGGAACTTGATATTTGATCAAAAGATCGTTTAGTAATATTATCCATAGTAGTGGAGATAGCGGGCCACCCTGCGGACATCCCTTTGTAATTTGTTTATTTATTGTTAAGATCTCATATGTAAATTTCGTTTTCCTCGATTTGAAATATGATTGAATAGTCCTTATTAAACTTTCCATGTAGAATAACTTTTTAGGGGAATCCCCTTGTGAGACAATAGTGTCTTAATAATGGTTTTTGTTGTTGCTGATTTGGTCTTGTTACCCTGTGACACTATGTAACGTTAGCAAAACGTGAAACTATTTATTTGGTTTTGTTATTTTGTGTGACATCATGTAATATTAGGTTTTAAATAATTAGCAATAATATTGTAATAATTTGTTTATTTAAGCATTTTTATATTTTTTGTTATTTTTATCACATTTATACAACTACTTATTTTATTATTTATTATTGTTTTTAAAGATTGTGTTTATTTACATTGTGTTATTTGCATAGTTGTCGAATATATATTCTAATCTACAAATATATATCTTCACCTATATTTTATACACATGCAAGAATTAAGAATACAATGGGTATGTGTTGAAAGGAACAAAGTGGAAGAGATCAAAAGAGACAATGGTTTGCTATATACAGTAAACAGGACAACATTCGGGTTTCCAAATATCTTTGTATTTGTGTGGGATTGATGTTTTAATTAAGGGGTTCTGAATTGTTGAGCCATTTACATTTTTTTAAACAGGTAAAATAATGAGTAAACAATAAACTATATACAACAGTATCTTAATATCGATTGAAAAAACCCTGTACGATTTATAAATGAATAAAACAAAGCATCGAGGGCTGCGTAAACGCCACCAACGGCACAGGCATCAGCGTTAACCTCCCCCCACTTTCAAACCCCGGTTTACCCTCTTTAACCTCCCCAACACCATCCCACTCAGCGACCTACCCTCACTCCTCAACCAATTAGTCGGCACAGACTGCAAACTAATAAGAACTTTTGCTGGTCGCAACAACTCCACTCATGCTATTATTGAAACCGACATCGCCACTGCCACTCAACTACAATCCCGCACCCGTCTTTTCCTGGGCTATAACACCATCAGGTTCGACAGAACCAGATCCACACACCCCTGCCGTTACTGCGGTGACATCCGCCACCACAATTACATTTGCAACAAACCCCGCAAATACGCAGCCCTCGATGCTTTGTTTTATTCATTTATATACAACAGTAACAGGAGAAACAAGGGTAACATTATAAATATCATAAGAGCGCGAGGCAAACTCTGGGCCCACCAAGGGGATCCAAAGAGGGAGATAAAGGAGTCGACAATGGGAGAGAAGGAAGTGTGGTGGGGGAAGTAAACGGAGCAAAATGTGAGATGGAAGCCGGGGGTGTCGAGGATTACAAGAGTGCGGTTGCTAGTGGAGAGTCGCGGGAGGAAGATAACGGGAAGGCTTTGGTTGAGGACAACGATACAGGAGTTACCGCGATCATGGGAGATTGGAGCATGGAGGAGGAGGGGGTGGGGAAGGGGTAGGGAAGGGCGTTGTCGCGGACCGGAAGTTCTTGGAGGAGAAGGATATCAATGTGAGAGGATTGGGCGAATTGTAAAATGGAGAGGTAGCCAGAGAGGGATCGGTTACAGTTAAGCTGTAGAAAACTAATCATTTAAAGGAGATTATGTGTGTTTAGGAAGGTTTTCAGCGGCCTTGATGACCAGGCAGGAGAGAGAGTCTGCCCGGTGTTGGCCGCTGCAACGGAAACATTTGGGGGGGGGGGGGGGGGGGGGGGTTGGTGGTGGCGGTACAGTTGTTGGGGGTGTGCGCTTCCCCGCAGTGAAGGCACCTGGGGGGTTTGTTGCAAATGTCATTGTGGTGGCGGATGTCACCGCAGTTACGGCAGGGGTGTGTGGATCTGGTTCTGTCGAACCTGATGGTGTTATAGCCCAGGAAAAGACGGGTGCGGGATTGTAGTTGAGTGGCGATGTCGGTTTCAATAATAGCATGAGTGGAGTTGTTGCGACCAGCAAAAGTTCTTATTAGTTTGCAGTCTGTGCCGACTGATTGGATGAGGAGTGAGGGTAGGTCGCTGAGTGGGATGGTGTTGGGGAGGTTAAAGAGGGTAAACCCGGGGTTTGAAAGTGGGGGGGGGGGGGGGGGAGGTTAACGCTGATGCCTGTGCCGTTGGTGGCGTTTTTGAGCCTGGCGTAAATAGTGTCCATGCTAGTTTTGGAGTTAGTGTGTATGGTGATCTTGTTGCGGGCGCGGAATATGTTAGTGATTTGGGTGGAGGGAGTATTGAGGGAGGAGAAAGAAATTTTTGAGCCTAGGTTGTTGTCGATGGGGGTGCAAGCAGAGGGGTCCTGGGTGATGAGGATGTGGAAGGGGTTGTTGCGGTTGGAATGGGGAGTGGAGCGGCGGGGAGGGATGGGGGGTGAGTGACGTGGAGGGGGTGGGGGGTTAGCGGAGGGTGGTCGGGAGGCGACCCCAGCGAACGAGTTAAGAGTGGGCTGGAGTGGCGTGGGAGTGTCAGCAACAACTGTGGTAGTAGGTGTAACAGTGGTAGCAGGTAAGGTACACAAATTATTTGTAGGGGGGAGATGGGTAGAGGGATTTGGTTGGGCGGCCAACAACAGAGAGGAAGAGAATTCCAATTCATGGATTCTACGAGTGTAGGAATCCTTAAGGGTGGCAAGAATTTTTTCAAGGTGTGAGAAAACAAGAGCACCAAGATTGCTGTCTGTGTCACTAATATGGTGACACAGCTTTGTGCAGTTGTCGGTCGCCCAATCAAAAGCCTTAAACAATGATGGCGAATTGGAGGCAAAAGAGTAGGGACATGTGGGTGGAGGTGAGGACAATGCAAAGTCATAAGGTGACAAATCAGGGTTCAGTTCAGGGCTTGAGCTGGAAGTGGCAGGTGGGGGGTGAAGAGGGGTGGATGCACTTACCCCAGGCCGTCTGCAGTGGATGGGGGCACCTCCGAAAGAAGGGTCAAGCACAGAGTCGAACATCTCGGTGAGGGCCACCCTGCAGGCGGAGTCGGGCGAAGAGGAGTTCTGGGAGGAAGACTGGGAGCCCCCAGGAGAGAAGGAGGCGTTGGAGGGGGAGGTGACCCCCGGGGGGGGGGGGGCGGAGAGCCCCCAGGAGCAGAAGAGGTGTCAGAGGTGGGGGTGGCCCCCAGGGGGGGCGCTGGGAAGAGGGTGCAGGACGGAGCGGACCCGCCGCTGGCGGAGCGGCGGCGGGAGGGCCCGCCGGCGGGCGGCGTGGCCGCCGCTCGCAGGGGAGGGCGGTGGAGCCAGCGCGGCGGTGGTTGGAGGCTCTCCAGGCAGTGGAGGGAGGTCGAGTGGCGGCGTGCGGCCGCTCAAGAGGTGTAACGCTCTGATTGGACGCCCGCAGGAAATTATTCAGGGCGACAGACGGTGGCAGGCGGCCGCCCGGGAGGACCGAGGAATTAAAATGAACAAACGTTCGGCAGCTGAATTTGGCCAAGTGGTCCTCGGGGCAGGACAGGGTGGAGGTGGTCCCACGGCAGGGGAACCCGCGGGGAGAAGAAGGCAGCGGCCCGCGAAGGGGCGGAGGCAGGAGCGGAGAAGAAGGAACCGCGCGGTCGGAGTCCGCGGCGACTACCGAGCAGTAGCGAATGTATCAATTATTCCGCCTTCTACAAGCTTTCAGGTAAGCTTTTTAAGGCACATAAAAGGACACAGGACAACATCTAGACGACACGTGCAAACAGCCCGCCGAATCTGGTACAGCGCGCCGCCTGCGAAGGAACCAAGGACGCACCAAGCACACCTAGAGCCCGAAGCCCCAAGGCGGCAAAAATAGTGACCACGAGGATCGAAACTTCATAGAGCAGTAGCGAATGTACCCCCTTATATAGGCCCCGCGGAGAAATCTAGCAAGTTCCATTGCCTTATTTGGTGATCTCGAAGCCTCGGTTATGCAATCTCAACGCTCATTGGCTGGATCCTCGACGGGCGCCAGAATGTCTGGCTGTTAGTTTAGGTAACTTTTATTGTTTTATTTTGATATTACATCGTAGCCAAGCTGGCGTGCTGTAAATATATATTGGGGCAGTAAATCATAATCATTATACATGGGAATTTAATGTGTATTGACATTGATCTATTCATATTTTATTATAATAAAGTATTTAATCAAATATATGTGATGATTTAAGACCATGGAATTGTTGTAAATAGTCTAGATATCTACTACCACATGTTCCACCCCATGACTGTATATAACTTCTTATGTACTGCAAATAGAAAGCCTCAACTAACATCAATCTGTACCGCGTAAGAATCTAATAAAGTATAGCAACTGTACAGATAGAAGGAATGGAGACTAACAGGAGAAAATTAAGGTTAAAACTAATCAGGCTTAGGTGAGAGTAGAAGAAAGACCTAGGAAGTAGATCTAGAAGAGAACATAATTATTAATAAAGTCACAGTTAACCTTCTGACCCCGGAAACCCTGCGAGCTAAATTTAAGCCAATATTTCCTGACAGGACCGGACGTATCTGGTAACCACAGAAGTTATAAGAAGTCGAGCTAACACCCAATACTTCCTGACGAGGCCGGACGTATATTCCATCAAAGAAAGCCGCAGGGCCAATTAGAAAGAAGCGTCTAAATAGGTCAACCAATAGCCAACGGCCACGTGACATCGTCCTACCAATTAGAAAGAAAAAAGGTCTTGGTGTTAAATCGAGAACCTAGAATAGTCAGTCTACGCTTGGCTCTCAACAAGGTAACACTTGCTCTAAAGATCTCCCTCTCCACTCGTCCCATTCCTTCTTGACGTCAGACGCTTCTTAGTGGAATCTGTTTGTTTATTTCACCTTTGGCCCAGCTGTGTCGCCTTCCACCACGACTGCACGGTAGAGTTGACATCGAGGTTCGTCTAGCATCAGGTAACACTGGTCCCAGAGGTCCCAAGATATCACAGACTCCCCCGTCCGAAGAGTCGACAGGATAGTGGACGCCAAGGTACAAGTAAGCAAATAGACCACTGTCTGTACAGAAAGATGGAACAGGGAAGAGAGGAGGATCCAAAGGAATCCATGAAGACCGATCCCGACTACGAAAGTGGCGAAAACACCACTTTTCCGAAGAAAGAAAACACTCTCGGTAGAACGGAGGAAATCGCCCCCGGCCAGGAAGACGTCACGCCCCCGCCGCCGGTGTCAGATGTCCTAGGGAGGTTGACCACGACGCTACATCAGCTTTCTGCCGTGACCGGACATCGCGAGAGGTGGAATCGTTACGATGGTTCGTACGAGGCGCAGAGCTTCTTCACCAACTACGACGCCCAAGCAGATCGGGCCCAACTACAATACTCAACAAGACTGAGAAAGCCAGCAAACCTCCTGCAAGCACCCCTCCGAGTTACCCACACGCGAGCGTATGTTACCTGCTCCCCCGACCACCTCTAAACCACGAGCCCAGCGCAAGCAGCGAACTCTTAACGGTCCCAAGGAACCTCCAACTATGACAACAGACCAGGCCTGTCCCGACATACAAGACAGCACAACAGTAGGTTCCTCCTTCTATAACTTTTGTTGAACAATTGCTCGTTCGAGCTGAACCGTCCAATAATGTAAACCTACCTCTACTATTTAATACAGGAGCATCTATCGCTATAATTAGGCAGAATACTTTTAAAATAATAGAAATCAGTTTGTAAAATAAAATACCTGTCCATCCATTTAACTTAACTATTAATGCCATAACTAACAATATTTTCATCATAGATTATATCTTTTTGATCTTAAAAATAAGTAACATAACGCGGAATCTAAAATTCTATATCATCGATACACCCTTGCCTTTTGGCATTTTATTCCTTAATTCCATAAAACGATTTCTACTAATTATAAACTGTTCTCAGCTACTCCTGTATCAATATAATGTACTTCTACCAACTACCTTGTAAAAACTCACCTCGTGCAAGCAACACGTGTCCCATGGACAGGTTAATACAACTGTCCCATTTACTAAATCTTCCCCTCCTGGAACGGGTTGCTCACACATGGTGAACTCCAACACTCTTATTTAATCTTATTGTAATGTTCCTAATCCCATTTTCAACGCCCCTATGTCCTTTTCTTTCATAGCTTTAGACAGAAATAACCTAAGTAACAGCCTTCCAAAACTATTCCAATCGTTAAATTCCCACATGACTACACTCCTTCCTTTTACATGCATATTTAAATATCGACAAATCACTCTCAACAAAATAAACAACACCCTCTCACCTCACTTTTTCTAATTGACAACAATTTTAATGCGCGACTTAATACCCCAAATCCAATTTCGAGCAACACAAGCTCCATAAAGTCGCTCTACTAAACACACACAATCTTTTTTTTTTCACATTAAACGTGTCATATCCACTAACAATATAAAAATTCTCGATATGTTCGTACAACCAGCACCCATGACTTTAGTAAATTTGTTATTCTTAGTAAAACAAGTTAGATTTTGTACAAAACAAAGACTTCACGTGACACCTTTTCATTTACAATTTTTTCGCTTCGTGTCACAGCGCCACACCACAAAACTCTTTCAATTTTCAGGCCAAAAGACGCCTTCATCACGCCTGTGACACATTTAACCTCAAAACGTGTCCACGTCGATAGTCGCAATTTCACTAAATTCTAACCCGATATCAATGAATAATATTTTTACTAAGTCCGCCAAAAACCATTCGATTTAATATCAACAGATACAATAACCGGATTTTCGAAATACAAACACAAATCGAACAAATGCTTGAACACACAGGATAATTACACCCTCTGTATCTCCCTATGTCAGTCCCATAACGCTTTTCACCAAAAGTGACAAATCAAACGCTTTTGTGTTTACAATTATAGAAATAATATCTCCGAGCGTATTCCGAATTAACAAATCCAATAAGTTGGAAGAAGCAAGCTGCCCCCACAAAGGGCCTCTGACCCAAATAAATATGCCCGCCACCGCCGGAATCGCATTAAAAATAGCTTCGCTCCCCCCCTCTTCCGCTGTACACGAGCAAACAAACAGCCGACATCTTGTTACGACCCGTCGCCACCCCGATGTCACTCTAATGGATTTTCGCTACCTATTAAATTAAACATTAGTGCATGCCTTTTACTATATACCGTTCTAATCCCTAACCAATTTCTACGCCGATATCCCATTTAGCTACAAATAACTTGTAAAATACGTCCATTCTACATTTACTAACATTCCTTTTGCGCAGGGAACAAAAAATCGACAACATTAGGACTCAGTAAGTTTCACAGTTGGAAACAATGTGATCCACGAATCGCATCAAACTTAAAACAAATTCGATAAGTTAGAACAACTTAGGCCAACAAGACCAAAGATATCAATCGAGGACAATTTAAAGCTCTCTCTACCCATCCTAAAAAACAGGAACATTACCTTTGGCCTACAACTTTCCATTCTTTCACGATATACAAACTTCTATGTATAATCTTACTTGCTCTTCTTTCTCGATGAACATTTTTTTTAAATTTTCATTTTAATATCTTGTATATAATCATTATATAGCTCTTATAATTGTTTTTTTTTATTTCCGTCAACCAATCAGTTTAGATTATTGTCGTTTTATTTTATTTTTCTTTACCAAAACTTATTTACTTTTGCTTTATGACTCTATTCTATAATCAACTTTATATTTTATCTTTCATATTGTTACACCAGGTTGCGGCTTGGCCGACTCTTCAGCCTGGATTCTCTCCTGTGCTGGGTCTTGCATCTTACCAGAGCGTGTTTCAACCATCCTACAAATTTATAAAAGGGAATAACGAGATAAGTCTTCTTTAAGTAGCCACCAGAATCCTTTTTTTATTTTCTCACATCAAAGAGAGCAGTGAAGTCACAGTGTACCTAAATACAAATGATGATAAATTAATAATCTGTTTTAAATAAATATCATAGAATATTTTATATAAAAATAAATAAATATATAATTTAAATTTCAAATATATTAAAACTAATATAAGAAATACGCCATTAATCATGATGTAACACTTCCCCCTCTCCAGAGGTCGTCACGTCCTCGTGATTGACCTCATCAATTCTTTCAAAATAGGGTTTGATTCTTGAGACATGGACAATCAATGGGTCTTGGCCAGGATTATCTTTTGGTTCAATTAAGTAATTTACGTTGGACAGCTTCTTTAATATTCTATATGGGCCAAAATATTTTCTCAGTAGTTTCTCACACTTTCCTATTTTCCTAATTGGTGTCCAAACTGCTACTAATTCTCCTGGTTCGTAGCTTCTTTCCATGTGTTTCTTGTCATAGTTCTTTTTCATTCTTTCTTGAGTCTTTATTGTGTTGTTAATAACTAATTTTCTTGTTCTGTTTATTTTGTCTAAGTGATGTTTTATGTATTCATCATAATCATCTTTGTCAATGTCCACCGAGATATTCCTGTCGTCCAAAAGAGACGTGGGTTCTCTTCCAAACATCAGGAAAAAGGGAGAATATCCTGTGGTTTCCTGAATTGTAGTATTGTAAGCGTGAGTGATGAATGGGAGTATTTCGTCCCAATTTTTCTGATCAGTGTTCACATACATACTGAGCATATTGATCAATGTTCTATTTAATCGCTCTGTCAATCCATTAGTCTGGGGATGATAGCTCGTTGTGAAGCAATGTTTAATCTTGCACGTTTTCATCACCTCTTTCATTAAATTACTGGTAAATTGAGAGCCTCTGTCACTAATAAGATATTGTGGGGCTCCGTGCCGAAGAAAAATATCCTCTACTAGAAATTTAGAAACTTCTTTCACTGTTGCTTCCGAGACTGCTCTTGTTTCTGCATATCTAGTGTAGTAGTCCGACAGCACGATTATCCATTTTTTCCTGTTTTTCGTAGATGGTAGTGGACCAACAAAGTCAATTCCAATTCTTTCGAAAGGAAAGTTGGCTGGGGGGATGGGCTGTAGTAGTCCAGAAGGTAATTGGTTTGAGCCTTTCCTACTTTGGCAAAGGTGACACGTCCTAACGAATTCTGAGACATCCTTTAGCATGGATGGCCAAAAGTATTTACTCTTTATTCGGTACATGGTTCTGGCGACGCCCAGATGGCCATTCGACATATGATTGTGATATTCTTTCATAATTTCTCTCTTTTTATTCTCTGGAACCACAAGCAACCACGCCCTGCCTTCAGGGTTCGGGTTTTTCTTAAAGAGGCATCCATCTTCTTCTTTAAAGTTTTGCGCAATTGATCGCCTGCTTCCATTAAGGTTTTTCTTAACACTTTCGATAAATTTATCCTCTTCGTCTGTTATTTGATTTAAAAATAGCCTTTCAAAATCCTCATCCCAATCAGTTTCTGGTAAGGGCCCCCTAGATAAGCCATCGGCGTCCAGATGCTTCTTTCCTGATTTATGTATTATATCGAAGTCATATTCTTGAATTTTCAATGCCCATCTTGCCAATCGACCTGTTGGATCCTTCAAGTTTTTGAGCCAGCATAAGGCGTGATGGTCTGTTACTATTTTAAAGTGTCTTCCATAAAGGTAGGGTCGTAATTTTGACATTGACCAGACAACGGCCAGACATTCTTTTTCAGTGGTTGAATAATTTTGCTCCGCTTTACTTAGGGTACGACTCAAATATGAGATCACCTTCTCTTCACCACCGATGTCTTGGACAAGTGTTGCACCTATGCCGATGTTGGACGCATCAGTATGAACATAAGTAGGTGCATTTGGATTGAAGTGACCTAAAATTGGTGGACTTAATAGTGCTGTTTTTAGGGTTTGAAACGCTTCCTCTTGTCTTTCTGTCCAGGTAAATGATACACTTTTTTTTATAAGGTTGGTCAAAGGGTCAGCAATTTTTGAAAAGTCTTTGATAAATTTTCTATAATATGAACACATTCCCAAAAAGGATTGTACTTCTTTGACCTTTTTGGGTCGAGGAAAATTTCTGACAGCTTTGATGTTATGTTCCGCGGGTTTTATACCATGTTTGCTCGTTATATAGCCGAGAATCTCCAATTCTTCAAAAGCAAATCGGCATTTTTTGTCGTTTAACCTTAAATTAGATTCACGAAAACATCTAAAAACAGCTTCAAGTCTTTTGAGGTGCGTTGGAAAATCCGGGCTATATATGATAACATCATCCAGATAACACAAACAAATTTGCCATCTCAGATTTCCAAGCATATTCTCCATATTTCTCTCAAAGGTAGCAGGCGCGTTACAAAGTCCAAAAGGCATCACGTTGAATTCATATAATCCATGCGCTGTAGTGAAAGCTGTTTTCTCTTTGTCTCTTTCTTCGACTTCAACTTGCCAATATCCAGATCTGAGGTCTATTGCTGAGAAGTGTGTAGATCCTTGGAGAGTATCCATAACTTCGTCTATTCTAGGGATCGGATAGACATCTTTTACTGTCACATTATTCAGTTTTCTGTAGTCCACACAAAATCTGTATTTACCATCTCGCTTCTTGACCAATATTACTGGAAAAGACCAGGGGCTAGAAGATGGCCTAATTATGCCTTCTGTAAGCATCTCGTCAATTTGCTCTTTTATAATATCTCGTTCTTTAGCACTTACCCGGTAAGGCTTGTGTTTAATTGGCTTCGCGTCTTCTGTGTCTATCCGATGTTTTGCCAAATTGGTTCTCCCTAATCTCGATGAAAAAAGATCTCCATACCTTTCTAAAACTTGTTTTAACTCCTTCTGTTCCTTTGGTGAAAGATTTTCGTTTATTTGGAATCTAGGTTCTTCGTTCTTTTCTACCTCTCTTTCTCGACTCACATTTATTTTCGCTGGACTACTTCCAAAAGCCAATGTTTGGTTTTTCATTATTTTTAACGGTCGAGGATACGGATTAGTTATCCAGATGTGTGTTTCCCTATTTATAACATTGATCAAGCTTCTTGCTAGACGAAGTCCATTTGTTTGAAACATTTTGCTGCTCTCCTCGATAATATATTCTCCATCCTCTGTTTTCTACCAATGCCTTGATCAATTTCATGGAACATTCCGGTACAATGGAATCCTTGGCACTCTTTATTTTCAACATTTCAAAATTGATTTCGTCATGATTATTCGTCAAATCATATTTTATAGTTTCTTGCTTACAATCTATTTTTGCGTTCATTTTCTTAAGGAAATCTCTCCCAAGAATTAATGTTCGTAAATGCGTTTTCAATATCACAAAGTTGTGTGATAATGTTTCGTCATCAATTTTTATATTTAAAAATATACTTCCTACCATGTCCAATTTTTTTCCATCGGGTCCTGCACAAATTTTTGCGAGTTTACTTATACCATGGCCTGTATCGAGGGCCGTTCTGAGGTCGACCACTGAGAGGTCAGCACCTGTATCAACCAAAGCTTCAAAAGTCCCTATCTTGTCCACATTAATTTTTAATTTGTATTTAGGGTCCAACTTCTTGATTCCGTTTATGGTCGACTTGCTTTGATTGACAGATTCAGGCGCGACGCTTAGTTTAAATCTTCCAACACAGAATATCTATTCCGGGTAGGAATATTTGTCTGTGTGCTATGACATACATCAGCATAAAGCCGAGGTCCTGATTTCTCTGATATTTCATTCATTTGGCATTTTTCTTCGACCTTCTCTTGGGTATCTGCTGGATCCTCTTCTAGGATTCTTATAAACTTGACCCTACAATAACGGGCCACGTGCCCTGGCTTGTTACATTTAAAGCAGATTGGTCTTCCATCTTCCGTCCTATTTTTGCTCACTTCTTGGCTTTTATTGTAAGTGTTTCTCTGAAGGTTTGGTTTCGGCACAAAGTTAGGATTATAAGGACGTCTAGGGGTAGAGGGCTGGGGAAAGTTGTTTCGATACTGTCTGGGGGTAGGATGGGAGTCGTTCTTGTAATTATTGGAAACAGGGGCTTGGGGCCTGGAAGTGGTCTGGTAGTTTCGTGCGGCAGTCGGCGCACGTACCTCGATTGTTGTTGGGGTCTAGAATAGCGTGGACCGTTATATAGGTTTCTGGATTTCTCCACACGTTCCCGATACTTCTTTTCAAAAGAATCCATTTTCTTGCACACGACAAGAAGGTCATCGGTCGTTTTAGGAGGGTTCAGGTAGAGCGCGAATGAGTACTCTTTTTTCAGTCCTCCAATAACATGTTCAATTTTTGTTTCTTCTTCCATTGCGGGGTCAACCTTGTTGCACAACACTAGAATGTCTTCCGCGAACCTGATTGCTGGTTCATTCCAGTGTTGCATTCTGTTGAGCTTCATTCTAAGTTCTTCTTTATTCGCGTCCAAAGAAAAATCCTGAATGAGGCGGATTTTAATATTTTCCCAGCTCGTGAAACTAGCTTTGTGTAAATTCAACCAGGTTTTAGCGCTTCCCGTCATGTTCATGGCGGCATAACGAGAGATAATGTAGTCTGCCCAATGGTACAAGAAGCCAATTTCTTCAAGAGATTCAATCCATGGGCGAGGGTCTTCCGTTCCATCATACTTGGGGATGTCGATGTTGGGATTCAGGACAACTGGGTCGGAACTAGCATCTCTACCAATTGTTACACCAGGTTGCGGCTTGGCCGACTCTTCAGCCTGGATTCTCTCCTGTGCTGGGTCTTGCATCTTACCAGAGCGTGTTTCAACCATCCTACAAATTTATAAAAGGGAATAACGAGATAAGTCTTCTTTAAGTAGCCACCAGAATCCTTTTTTTATTTTCTCACATCAAAGAGAGCAGTGAAGTCACAGTGTACCTAAATACAAATGATGATAAATTAATAATCTGTTTTAAATAAATATCATAGAATATTTTATATAAAAATAAATAAATATATAATTTAAATTTCAAATATATTAAAACTAATATAAGAAATACGCCATTAATCATGATGTAACAATATCTAATAATCTCAAGTTTATATTTTTTGTTTATATCACTAATTTGCATTTATCATTTTATATTTTTTCTCACTTTATAAATTAGATGTTATTTACATTGTCTCATCTTCCGCTACCATGTCAATGCTATCGAGTATATTATTGCTCATTATTAATTTTCATTTAATATTTTCACTTTCTATTACCCCTTATATACTGCTGTAGTGTGTTAATCTTTGTATCATATCATCGCTATTTTTACTTTTTCTTTTTAAGATTACTTTGCATTTAACTTCGCAATTCTATTTTCGATTTTTCAAATTCTTTAACGCTATATGCAATGCCTTAATTTCGCAATTTCATATCTCAATGATATATTCTTTTATAATCAAACTAAAAATCATGATCTAAAAACAGGGCAATCTTCAATAACCTCTTAAACAACCACTTTAAAGGTTACTTCTTAATAAATACTAACCCTTTTCCGCAGGAACTTTTAACTCCTTCGCAGGCTAGACTTGACCTACTTTGATTTCGTAATTAACAATATTGTCACACCGTCCCCCAGATTTACCTATCCCTACTTCTGGCTTGGATACGTGCAAATTGTATTTTTTTTTATATATTCCAGGGCACTCTCATGCCACACGCTGGCACATCTTTTTTTTTTATTTTACTCTTTTTCTCGCTAAGCCCCTGATGACTCCAATTAAAACTTTGATTTCTGGTCACTGATCTTCACCCTCATTTATCCTGCATGCGTACGTCTTAACGACTAATTAATAAAACCCATAACAATCCCCCTTATCTTACTTTTCGATTGTGGTACTGTAACTTTATTCGGTCCTTAAATTTACATGTGAAACATGGCCTAGGTTCTCCGCGCCGTGCACATTAAATGGTTTGGGACTTGAGTCACAGTGACATTGCCTCAACCAAGTAATAACTAACCCCTCAACCCTTTCTAACGCCCATCACGAAGAGATCATGATTTTCCCATCAAATCAATTATATTTTCACCTATAATCATTATATGTTCTCTATTAAATATTTTATTCATATTTTTATTTTTACTTGTATGTTTAGTATTAGTTGTTTATGCTTTATTATCTCTTATGGATATACAGAAATCAACCCCATGTTATATACCAACTCACTTTAATTAATTTTTAAAAAATTACTTCCTTAATAACAGTCTTCCTATTCCGCTCTCTTAAATCCCTCCATATGAACCCTCTCACATCCGGAGCCATCTGTGATGATTTAAGACCATGGAATTGTTGTAAATAGTCTAGATATCTACTACCACATGTTCCACCCCATGACTGTATATAACTTCTTATGTACTGCAAATAGAAAGCCTCAACTAACATCAATCTGTACCGCGTAAGAATCTAATAAAGTATAGCAACTGTACAGATAGAAGGAATGGAGACTAACAGGAGAAAATTAAGGTTAAAACTAATCAGGCTTAGGTGAGAGTAGAAGAAAGACCTAGGAAGTAGATCTAGAAGAGAACATAATTATTAATAAAGTCACAGTTAACCTTCTGACCCCGGAAACCCTGCGAGCTAAATTTAAGCCAATATTTCCTGACAGGACCGGACGTATCTGGTAACCACAGAAGTTATAAGAAGTCGAGCTGACACCCAATACTTCCTGACGAGGCCGGACGTATATTCCATCAAAGAAAGCCGCAGGGCCAATTAGAAAGAAGCATCTAAATAGGTCAACCAATAGCCAACGGCCACGTGACATCGTCCTACCAATTAGAAAGAAAAAAGGTCTTGGTGTTAAATCGAGAACCTAGAATAGTCAGTCTACGCTTGGCTCTCAACAAGGTAACACTTGCTCTAAAGATCTCCCTCTCCACTCGTCCCATTCCTTCTTGACGTCAGACGCTTCTTAGTGGAATCTCTGTTTGTTTATTTCACCTTTGGCCCAGCTGTGTCGCCTTCCACCACGACTGCACGGTAGAGTTGACATCGAGGTTCGTCTAGCATCAGGTAACACTGGTCCCAGAGGTCCCAAGATTTCACATATATATATAAGAGAATTTTTAATAACTATGGATGAAAATATGATCATAACACTGAAATATAATTCAAAGGACATTCTAAAAACTATTTACACAGGTTGAATATGAATTAAATATGGGATATAAAATTATGTAAAATGTATTTTTGACAAATTATATTGATTTTTGTTACGAATTTGTGTATTTCCATACATACAGTAGAACCTCCCTGTAAAGGACATCTAGTTGCAGAGCCAAAGTGTCCTTTAGGGAGAGGTGTTCTCTTCTTGTATAGTTACTAAATAGTAAAAATGGTATTTTTGACGATGAAAACTGTCCTTTATAGAGAGGTGTCCTCTAGCGTGAGTGTCCCTTCATGGAGGTTCTCCTTTATATAAATGTTTTTTTCGCCTATTTTCTCCTTTATATATACAAATTCTATAGTCCCAGACTATTCTTGGAATTTGATATTTAGTACACTTGCGATGTTATAATTTATAATTATAAACTTCATGTGGTCTGGAACTATAGTAAAAATTTGTCAACAAAAATAAAAAGAAATTCATGAATTATTCCATTCCCGGCAACCCATAATTCTTAAAATTTATAGATTTGTATTGTTAGCTGGATTATCTCTGCGAACACTAGTGCCTCGTCTAACGGGTCACAAACAAATCGGCTTATAAATTCGTAGAAACAACCGTTGCAGTTCTATTTTGAAACGGAAGCCTTGTTAGGTGTATGACTCTCATTCAGGGTTAGCAGATGTTCCCGTTTTCTGCTTGTTTCACGAACGATTTTGTGTGTTGTAATTTCAGGCTTTTTGAAGGCGATTTTACCGATTGCTCTGGTATCAACATGTTGTGCGTCCAAATATTTGGAAACAGATACTTCTGAATCATCGACAATTGATTCAGTTTATACAGTAATTTATTCCTTAAATGGAAATAACAATATTCCAGACAATTCTGGTCATGAGGGCGAGGGTGTATTGTTAACAGAAGATAAAAGAGACCCACCAAACGTATCATTTTCAACTCTACCAATTAAAAAACACCTGATATCAAGTAAATTTATTTTATAATTTCTCTATTTTTACAAAGCCTTTTTGTCAACAATTGTTGGAAAAAAATCTCGACAAGAAATCATCAAAATTCACAGAGTTATTCCTCATTGACACAAGTAGAACCAAGTTACAATAAACGAGTTCAATGTATTTCTTAGTGTCATTTTGAACAGGAGAATGATTTTTATACCCAGAATTTCTGATTATTTTTATCAAGATTGGATTTGACCACGCCATTATTTGCAAAAATGTGTTTCACAAAATAATTTCTCCAAATTATTTTTATGTTGCAACTCTCTTTTCCAACAATATTATCCTCAAGGATTGAAATAAAAGGTCAAATCATTTCTATATAGTAGGAGTGGTAAATTCCTACTTTATTTACATAAACAATGATAGAAAAGTCTTAGAGTGATGGTAGGAGTTAATTGTGAAACAATTAATTAGAGATCTTGTTTTGTTTCTAGCTATGAAGATACTCAAAAGAATTCGTGTGAGACCACTCGATGATGAAGAAAGGCTAAATAACAAACTTCATGTACCAGATATTGAACCTAAACTTGATTGAAGGGTTCTTCAAATTGAAGATACTTCGGCCAGTAAATATTTATAGAGGTAATATACAGATTTACTGGCCGAAGTGTTTTTAAATTGGTAACTATGAATGCAGGGCAGGAAGCCTCTATCTTTATGATTGATTGAAGGGATTGTTTAGCGTGTAGTGATCTCAAAACACAAGATGGTTGGAAAAAGCCTTTTACATTTGAAAGGCCTGTACAATAATACCAGACCTATCTTTTGGGAACTGTTTCGAATATCATACTTTACAGACAAACAAATTTTTAAAAAACGTCCATATTGATGCTTATTTTTGAGCATATTTGTTAAATAATATTTAATGGACAATTTTAACTGAAAAGGTCTTTGTGTTTAAAGCATTGTGTCTAAATAAGCATGGGTGCAAGATCTGTATTCACTGTAATCGTTATTCACACACATTTTAAGGCTAATCCACCGGGTGTTCAAAGAGCTAACCCTAACACCGCCGGAAGTGCGTAGTGACGTAACTTCTATGACCTTTGGTCTTCCCGTGCAATTCTTCTGCGTTGCTCTACTTGGTTCCTTATAATTCAATATAAAACCTCTCCAACATCAAAAATACAATAATATTTCATTACACTGAATCATGCCTTCAAATTGTATTAATTTCAATGTTTGCATTAGCAATATTTAGTTATCTATATATATAAAAATGGAAGTTTGTTGGTCCGTTGGTCTGTTGGTCCGTTGGTCTGTTGGTCCGTTGGTCCGTTGGTCCGTCCGTGAGTGATAATCTTCTACATCGCTCAACCAATCGTGATGAAACTTTGGGAAGATGTTTAGTATACTACCGGGATGGTTTATGGCTAATTACTCTTTAGAAATAACCTTTCGTTGCATTTGTATTTACAATAAAACGTAAATTCACTCGCAATCTGCGCCCCTCTCGCGGCAGACGGGGGATGGCGGCGCGCGACGATTGGCTGCCGGCGCAGCACGTGACCTCCCTGCCCCCCCCCGCCCCCCCCCCCCCCCCACCGAGTAAATGAGATCTCCCGGCTGACGGCCGAGCAGCGCCCTCTAGAACGCGTGCCGATTTTGACGGCGCGGGGCGCTCCCGGTTGGACAGTTGCGCGGGGGCAGAGTGACCTCGCGGGTGCCCTCCGTGAACTACATCCATCTTCCATATGTAATATACATTTAATCGTGTAAACCCGGGCGTTGCCCGGGTCATTCGTCTACAAATTCGCAGTAGTTCACTAATTCAAACCAAAATATCCATACATAGGTAAAAGAATACGTGGGAAGACTGACATTTATTAATGCAGTGATTATAATCAATGATTACAATGAAGGGCTATATTGTCTATATATATAAAAATCACTTTCAAATATTAACGTAACGTTCCATTCTCAATCCCGTTGGGCTTTAGATCGGCTAAAACATTTTTATCTTTATTTGTGAATATTAATTTTACTGTACTGAATAGTTTAGTATAATGTTAATTCAACTTATTACAATTTAGCCACTGCAACGCGTGGCTGGGTTCGCTGTGTAGTATACTATCAGGACGATTTCTGGCGAATTATTTTAGACTAATATTTATAGCAATAATTAGCAATAAATAGCAAATATTAACGTAACGTTCCATTCTCAATCCCGTTGGGCTTTAGATCGGCTAAAACATTTTTATCTTTATTTGTGAATATTAATTTTACTTTACTGAATAGTTTAGTATAATGTTAATTCAACTTATTACAATTTAGCCACTGCAACGCGTGGCAGGGTTCGCTGTGTAGTATACTATCAGGACGATTTCTGGCGAATTATTTTAGAATAATATTTATAGCAATAAATATAGCGAAATTAAGACGTAGTGATTATATTCTGTGTTTGTGCATATATAAATATTTTACAGAAAATGTGAGAACTTTCTATTAGAATATCTAGAAAAGAAAAAACAATACATATAAACGAGTTCACTGACATTTATTAATGCAGTGATTATAATCAATGATTATAATGAAGGGCTATATTATCTATATATATAAAAATCACTTTCAAATTTTAGCGTAACTTTCCGTTCTCAATCCCGTTGGGCTTTCGATCTGCTAAAACATTTTTATCTTTATAAGTGAATATTGACTTTACTGTACTGAATAGTTTAGTATAATGTTAATGTAACATATTACAATTTAGCCACAGCAAGGCGTGGCCGGGTCCGCTAGTATATTTATAAAGTTATATATTTCAACTCTATTCCTTTCAAATGTCCCCGTTCTCTGGGTATCCTCTCGCATTGTCCAGGAATCTAAAAACCCAAGCCGTGATCCTAATGTTTAGCCTATACTTGGATCTTATATTTAGGAACTATTGATTTTTGTTTCTACAATGAGAGTGGTCTGAGCCTGTCTGATTTTTGTTCTTTGGTGACCTCTTCCATATTAATACTCGGTTTAAAACTAGCCCAACTCTTTTTTTTTCTTTCGAGCCATTGAGGACCTTCCCATCAATCTGTAGAGGCATCTAGAGAAGGTAAATTCGCTGAATTTAATTTTCCGTTCACCAACTTCCAGTTCTTATTATTAATAGTGTTTCGTATTCCCTGTATACTCGGTTTCTGACGCGTCTTTTGAGCAAGGGCTAAGATGGGACGCTGCTGAAGAGCCATTGTTATTATTACATCATACACAATGGTGGCGCCGTCTGTCGGTGGCAACAAACATTGGTAGCACATACATCTCTTCCTTCTCTAAACTTTAGGAAGCATCAAAAAAAGGAAAACATTTTATTTACAACACACCATGATTATGAAAATTCGAAACTATTATAGACGCGTATGATTCTTTTAAAAATAAGCAATATCTACTGCCCTTACTGCAATGGAAAAATTAATGAGATGGCCTGGCTATAATTTTTATTTTTTTGCAGTAAGGGCAGTAGCTATTTTTTTAATACTGTATTGGACGATTCTGCTTATATATGCTACAATGAAGGGTGGAATTTTAGAAATGGTATTTAAGCAAACTTTGGACATAAGCTTTTAGGACAGTAGAATTACATATAAATATTTGCATGGAGCAATGCTCTTCCGCAAACAATAAGAAAAAAAGTTAGTTAGTCATAAATTAATAGAAGGAAAAAAAAACGCACCATCTATATATATATATATGACATAATAAAAATATGATTTTTATTATTCATTAATATAATTATAATTTAAATAATCATAGAATTAACACAGAGTTAATTTTTTAAAATCCTTAACAAAAGGAGTACAACCCAAGATGTTTTTTGTATATACTTAGATTATATTATTATTAAATTGTATGTATGCAAACTGTTTTGTTCTTAAAATATAATCATTAAAATAAATACAATTTTGGATATAAAAGTTATCATTTCACTTCAATCCACGACTGCATGAATGAATTGGTAACGTACCTAAAATACATCTTTTTTATGACATATATATATATAGGAAATGAAACCATTAAAGCACGAATGTTCTTTTACATATAAATTATTGTTATAACGATTGTTACCATTGTAAGAACGTTGAAAGAAAGAGATTGTTGGTGCCAGGTGAGGCCAAGGTCAGACTTAGCAGCAATGACCGTTGGAATCAAACAAGGCTTGGGAGGAAGCGGTGGCGCCATGAAGTCTGCAAGATGTGCCCATCGAGAATAACGGCTGCTGGCTGTTTAGGTTGTCTGTGTGTCCCTGTAAGAATGAATAGAGTTGATAGCTCGGGGATACGTATCCGGATTGAACTGTGAACTGATTTGATCAACCTGATACAGCAACGACACATCAACAGGTCTACGCAAACGCACTGAAAACATGACACATGACTTCCATGGTTAAATTAAAGGAACTAAGGATAGAAGAGAAGTCAGTGTTATTTTTACTGGAGGCCATTATTCCTATATAAGGAGAACGATTGTCGGGGAGCTGGGTTTGAAAAAAATAAGAGAAATTTGCTGAATAAAATCTCTTTGGGGAGGACCTACTGAAGAGATATTACATGGAAGGTTATTTTAAAACTGGAAGTCTCACTAATAACAATAGTTTTGATTTTATTATCGCCCTCGATCAACCAAATATTTTTGCCAAAGTAGTGCCACTTCAGAGAGGATGCTGGTTAAATAAATTAATGCAGAAAAAAACTATATTTATCCTTGATAAGGCATAATTTGGATTATAATTTGGATTTGGTCTTATTACCTTGTTTTATATCTATCCTTAAAAATTTGAAAATTATGAAATGAATGTTTGATAGGCATTACCTACTTTGGTCAATCGCTAACAGGGAAGTTCGTTGATTTGGAAGAGGACCTAACAGCCGTAGAAACTAGGTCCTGGGAGGACTTCATACACATAAAACAAACATCTACTGTCCTTCCTGCGCTGAAAGAAATATATTGGGAGGGCTAGGCTCATCAGCGGTGAACCCTCCCAGCGGTTTCACCAATTTAATCTACCAGACCGATTCCCAGAGTTCTAACACTGTATTGGAATCATTCTGCTTATATATGCTACACTGAAGGGTGGAATCTTAGAAATGGTTTCCAAGCAAACTATGGACATAAGCTATTATGACAGTAGAATTACGTGTAAATATTTGAATCGAGCAATGCTCTTCCGCAAACAATAAGTACAAGGCCAGTTAGGCATAAATTAATATAAAGCAATAACTCCTCATCTATATATAGGAAATTACACATTAAGACACGAGAATGTTTCTTTCTATTTTTCCCATCGCAGTAAGGACAGTAGAAGCTTGTTTTTACGGCACCTTATCACCCAAGTTCAAATGGGCTAGCGGGGAGGTTTGTCCAAACGATAAAATATCAATTAGAAATAGATGATGAAAAGATCTTGAATATAAGTTGGCGTCATTTTTATTCACTTACCGAAACTCTAGTTCACAAAGTAACAAACTCAGTTCTTGCGGCACTATTTAATGGAATACATCTCAAATCAAGATTAGACCTATTTTGCCAAATAGAAAAATATCAATGAAGATGCCACGTCACAGAACATCTAGGAACGAAGAATTTATTTCAGGTAAAATGTCTGGACCAAAATCTTTTCTGAGGGATCTAATTGGATAAAAGGTGAAATGGTTGCTGACAAGTCTGCTATCGTATACAATTACAAGATGGAAGAATGGCAAAGCGACACATCGACCAACTTTATAGATTTCCCCCGGAGGAGGAAAAACTAACAATGAAAAATATCTAGAAGAATGGAGTACCAACACGGAGAAGGACGACAACAAATTGGGAAGATCTGCAGACAGCGGTGCCCACGCGACCTTGACGACACATGACCTGGAGTCCCCGACTACAATTGCAGCGCCAGGTTCCCACAGTAGATTTCCAAGACGTGCAATAAGACCGCCGGATCGCCTATATTACAATTAACTGATGTTGTTATATGGAGATCTATTCCTTTCTGCTATGGTAATATTCGTGTATTAGCACGCCATCTGTTATCAAAATTCGAAACTATTATAGACGCTATAGACGCATATGATTCTTTTAAATTAATTTTAAAAGCATTAAGCACACATAATGATAGAATTATTATTTCAGATATTTCTTTTGCAATTTTTGTAGGTAGTCTTTATTTTCATACCCTTAGATCGGTCACAAAGATGGCATCGCTTTTGCTTTTTTGAAGGTGGTTCTGTTGGCCCTGGTTACTAAAAAAAAACATCATAAAATTCAGAATGTTTATTTATATTTTTGTAAATAAAATTTCATATAACTTACTGTTGTCCACTTGCCACTCCAATTATCCTTCGAAGAGCTCGTTTTATGTCTTTAGGTATTGACACAATGCAAAGCTGTTCTTTGATATGATCATCCATCAAACTTAGTCCGATCTTTTCCAAAAAGAGGCGTCTTTTTATGGGCTCTTCTTGAGGGTTATTTGATTTATAAAGAACTTTTGCATCCAAATTTCTTTGAAATGCAAAGGTGATGTACGATTTTTTCCAATTATTTTTATGAGTCCTAGCAGACAACAGATTTCATTTTACTTTGTATTGCGGCAATCTCTTTCCCTGCTATAATTTGGCCTGATGGTCCCAATAAAAATATTTGTGTATTCAACCATTTTTTTAATTATGCCATTACTTATACATTTCAAAGCCACTCTTAAGTACTCGCGCGGGGGGTATCACACCCCAAGCTATCACTTTACTTTTGGAAAATCATTTAATCCTCAAACAAAAACGTTTAATTTTTTAATAGCTTGATATTTCAATGTGGTGAATAGACATGTCAAATTTCAACTAAATTAATAAAGGGAAAATATTTGTATTTTATTTTTGTCAGAAAGGGGTGTATCACACGCCGCGTGAGTACTAACGTAACAAAGATTTGCAATCAGCCCGATTTCGACACTGCTGAATTCTCACATAACTAACTTTGTTTACACCATGAATCATTTCCCTTTTGTTTTGTTGTGAATTTAGTTTAACTTCGCCATCATCTCTAAACTTACATTTATCCTATATTATAATGGATAGCAAAACAATTCTATTCAAAAATATATTAGGAAAGAACACGCCAACTCCATTAGATGTTTTTTTTTTAATTTATTAGTAATGACATAATTAAAAAAATGGTTGAATACACAAATATTTTTATTGAAACCATCAGGCCAAATTATAGCAGGGAAAGAGATTGCTGCAATACAAATGAAAATGAAATCCGTTGTCTGCTAGGACTCGATAATAATAATTGGAAAAAATAGTGTATCATATTTGCATTTCGAAGAAATTTGGATGCACAAGTTCTTTATAAATCAAATCACCCTCAAGAAGAGACCATAAAAAGACACCTATTTTTGGGAAAGATATAACTGAGTTTGATGGATGATCATATCAAAGAACAACTTTGTATTGTGTGACTACCTGAAGTGAGCTCTTTGAAGGATAATTGGAGTGGCAAGTGAACAAAGAGTAAGTTATATGAAATGTTATTTACAAATATAAATAAACATTCTGAATTTATGATGTTTTTTAGGAACCAGGACCAACAGAACCACCTTCAAAAAAGCAAAAGCAATGCCATCTTTGTGACCGATATAAGGATATGAAAACAAAGAATACCTGCAATAATTGCAAAAGAAATATCTGCAATAATCATTCCATCATTATGTGTGCGGAATGCTTCGAAAATTAATGAAAAAAAAATATTTTGTGATTATTGTATAGGAATTAAAATTTTATAAGCTTATAGGATTTATATCCAACATGTTTTGGTACTTTTTATTTTGATGGAATAATTATATATTTTATTATCATTTAATTAATACACTTTATTTTCTGTATAATATAAATATAGAAACGTTGTTTTTAGCTTACATTATTACACGAGTACTTATGTAACAAAAAATGGTGCGAGTACTGAGTAATCTGGTAGATTAAATTGGAGAAAACGCTGGGAGGGTTAACCACTGATGTTCCAAGCCCTCCCAATATTTTTTTATCGCAGTAAAGACAGTAGAAGTTTGGTTTATATGTAAAAGAAACATTTGTGCTTTAATGGTTCCATTTATTATATATAAATGACGCGTTATTTCCTTTAATTAATGGTAACCTTTGTGGAAATTGCCTTTTCATCGTCAGTAACCTCCGATTTTCCCCTTGCTCTGAGGGGATTCCATTGCAAAGGATATCAAGATATTCTTTTCACAATTTTAACCATTTACCAGGCTGTATAAAAAGTTCATTCCCGTAAATAAGATTTTAATACATATTAAATAATATATAAACAAAAATATTTATTCATTGAAGTAGAGACCGCTATTTTCAATAACAGCCAGCCGTCTTTTTGCCAGTTTTTCAATTTGCTGACGATACCATTCTAGGGATTTGGAGTCGAAAAATTCACAACAGGTAATTTCGACGTCTTGGAATGTTTTCAAAGTGTCTTCCCCTTAGAAATGTAGCCATGAACCGAAATAGTGCATAAACATATGGTGCAATATCCGGCCTATAATCAGGGTGAGGTATAACTTCAATACTCCCCCATATCCTTTGTTCTACTCGTTGTTAATCTGGTTCATCGAAACTGGAGCGTTGTCATTTTGCAGGAGTACTCTCTTTCGGTTGAGCAAAGCATGGTATTGAGTTTTCAAAACTTCATATACTCGGCTGAGTTGTTCTGAGTAGAGATCGGCATTAACTGCACGACCATCAAGAACAAGTTCGTAGTGTACAATACCATCGTTGTCCCACCATACAGACGTCACTTTATGGCCAAAGCGATCCTGTTTGGCCTCTTGATCACAGGGTACCCATTGTCTTCTTGTGTCGGGTATACGAAGATTCTCTAGCCCTCTACTAGAATACTGATGTTATTCTAAACCCTATTACGTTATTTCAATCACGTGGACACGCTCATCGACCGTTAGCGGAACTTTATCTATTTAAACTTTATTTATATTGGTGTATATTCAAATAATTTGATTTTATATTGGACTTCTGCTTTGGGAAATAACGTATACTAAATATAATACTAATATACTATTTAAGTAAAGTTTTCACCGGATATATGAGGATAAGCGAAAGACAAGGAGGAAGTAGTTTCTATAAAGACGAGAAAATGTAGAGAATTCTATCGAGCTAAAAGATCTTAAGCTTCTTCATTTCCTTGGAATTGCTTTCGTTTTATTGGCTTTAACGGTCCTCCATAATAGTGTAGCACTAATTATATCTGTTTAACTGGATAGAATGAATTGGCCTATTGCCATAATGGTATAAATATTCTAGGAAGGATTAGGGTGGCTAAATTGAAAACGCTACAAGGAATGTTAACTAGGCCGATTTAAAGCTTTTACACACTGGAAGTAGCCACTGGCCACAAGACAGATCTTCGGGCTCTTCGCGTACACACAAAGAGAGTGATGGTATTTTGATACTCAGGCAAAATGAATGAAAATCCCTCGCAATGCCGCACTGGGCACTACGTACGTAATTCCACATATAAGAACTTCGGGCATGGCCTAGACGATGACGCCCTGGCCATCCTAGCGTCTGCCAAGACACGCATCTATAAGTACTTCCTCGGTGTGGAACTGAGGACCCTCTCAAGGTGGGGAAGCCCTTCTTACTGAAGAAATTTGTACACATACACAGCTATATATATTCCCCTACATTTTATATACCCTTTATTTACTATTTTTTTCCACCTTTGTAAAATTGATTAGAATAATCAATTAAATTGTTTAAATTGTCAAATTGTCCACATATAAGAGCCCCCGAGATTTTTCAGGATTTTAGAAAATAAAAACATTTTTATAAACAGCTATTATTTACTATTTTTAAAAATATCATTCGAAATATTCCACCACATGTATATAGCAATATTAGCATACACTTCCTTGAGATCAAGTAATTGTTGATTTGAAAATCGCAAAATCTTTTTGAAATCGTTTCTTCATACCAGATATATTTTCCCTATGTAATATTGTTATTATATAATTTTCCTATTCCACAAAAGCAGTGTTACTTTATATAGAATATTTCGAGGTAAAGAGGGTTCTCAAGTTTCAGCAATAAGTTCATGTTATTTAAAAAAAAGTGTATTAAAGGTTCGAATGTTCAAATCAATAAGCTTGAGGGATAAGTATCTTTCAAATAAATTTATTTCAAGCTTTCAGGCACAACTGCCCTTCGACAGGAAAAATATATTACGCTACTAAGGTTTTCGGATCTAATCTATATATATATGTCATAATATATGCTCTTCCAGGATTAATAAAACAAACCAACAGCCAACGAGAGAGAGCTGGGCAGCTAAAGCGAGACACTTTAGACAACTAACTTACGACCATTTTTGGCCACATTCCTGAGGGGGGGGGGCCGTCACCACCTGGCGACTATCCTGGTTAGCCCCCCCGGTTGTGTACACAGGGAAAAACAGTCGTTCAGCTGATAACGTCACGCTCGCTCTCTCTCGGCTGGCTGCCTGGATGATTGCTCTAACAACTCGTCGTGTGATTATTTCTCTCCTCACCACATTTACCACTATATTGCCACATATACATATATATGCTTGCCTGTATGATTTGGAGTTATATGCGAATATGCAGTTATTTAGACATATGGAAATGAGTTGTGTGATTTTTTGGATGATATCTGTATCAATATGCTGTCCATGCAGAAGTTCTATTGTATCCCTTATGATTAGAGGATGTGGAAGGCTGGGGTATAAGGCTTGTACGTCAAAAGACACCATGATGCGGTCAGATCAACGGTCAGGTTTGATCTTTAGGACTTCTCCTATAAAGGTTTGGGTGTTGGCTATGGGGAATGGAGCATTCTGTAATTGGAGGAACGGTTTTAGGAATTTGGCTATAAATCTGGAAAAAGAGGCTGTTGGAGAAGAGAAAAAGGCCACTATAGGACGCAAGGGAGTTTCAGGTTTGTGTGTTTTTGGGAGGCCGTAAATAAAGGGCTCATTGTGTGGGCTGGACAGGTTAGATAGGAATTTTTTAAGTTCATCGTCTGTGATCTTGTGGTCGGTATTCATCTTTTTCAGTTCTTTTTTTGAATGATTTATACGCAGATTTTTTTTTATCACTTTCGGATATGGGATGAAATTTGGTTCGGTCTTCTAGGATTTTGAGCATTTTGCTGTTATAGTCTGATCGATTAAGGATAACTGTCTGTCCTCCCTTGTCTGCTTGGGTGATGACGACTGGGTGACAACTCATTTCCATATGTATAAATAACTGCATATTCGCATATAACTCCAAATCATACAGGCAAGCAAAAGGGTCCCCAATGGAAGCCCTCTATCGACCACAATGGCAGATATCTCAATGCGTGCAATAGACCGATGGATTACTGCCAAGTTCCCCCATGATATATTATTTTGGCGCAGGTACATCGATGACATATTTTGCATCTGCACCACCACCCAAACCGATGACATCCTCTACAATCTAAACAATTATCACCCTGATCTTCAATTTACCGTTGAAAAATAATACCCTTCCATTTCTCGACGTTAAAATCATCCGGCACCAACATGAATTGCACACCACCGTTTATTATAAACCATCCTTCCGTCCTAATTGCGTTCAATACTCGTCCATCTGTCCTATCAGTCACAAATTTACACAGTCATTGCTCTATCAAAACGGGTCCATACCCACTGCTCCCTCCAGAAGTACAAGAACCTTGAAACACAGAACATAATAGCTAACCTCAGGGACTGCGCATACCCGATGTCCTTTATATTGCGACACTTTTATGACCCAACTAAAAAGACACAGCCTCCAATATACAGATCAATTTGCAATATGCCGTATTCACCATTATCCTCCACAATAGCAAAATTCTTATTGAAATTTGGAATAAAAACCTACTTCACCTGCGCACCTACCTCTGGATCCCTTCTCCGAAACCAGATTATGAAATTTAATGAACCTCACAGCACACCACGAAACGTTATTTACTCCATAGAATGTTTGAACTGTTCAAAAATCTACGTAGGCGAAACCGGGAGACATGTCAACATTAGAATTCATGAACATAAAAGAAATATCGATAACCTAGACCATAGATCCTTAATAGTACAGCACATAAACGAAACTGGCCATTCCTTCAACATTACATCACCTAAAATTCATTATTCCAATATTGCCAGCAAACACCAAAGACTAATCATTGAATCCCTCCTGTCAAGCAAATTTCACAGCATCAATAGAAAATTTGATTTACCTGAAATTTACAATGTAATATTCACTGCAGCCACCAAACCCCCCACTGTATCATGAACTCTTAGACCACAATTTCAATATGTATTCCTGTGTTTCCAAGATATGCCATATTCTTTGTCCTATTCATAGCAGTACATATTTTACACATGCAAATCTCTCTATATATTTACAAATAGCAAATTCTAGTTTATTGTATTCTTCACTATGTAAATCCGTTTTTGCATAACTGTTATTTTCTGCTCATATACTCGTATATGTATATATATATATAGATTAGATCCGAAAACTTTAGTAGCGTAATATATTTTTCCTGTCGAAGGGCAGTTGTGCCCGAAAGCTTGAAATAAATTAATTTGAAAGATACTTATCCCTCAAGCTTATTGATTTGAACATTCTATTAGGGGATTAGCCTATTAATTAAAGGTTCGAATACGGGAAATCTTTCTTGAACGTTACACTCTATCTACATATTTTTCTATACCTATTAATGGCGTCTGGCTTACCCCTACACGTGCTACAAACAATTCCCACATGAGTGATACTTTCTATACGATTACTATACCTATTAATTAGAAGTCGTTGAAATTGTTCAAATTGTCTAGTCCAGGGGTCGCGAGCCACATGCGGCTCTTTGGATGTGGAGCTGCGTGTAGTACTCTCATAAATAAAGTTTTTGTTTATGCAAGTACTATTTATTGTTGGTAATAAAAACATTTGTGGCTCTTTAAAAATTTCTGACTCAAAAGGTTGCCGACCCCTGGTGTAGTCTAGCTCCACAAACCAGGTTTGTGTCATAATGTCAGCATTTAAATAACCACGCGCATTGAGCCTATACATTTTATATCACAATATAATGCAGCTTATATTGTAGAACGACCTTTGACAATTTAACCGCAAATATTTCTTTTAAACGAAAAATCGTAATTTATTTTGAGAAGAAATAACGACTATTTCTGTCCTTAGGGATGAAGTATGAAAGGATGAATTGTGAAGGGTAATGATAAACGGAAAAATAAAAGTAAAAGTTCCCATCCCTGGACACTTTTATTTTTCCGTTTTTCATTACTCTTCACAATTCATCCTTTTTCATACTTCATCCCTAAGGATAGAAATAGCCGGTATTTCTCCAAAAATAAATTACGATTTTTCGTTCAAAAGAAACATTTGCGGTTAATTGTCAAAGGCCGTTTCATTTTATATATTTAATTTTTAAATAGGAAATATTTTTATTTAATTTATCAAATGTGTGTGTACTTCTCTCTGGTTAAAAAGAAAGTCGTCTATATAATTAGAAGATATAATTCATCCCCCTGTGAAAAGGTAACAATAAATCTCCGAAACTTAGGAAAACAAATAACTCTAGAACGGTTGTGATAAACACTCATGGGAAGAACTTAAGGAGGCGCAAAGTCTGATGTCGCCGTCATGGTTTTTTTTTTTGAGACACAAGGATTTCACATTTTGTTATCTCGTGTGTATTTAATAAAGGTCACTGTATCAAATATTTTTCAGAGTTTTCTGAATCACAATATAAAAGGTACAACTTTCTTAAGTTTTTTTCATGAGTGTATATATTCTTTTTTTTTTTAAACAAACCTCAAACCAACAAGTGATTTTTACAACATATGTTTCAATGTAAAATAAATTATGAGAAAAACTAACAACAGTCGACAAATGAAAAGTTATATTAAAACAAGTATTTAATCCATTCTAAAGGTGTGTGATTATTAAAATAAAATATACCGTGATATATGTTTGTAGTTACTGTTGTTAAAATAGTTTTTTTTGTGTGTGTGTGCGTTTTGGTTTAAAGATATGCTTAAATTCCACCGTCGTCGCTTGTGCTCATTTTTAGGAGAGAATGTTATTTTTGAAATAATCAATTTATAAATTCAATTGCTGTCTATTGCTAATATTTGTTACAAATAAATTTACTGGAAATGAGTTCCTTTTTGATAATATCATTAAATATTATCTCTACAGACTTTACTGTAATTTTCTTCTTCTTTCTTATCTCCACTCAATCATATTAAGGTATCAAGCTTGTAAAACTTGAGACTTTTGATGGTGTCTGCCGGGGAAGAGTAGAGCTCATCAATGGATGAGTCAATACAGTCAATAATGTGTAATATATAATGTACCTTACTGTAATGATGAGATTAATTTGGCGAAACCGCTTAGAGGGTTCACCACGAGCCAAGACCTCTCATTCAACAACTTTTATCATTGCGGTAAGGTCTGTAGAGATAATATTTGATGATATCATTAAAAAGAAATTGCCAGTAGATTTATTTGTTACACAATTATTCAATATATGATAATATTTCCGATCTTATAAATATTAAATGAATAAATGATCTAAACTATAATTTGAAGTAATTTTACAATATATATATGTACCTAGAGAGGCACCTTTCCCTCTATTAATATATGTTAATATTATTTTTAAAAAGATTACTTAGAAAATAGCCTTCAAAGTTTGATATAAACAATGCACATACCTGATATAAATATTCATTAATGCAATATGGACAGTTAAAAACTGATAATTCCGCACACAAAACCTTAATTTTTAATACTTAGTCAAGTAAAATATGTAACAAATAAATTTAGTGGCAATGTGTTTCTTTTTTTTTTTAATAGCATCAAATATTATCTCTAAAGACCTTACTTCAATTGCGAACTAAGGTCGTAAGGTCTGTAGAGATAATATTTGATGCTATTTTTAAAAAAGAAATATTTCCAGTAAATCTATTTGTTACAATTTTTATCGATAAATGGCAATTGGATTTATAAACTTAATCAAGTACCCCGCATAAGATTCTTCAAAATGTATTAGCATTCAGAAGTTTTCAAATTAAAATTCTCTCTGTTTATTTATCAATTATTCTATTAAAATATATTTATTTTATCCATATACAGTTAAACCTGCCTATAGCGCCCCTCTAAATAGCGTCTTCCTCTCTTTAGCGCCCGATTTTAAATACGTAGTACGATGCGATTTACATTAAAAGTGACCAGTCTATAGCACTCCCTCTCTATAGCACCCTATTTTGGTGATTCCCAAGAGGGGGCGCTATAGACAGGTTTAACTGTATATCCATTATTATTTAATCATTATTGTATTTAACCTAATATGAATGATTTAATAAAGTAGTTTCAATCTCTGTCTACAGACGTTTTTACTGAGTAAGGGTGAGGAGTACTTGATTATTCTATATCTCTTCAATTTATAATATTATCCAACAAATAAATGATATAGTTCAATTAAGTGAAGGATGGAGAGACGCAGGAAGTGTCAATAAACAACCTTGAAATTGAGACAAAATTATCCGTGGAGAAAGCGTTGACCCGACAAAAAGTTTCAATAAGTCTCATTACCGGCCATTCATTCATCGGGCGTTGACTTCTCTCGGTGGGAAGTTCACTTCACTGATAAACAAACTCCTCAGCGACAGCTTGTTTATGCTCAATTTCCACAACTTGAAATACAGTTAAACCTGTCTATAGCACCCCCTCTCTATAGCACCCTATTTTGATGAGTCCCAAGAGGGAGCGCTATAGACAGGTTTAACTGTATATAACCTACAAAAAATATATAAATAAAAGGCATCTCTTTATAGTGAAACTGAAAGTTGCTGATGGCTTGCGCCATCTATCGGAATAAATATCAACTATTCGATGATTTTTAATTAATTTAATCAAGAGAATGGGTATTTGGCCAATTCTGGAATAATTAAAATCAACGAATAGAGGCGTAAGCCATCATTAACTTTCAGTTGAACGATACGCGGATGCCTTTTTCTTAATTTATTCACCATATCCAAGTAAAATTTAACATTTGTGCCATCTTTCATATATATTAATATTTATCGAAACGCAAAAAAAAAAAGAATATATAGAAAGATATATTTTTATTCAAGCACACACACACAATTTAAAATACGTATATATCAAAAGTTAACCTATGACCAATTTGTGTAAACAAAATTTGGATTAAACATTGAAAATTCGCCAAATCCTCAATACGGAAAACAATATATATTCTTATTTGTGAAACTAGTATAAATTTGAAATTGTAGTTGTATCAGGTGGATAAATTAAGGCATCTCCTGTTCGTGAAACTAAAAGTTGCTGATGACCTGCGACATCTGTCGGAATAAATAACTATTCGTTGATTTTTAACTATTCCAGAATTGGCCCAATACCGTTTCTTGATTAATCAAGAAAAGTTAATCGCGTAGCTAACTGACTGCAAATTTTTGGAGGAAAATATATGGGAAAATTAATTTATCTTTATTTCATGAAAAAGACAAAAAATTATATTTATCATTAATAATAAAAATGATAATAAAATTTGTTCATCATCATTAGGAATAGTCAGAGCTTTGAATGTTTGCTTTTTTGTTATAATTCTTAACTAGTCAAATGACCCAGGCAATACCCAGGATTTACTTGAGTTCATTTTTACCCAGTGTGTATGTATAAAATAACATAGGTTTTGAAAAAAAAAGACTTACAGCTATATATTATGACCCACCTTCTCCAGGGTTCTTCCTGAATGAATATTTGCCAATGAAAAAGGTTTTAACAAATATTATTCATTATGATTGTTAGAGATTATTTTATTATTTTTAATTGTTACTCTGTATAAATGCTTTATTATATTTGACCAGGAGTGCCTGGTCACGTGTGTGTGTTTGATTGTATATATAGTGTGTTTGGAAATAAAATGTGTGTTAAGTTGAGCCTTGTGAGACGTGATTTTCACAATAGTTAGAGCTCGGAAAGCTCGCTTCATTTTAGGACAAGACCTCGGCGCTGACTATACCTCTAGGCAGAAGAGTGAGCATCAGAGAACCAGCCAGAAGAAGATTGGCTAACATTTTGGTCCCTCGAGCCGGATTAAGGCTACAAGATTATAGTTGCAGGATTTAGTAGAAGTCACTCTTGATTGGAAGTTAAAGGTTTAAAATTCGTAAATTCAATTTGTTGATATTAAGAGAATCAAGAAAAAAGGCCTATGCAAATTTAAGTAAGATTATATCAAAATAATTTATGTAAACGAGGCTTTTAGAAAGTTTTGCAAATTGGATTCAAAAAATAAAACGGAGGTATAGTGCGTTAAGTTACGTCAAGTTAAGAACAAAAGCAAGTCTAGAAAATGAAGCGCGCAATAAGAAGTAGAGCCGTTCAAAGAACGACTATTTCTAAGTTGATTAAAAAGGCAGAAGTGGAGTTGGATGAAGAAACTCCTTCTGAAAATATGATAAGAACGAGCTATAAACTCATCGAAAAGTATATGGCAAATCTTCAGGATGAAGATAAGTTATAAGTGTTATAAGGACATTGGGTTTGGGATGGATCCAAAGTGAAGACTGTTTCCTATATGACGTTCAGTCGTTGGAAAAGACATCGGTGACTACCAAACGCGAAATGCTTTCCTTCATCGCCAAGTTAGAAGATCCCTTAAGATGGTTGGCACCTGTCCTTGTAACGGGAAAAATAATGGTTCAAAGGTTGTGGATAACGGGATTACATTGGGATGATCCGATGGATGAATCATTGATTGAAACATGGACTAATTTTCATAGGAAGTTTGAGAATACCCCGATGGTTGGGTCTCGGAAGGAATACCCAGGGAGTAAAATTGCATGGATTCGGTGATGACTCTGAAGACGCCTATGCGGCAGCTGTTTACATAAGAATTCCCACTGATGATGGAGTCAGTGTAAGACTGTTAGCATCAAAGACTAAGTTGGCTCCCATGCGGAAGATGTCAATTCCACGCTTGGAATTGTGCGCGGCTCTTCTGCTGACCAGACTAGTGAGATATATAATGGAAGAATTGAATATCAAAATGGAGAGTGCTACCTGTTGGTCCGATTCCACCATAGTCTTGAGTTGGTTAAGAACTATGTCTAGAAATCTCCCCACTTTAATCGGCAATCGTGTCGCGGAGATTCAGAGTTGTCCACAAGTCAGGGAGTGGCGCTATGTTCCTACAGGAGATAATCCAGCGGATATTGCCTCGCGAGGAATTCTGGGGTCCGAGCTGAAATAGTCTTCCATCTGGTGGACAGGACCTACCTGGTTATCAGCGGAATCAACAGAATGGCCTAGAATGCCTCCTGTGTTTGAGCACCAAAGTCAAACTGAGCCCCTGAGTATTCATGCCATCAGTGAAACACCTTTCTTGGTGGCTATCGGAGAGATGAGCTCAACCTTTAATGGGTATATCCGAAAAGTGGCCTGGATATTGCGTTATTGCCATAACTGCCGCTACATTGCGGAGCGATATCAGGCATGATAAGGCAAAATTTGGAATATAGATTAGAAACAGAAGGTAATAAGACCAAATCTAATGATAAGGTACAATTTGGAATATAGATTAGAAACAGAAGGTAATAAGACCAAATCTAATGATAAGG
Source organism: Cordylochernes scorpioides (assembly GCA_030710605.1). NCBI lineage: Eukaryota > Metazoa > Arthropoda > Arachnida > Pseudoscorpiones > Chernetidae > Cordylochernes > Cordylochernes scorpioides. Next base: position 2,604,497 of record CP092884.1, on the reverse strand, counting down.
CACAATTTGGAATATAGATTAGAAACAGAAGGTAATAAGACCAAATCTAATGATAAGGTACAATTTGGATTATAGAGTAGAAACAGAAGGTAATAAGACCAAATCTAATGATAAGGCACAATTTGGAATATAGATTAGAAACAGAAGGTAATAAGACCAAATCTAATGATAAGGCACAATTTGGATTATAGATTAGAAGGTAATAAGACCAAATCTACTGATAAGGTACAATTTGGAATATCCCTATATATAGTCACGACCGTCTTTCCTCATCGGCCGCCTCTGTCACGGATGCGCGCGCATCTACCAAAAAAAAACTCCCTCGAGCCGGATTTGAACCAGCGACCTAAGGATCACCGCTTAATTACATCTACAGTCCTCCGCTCTGCCAACTGAGCTATCGAGGGATACAAACCGATGAATAAGTTTACCTTATAAAGTCAACTAATCCTATTTCTACACAAAATGTACTCATACCTAACTAATAAATTAAGATTTTGAACAAATACTTATATCATTTCTCACATATTAATATTGATATATTTATATTTTGAAAATAGAACAATCCAAATTTAAAATCATTAGATAAAAAAAAGGCAAATTTTGGCAAATACATCTCTTATTCAATTCAATATATATGCCTTTTTATTATTACTATATATAGTCACGAGAGTCTTTCCTCATCGGCCGCCTCTGTCACGGATGGCCATTGGACGGCTACGATCACGTGTCATCGTTGGCGCGCCGGTGACCTTGAGCGACGTAATGCCCCCCTCCCCCCCCTGCCGGCGGCGCGCGCCCGTTGGCTGCCGGCGAGCACGTACATTGGCAGATAAAGCACATAGGCTATAGTTATTAACTAATATATGCATTTATTTAAGGCGCCAATTTTTAATTGTAACAAATAGTATTTGAATAAAAACATTCAATCGGGTAAAACACGGGCGTTGCCCGGGTCATTCGGCTAGTATATATATATAACAACGAATTCAAAGGATATCTTCAGACCATTAACTTCTATGTTCAGGACATATTTTCCTAGGGTATCTATCAAATTTTTGTTTGCGGCTTTAAGAATGGGACCTGGTTCTTTGAAGAGAGGTGTCTTTAGTTCGCGTCAAAATTTGTCTGCAATAACAGAAAAGTCTGCTCCTGAATCCATCGATGCTTTAATTTTACGTTCATTTATTTCGACCATAGCAAAATTTTCTTTTAATTTAGTGGCGATATACCCTGGAGGGTTTTCCTCAATGGCGACTTCACCCCCGTTAGAAGCCGCTCCACTTAGTTTCTCACATTCTAAGGCTTGGGAGAATGGCTGAAACGACGGGCTGGCGACCTTGCGCGGCTTGGATGAAGGGAAGAGCTCCTGTGGAAGTACGTTGAGGTTTGGGGCGTTACATAGTCTTCGTAGGCGTAATATCTCCGGGGTCGACTCGAAAATCCACCATTTCTTCCTTCTCCGACATTCCTTGACCTGGCTTCAGCGAAGATCTGCCATCGTTCCCTACAATAACGAACGACAAGTCCGGGTCATCTGCAGTGGAAGCAGATAGGTTTGTCGTCGTAGGTTCTCCATTGTTCCGTCTTTCTGGGTAGGGTTGGTCGGTCGATATTATAATAGGGCGTGTGTGGTTGTTGTTGCACCACATTGATTTGTGGTCTGGTAGGTTGGAGAGCACAACTGACTTCTTCCCTCACAGTCTGTTCCAGGGCGTTCACTTCTCATAGAGGACTGACCACTTCAGGTGCTGAGAAGACCTTTTGAATCTCTTCTCTAATGATGCGGCGAATTAAGCTGGCCAAGTCATCTGAGTCGTCAACAATTGAAATGGGCATTACGTTTGACAACCTGGCAAATTTCGTAAGGCCGATCCTGCGCTGCTTTACGGTTGCCAGATGACGGCAAAACTTCAGGATCTCATTTACCTTCTGTATGTCTTTCGCCACCAATACCTGGTATGTGTCCTCCGAAATTCCCTTTATAATGAGAGCAATTTTCTCACCTTCTTCCATGCGAGGGTTCACCTGGTGGCAGAGACTAAGGGTGGATTCCTTGGCCTTCTGTGCTCTTCAGAACTTCCTCGGCACGTCGAGCAGAATCCTCCTGTAGTCCAAATACACCGGGGAATGCGTCTTCAAACTTCTCCACGAGTTGAGTGATTCTTCATTATTATCAAGCCACCTTCCAGCAGTTCTGTTCAAGTAAAAGACGACGTTGGCAAGCTTCATGGTGTCGTCCCATCTGTTGTACTTCGACACTCTCTCGTAATCCTTCAACCACTGTCCAGGGTTTATATTTCCATCTCCAGAAAAGGTAGATGGATCTCGTTGGCACTGACAAGGGAGGTAGGATCCGCTAACAGTAGGCCTGTGGTCGTATTCCATTTTTATTTGTTGTGCAAAGGTTCAAGAAATGGTTCACGTTCCTGTAGACGTCGTCTTCTTCGAAGTTCCATCACGTTACCCAGGGTCTCCGCCAAAAAATGTTGGGGAGATAAATAAAGCAAGGGCGAATTTGGGGATAATTAATTTATTTTAAAGGGTATTTACCTTTTAGTTCCAATAAAATTTTATACAAAAGGTATTTATAGGGAGAGATAGTCAGATCATAAAACAACATATCCCCAGGTTAGATAATAATAATGAACGTCGTCAGCCACCGAGGCGTCCCCTTTTCCTTATTTGCCGATAAGATTCCGAGAACCCCTCAAACCTGTGGTCCCCCCCCCCCCCCGGGGGCACAGGGATGATTATAGGTGTCCCATGTCCCATGGAGCTTCTTGTGGCCGGCAGAATTGTAGATCTACTTGAAAATATTTAATATAGTTACTACCTTTGAATATATATTAAGGAAAAAATAATAGAGCATACTGCGAGAACAATTATATATTCATTAGGCCAAAATTGGTTACATTCAGCGTAGCCAGATCTTTATGAATGCAAAGATTATAAATATATTCAACAGTTTCATCTCACAGATCGCAAATTATTTAGCTGCATTATTTTTTTTATATTAATGTTCTATTTTTACCACATGTTACCATTTTGCATTCGTCGAATTTAAAATATAAAGAAATGTAAATGGCTTAGGATGGAGAAGAAAAGAGAAAAGAAAGGAATTCTAAAATCAAAAAAAGCTATTACTAGAAAAAATACACTATCATACTTTTGGAAGTGAAACAGCACAGGCAAAATTTAGAATCGTTCATATGGACAAAACGCCTTTTCCTGCTTTTCCTGCTCTATACGATGAGCCACGATAAGATCGACCTCTTAAATCTCGAGGTATAGCGGGGCGTGAAAAGATAATTCTCAACGTCATATCTTGAATAATCGGATGATTGGATGAAGTGGTTTATATGGCCATATGCGTCATTTATTGTTCTCTCCGATGATAATAACCACGACTTTATAGGACATCTATATTTCGAGTTATCGCGTTTCGAACAAAGTTTATTTTCATAGTTTTTTTTTTTTTGCTTATCCCTAGTACACGTGGTACAGGCCATGATAATCATGGTGGGTAGTTAGCGACTGCTTTTTACTGTAAGCGCACCACATGTCTACACATGTGAAAAGCAGTTCGACTTTGCACTTACAAATGCCAGAGCCCCGTTTGGTTACTTGCACTCGCTGGTGGGGTTGGACTTTTGCAAGAATCGGGGACCATTGGAACATTTTTTTTTAAACAGAAAAAAGTGTCCAATGCGGGAATCGAACCCGGGTCCTAGTGGTCGAAAACCAAACGGTTTAACCAGCCTTCCACCGACCCCCCCATTCTCATAGTAATATCTCGAAATATTCGGATTATTGGATTAAAAAAGTTCATATGTCCATATGCGTCATTTTTTGTTCTATCCGAAAATGATAACCTTGACTTTATAGGACATCTATATTTCGAGTTATCGCACTTCGAACAAAGTTATTTCTCAAGGTTATATCTCGATAAATTCGGATGAATGGATGATAAAGTTCATAGACCCATATGCGTCTTTTCCTGTTCTATTCGATGGTTCTAGCGCCGAAAATATCGACCTCCTATATCTAGAGTTATAGAACCGGGAATAAATTTGTCCACAACGTCATATCTCGAGGAATACGATGATGTTGTAGATGTGGTTCATATGCCCATTTGCGTGTTTTCCTGCTCTATCCGATGGTTCTAGCTCGAAAAAATCGACCTCCTATATCTCGAGTTATAGAGCCGGGAATGAATTTGTGCCCAACGTCATATCTCGAGGAATACGATGATGTTGTAGATGTGGTTCATATGCCCATTTGCGTGTTTTCCTGCTCTATCCGATGGTTCTAGCTCGAAAAAATCGACCACCTATATCTCGAGTTATAGAGCTAGGAATAAATTTGTGCCAAACCTAATATCTCGAGGAATACGATGATGTTGAAGAGGTGGTTCATATGCTCATTCGCGTGTTTTCCTGCTCTATCCGATGGTCTTATTAAAGAGAAGATCAACCACCTATATCTCGAGTTCTAGATTGGGAAATAAATTTGTGCCCAACGTCATATCTCGGTGAATACGATGATGTTGAAGATGTGGTTCATATGCCCATATGCGTCCTTTCATGATTTATCCGAAGTTTCTAGCCACGACAAGAACGACCTCCTATATCTCGTGTTATAGAGCCGGAAATAAATTTGTGCCCAACATCATATCTCGAGTAATACGATGTTTTTAAGATGTGGATCATATGCCCATATGCGACTTTTCATGCTCTATCCGATGGTCATATATAAGAAAAGATCGACCAGCTATATCTCGAGTTATAGAGTAGGGAATAAATTTGTGCTCACCGTCATATCTCGAGGATTATGATGAGGTTGAAGATGTTGTTCATAAGATCATTTGCGTTTTTCATTGTCTATTCGATGGTTCTAGCGTCGATAAGATCGACCTCCTATTTCTCTATTTCTCGAGTTATAGAGCTAGGAATAAATTTGTGCCAAACCTAATATCTCGAGGAATACGATGATGTTGAAGATGTGGTTCATAGGCTTATTTGCGTGCTTTCCTGCTTTATCCTATGGTCCTATCCAAGAAAAGATCGACCACCTATATCTCGAGTTATAGAGTAGGGAATAAATTTGTGTCTAACATTATATCTCGAAGATTAAGATGAAGTTGAAGATGTGGTTCATATTCCGATTGGGTCTTTTCCTGCTCTATCCTATCGTTCTAGCTCGACAAGATCGACCTCTTATATCTAGAGTTATAGAGCAGGGAATAAATATTTGCCCAACGTCATATATCGAAAAATACGATGATGTTGAAGTTGTGGTTCATAAGGTCATTTGCGACTTTTCATGCTCTATCCGATGGTCATATATAAGAAAGGATCGACCACCTATATCTCGAGTTATAGAGTAGAGAATAAATTTGTGCCCAACGTCATATCTCAAGAAATACGATTAGGTTGAAGATGAGGTTCATATGTACAATTGCGTCTTTTCCTGCTCTATCCGATGGTTCTAGCGTCGACTAGATCGAATTCCTATATCTCTAGCTATAGAGTAGGGAATAAATCTCTTCCCAACGTCATATCTCGAGGAATACGATAATGTTGATGATGTGGTTAATATGCCCATATGCGTCTTTTCATTATCTATCCGGGGTTTTAAGCAACAACAAGATCGACCTCCTATATCTCGAGTTATAGACCCGGGAATATATTTGTTCCTAACGTCATATCTCGAGGAATACGATGATTTTGAAGATGTGGTTAATTTGCGTGTTTCCCTGTTCTATCCGATGGTCCTATCCTCGAAAAGATAGACCACCTATATCTCGAGTTATAGAGTAGGGAATAAATTTGTGCCCAACGTCATATCTTAAGAAATACAATGATGTTGAAGGTGTAGTTCATATGTTCATTTGCGTCTTTTCCTGCTCTGTTCGATGGTTCTAGCTCGAAAAGATCAACCTCCTATATCTCGAGTTATAGAGCCGGGAATAAATTTGTGTCCAACGTCATATCTCGAGGAATACGATGATGTTGAAGATCTTGTTCATATGCCCATTTGCGTCTTTTCCAGCCCTATCCGAGGGTTCTAGCTACGACAAGATCGACCTCCTATATCTCGTGTTACAGAGCCGGAAATGAATTTGTGCCCAAAGTCATATCTCTAGGATACGATGATGTTGAAGATATGGTTCATATGTTCATTTGCGTGTTTTCCTGTTCTATCCGATGGTCTTATCCAAGAAAAGATCGACCACCTATATCTCGAGTTATAGAGTAGGGAATAAATTTGTGCCCAACGTCATATCTCGAGGAATACGATGATGTTGAAGATGGGGTTCATATTCACATTTGCGTCTTTTCCTTCTTTATTTGATGATTCTAGAGTCGAAAAGATCGACCTCCTATATCTCGAGTTATAGAGTAGGGAATAAAATTGTGACCAACTTCTTATCTCGAGGAATACGATGATGTTGAAGATGTCGTTCATATGCTTATTTGCGTGTTCTCCTGCTCAATCCGATGGTCCTATCCAAGAAAAGATCGACCACCTATATCTCTAGTTATAGAGTATGGAATAACCTTGTGCCTAAGGTCACATTTCGAGAAGTGCGATGAGTTTGAAGATAAAAATCGACCACCTATATCTCGAGTTATTGAGCCGGTATTATATTTGTGCCCAACGTCTTATCTCGACAAATACATAGAGGCTGAAGATGTAATTTTATGTCTATTTGCGTCTTTTCCTGCTCTATCTGATGGTTCTATCCAAGAAAGGATAGACCTCCTATATCTCGAGGTATAGAGCCGGGAATAATTTTGTGCCCAACGTCATATCTCGAGCAATACGATTAATTTGAATTATTGGTTCATATGCCCATATGCGCATTTCATGTCCTATCCGATAGTTCTATCCAAGTAAAGATACACCACCTATATCTCGAGTCAGAAAGTAGGGAATATATTTGTGCCCAACGTCATATCTCGAGCAATACGATGATGTTAAGGATGTGGTTTATATGCCCATTTGCGTCTTTCCCTGCTTTATCTGATGGTTCTATCCAGGAAAAGATCGACCACCTATATCTCGAGTTATAGAGTAGGGAATAAATTTGTTGTCAAAGTCATATCTCGAGGAATATAATGAGGTTGAAGATGTGGTTCATGTGCCCATATGCGACCTCTCATTCTCTATCCGATAGTACTATCCAAGTAAAGATACACCACCTATATCTTGAGTTATAGAGTAGGGAATAAATTTGTGCCCAACGTCATATCTCGAGGAATACAATGAGGTTGAAGATGTGTTTCATATGCCTGTATGCGTCTTTTCAAAGCTCTATCCGATGGTCCTATCCAAGAAAAGATCGACCACTTATATCTCGAGTTATAGAGTATGGAATAAATTTGTGCCCAAAGTCATTCCTCAAGGAATATAATGAGGGTGAAGTTGGGGTTCATATGTCCATATGCGACCTCTCATGCTCTATCCGATGGTTCCTGCAACGACAAGATATACCTCCTATATCTCGAGTTATAGAGCCAGGAATTAATGTGTGCCTAACGTCATATCTCGAGCAATACGATGGAGTTGAAGAATTGGTTCATATGTCCATATGCGTCATTTCATGCCCTATCCGATAGTTCTATTCAAGTAAAGATACACCACTTATATATCGAGTTATAGTGTAGTAAATAAATTTGTGCCCAAACACATATCTCGAGGAATACGATGAGGTTGAAGATATGGTTTATATGCCCATTTACGTCTTTTTCTGCTCTATCCGATGGTTCTATCCAAAAAAGATCGACCAACTATATCTAGAGTTATAGAGTAGGGAATAAATATTTGCCCAAAGTCATATCTCGAGGAATATAATGAGGGTGAAGTTTGGGTTCATATCCCATATGCGACCTTTCATGCTCTATCCGATGATTCCTGCAACGACAAGATAGACCTCCTATATCTCGAGTTATAGAGCCGGGAATAATTTTGTGCCCAACGTCATATCTCGAGCAATACGATGAAATTGAATAATTGGTTCATATTCCCATATGCGCATTTCATGTCCTGTCCGACAGTTCTATCCAAGTAAAGATACACCACCTATATCTCGAGTCAGAAAGTAGGGAATAAATTTGTGCCCAACGTCATATCTCGAGAAATACGATGAAGTGGAAGAATTGGTTCCTATGCCCATATGAGTCCTTTCATGCCCTATCCGATGGTTCTATCCAAGAAAAATCGACCACCTATATCTCGAGTTATTGAGCCGGTATTATATTTGTGCCCAACGTCTTATCTCGACAAATACATAGAGGCTGAAGATGTAATTTTATGTCTATTTGCGTCTTTTCCTGCTCTATCTGATGGTTCTATCCAAGAAAGGATAGATCTCCTATATCTCGAGTTATAGAGCCGGGAATAATTTTGTGCCCAACGTCATATCTCGAGCAATACGATGAAATTGAATAATTGGTTCATATGCCCATATGCGCATTTCATGTCCTATCCGATAGTTCTATCCAAGTAAAGATACACCACTTATATCTCGAGTCAGAAAGTAGGGAATATATTTGTGCCCAACGTCATATCTCGAGGAATACGATGAGGTTAAGGATGTGGTTTATATGCCCATTTGCGTCTTTCCCTGCTCTATCTGATGGTTCTATCCAGGAAAAGAACGACAACCTATATCTCGATTTATAGAGTAGGGAATAAATTTGTTGTAAAAGTCATATCTCGAGGAATATAATGAGGTTGAAGATGTTTCATGTTCCCATATGCGACCTCTCATGCTCTATCCGATAGTACTACCCAAGTTAAGATACACTACCTATATCTAGAGGTATAGAGTAGGGAATAAATTTGTGCCCAACGCCATTTCTCGAGAAATACGATGAAGTTGAAGAATTGGTTCATTTGCCCATATGCCTCATTTCATGCTCTATCCGATTGTTCTATCCAAGTAAAGATACACCACGTATATCTCGAGTTATAGGGTAGGTAATTATTATGTATCTAATTTAAAACATAAGACGCAAAGCAAGTTATTTTTGCATACCACTATTTTAATTAAAACAAAGTATTTATACAGCAAACGATGATGATAAACAATCTCAATGTGTGTGAAAATATGAATATATAACAACTTCTCCCCACAACAAAAATTTACATTTAAAAAAACTTCGAAGGCCTTCTTAATCTTGAGGACCTTCTCAATATAGGACTCGATGCTTCACCAGTAGGATATATTTCCTGACCAGCTTATTGATCTATAAAAATAAAGGTCGCCTCTCCCGTCAAAATATAGGTCAAAGCTAGACGCCATCTATTGACTGTCGCCGGAAACTTGCGGACTCTGGTCGGTAACAAAGCCACAACACCAGCTTTGGCAAACTGAGAAGCGTCCACCTAGAGACCATGGTTTCGGGCTAATGGCCTTCCTCAGCCTAGGGCGGACTTTATTACTGGAGATCCACAGGGGATCTAATGGAATACTCACAATCTGCCAAAGAGGTGTCAGCTGGTAGCTGGGCCACTCTATGGCCAAATATAGATGGAAATTTGCCGGGAGGATATTGTGGATCTCATGGAATAAAGTCCGCCCTAGAATGACGAGGGCCATTAGCCCGAGACCACGGTCTCTAGGTGGACGCTTCTCAGTTTGCCAAAGCTGGTGTTATGTCACCGACCCGAAGCCGCTAGTTTGCGGCGACGGTCAATAGATGGCGTTAGTTGTTGAAAAGCTTTTATTTAACTTGCTTCCCTGTCTGTCCGTCTGTCTGTCTGTCCACAAATCTTGCAATCGATTTTTAACAAACTTCTAGAGCACGTAGGAATCTGAAATTTGGTAGGCTTTACAGAACCCGATGACAATGCAAGTTGAAAAATATCAGACTTCTGGGTTGTCAGGGTGGATGGGCACATTTCTAAATTGCCTCTAAAATTTTGTAAATTAATTTTAATATACTTCAAGATAACTTAAAAGTATGAAACCACTCACCCAGTCCAATGAACAATACAAGAATACAAAATTTCAGACTTCTGGGTGGTCGGAGTGGCCAGGAACGAACAAATTTCTATATTTCTTTCTATGTCTTATGTTACGCCCCTTATATACAAAGAATTGACCAATCCGCCGCGAGCAGGCTTCCGTCTATTTAAGGCCTAATCCCCCAGTGAACCTTTGAAGTTTTATAAATTTATGGCCAAAAACTAACTAAATAATTAATAAATAAAAATACATTTTTAAAAAGATTTTATATAAATGCACTAAAAAGGAAAATAAAATATTTTATCTTCTGTCATTGAGCAATTAGATGTATCTGAGTGAAAATAAAAGCGGCGGTGGACGATCATATTTAGAGAAACGGTAAAAATATGGCAAACACTTATAAAAATCGCTAATCAGCTGCTACATATTAAATCACATTAGGCTAGAAATTCATGATGATCGTCCCCCGCCGCTTTTATTTTCACTCAGATACATCTAATTGCTCAATGACAGAAGATACAATATTTTATTTTTTCATTTTTAGTGCATTTAAATAATAGATTTTTTTTTAAATATATTTTTACTTATTAATTATTACGTCTATTTTGACGGGAGAGGTTACCTTTTTTATATAATATATCACGTTGTGGTTTCGTCCGTCTGCTTAGGTTTTTGCTTATTTGTTTAACCTATATGTATGTTTATTTAATGTTATTTTTTCTTAATTCTTTTTGATAATTCTGTTGCCTACTCCACTACAATGTAAATTGTTTCACGCGGCAATTATCCAGATCGGAATATAGCGTCGTGTCTTATTTGCAACTGGTAATAAATAAATATATAGTTATATTAAAATAAAAACATAAGCCTCCAGGGAAAAGTTTCTTTTAAAAATATATATATTTTTTTAATTTAAAAAATCTCGAGCTTTCGGGCAAGTACGCCCTTCTACAGGAGAAAATGCTTTATATGATTAATACGCCAATGAATAATGATTTAAAATTAAATAAAGTCCATTTTCTGTTTACATTTGCTTTAAAAGCATGATCAACGCGGGCTTCTATTGTGCGTGCTTCACTTGGGGGTTATGGGCTGGGCTCAGGAAATATAATGTTATAAATTTCCGGAATATCTATTCTTCTGTTGATGCTATTGTGCTTTCTGTATATGATGGATTCTATTATTAGTCTCTGTAGTCTATTGGGGATGTTGGAGTAATGGGTCTTTGGTTCTGATAGGGAGAAGGAATGGCCTGTTCCTCTTATATGTTGGTATACTAAAGATCTACTGTCTTGATTATCGATATTTCGTTTATGTTCTGATACTCTTATATTTAAATGTCTGCCAGTTTCGCCGACATATTTGGTTTTGCATTCGTTGCATTCTATGGAGTATATGGCATTCTTAATATTGGAAGGATAATAAATGGTATTGTTCTTTGTTATGGGGTTTCTTAGTAACGAATTTAAATTAGGTGAGTTTCTGAAAAAGGTTTTGATTCCAAATTTCTTCAGATGACGGGCTATAGAAACAGATACTGGTGAATAAGGAAAACTGCTAATATATTTATAGATTGGGGAATTCCGAATTTCAGAGGGGCTATAGAAATGTCTTAGAATAAATGATAAAGGGTATTGACAAGTCTTTAGATTTCTTATAATATTCTGAGTTTCTTCTGTTTTAAAAGTTTGAAGTGAACAATGGCTATGGATACGTATAGTTAAGGTCTTTACGGTATTGATTTTATGGCTGAGTGGGCAGTAGGAGGAAAAACGAATATAGTCGGGGTTGAAGGATGGCTTATAATAAACAGTTGTTTGGAATTGATTCTGTATGCGAATAATTTTTATATCTAGAAAAGGCAGGCTATTGTTTGTTTCTTTTTCAAAAGTGAAATTTAGGTTAGGATGGTAACTGTTGAGTCTTTCTAGAATGTTCCTGGTTTGATTTTCGGGGCATATACAGAATATGTCGTCAATATAACGAAGCCATAAAACTATATCTGATGGGAATAGGGATGTTATCCAATTGTCTATGCGACGCATAACTATTTCGGCTACTGAGGTTGAAAGAGAGCTCCCCATGGGAGAACCTTTAATCTGTTCATAAGTTTTGGAATCGTATGTTGGAATATTTGTTTCGAGGCATAGGGCTATAAGTTTAGTAATTTTCCTGACTATGATCTAATCAACCTTGTTTTCTCTCAAGAATTCTTCGGTGCTGCTTAGTATCAGCTGGTGTGGGAGACTTGGGTAAAGGGATTCTACGTCGAATGAGATCATGATCTTGTTTGGTTGGGGTTGGTACTTGAGTAGTTCATCTATGAAGGTGGTGGTGTTGGAAATGGAGAACGGGGAGTTTTGCTGCTTGATTATGGGTTTGAGAAAAGTTGAGATAAACTTGGAGAGAGGAGCTGTTGGGGAATGGTAGAAAGCCACTATGGGTCTTAAGGGGACATTTGGTTTATGTATTTTAGGGAGGCCATATATGAAGGCATCTGTTTGCATATTAGACAAGAAGTCTTTCAATTCTTCATTCGAAATATTACGTTCTTTGTGCATTTTTCTGAGTTCTTTTTTGAAAGAAGAGTATGTTCGGGTTTTTTCTTCTTTGGAAATGTGTTTGAAGGCAGTTTGATCTTCAAGGATGATCAGCATTTTACTATGGTAATCAGTTTTGTCCAGAATCACTGTTTGGCCGCCTTTATCTGATTGGGTGATGATTATTTCTTTTTTATTTCTTAAGTCTTTAATCAGTCGGTTCTCATGAGGGTTGCTTGGGGGAAGGGTTATTGATTCACTTAGAAGATTAGTTACATGATGTCTAATGATATTCTTTTCTTGGTGGTCAGTTTTGATATGGCTGCTTCGACTCCACTTACTATTCTGATGGGATCTGGTTTTTGTATATTCCTGAATTTCATACCTTTGGATAAGAAAGCTAATTCTTCTTGGGTTAGGGTAGCTTTTGACAGGTTGACTATTTTATTGAGGTTATTGTTTCTATTTAGATTTGGATTATTAAATTTCAGTGCCCAATATTCCACTTTTTTACTCTGCCTTCTCTCTATTTCTGTTCTTAATTTCGTGATTTCAGACGTGGTTCGGACTATTAGTTCGTACATTTGTTTTTCTGGTACAATACGGGAAGTGATGCATAAGAGTTCTTTGATTGTTTTCGATAACAATCTAATGTTGGAATAACAGCCCTGTGTTCTGGTCCTCAACAACCTATATTGAGTTTCCTTTATTACTTTAGCTGAGAAAGGGTTTTTGACAGGATCTTTTATTCTTAAGGATCGGGGGACAAAGTTCACCTCTTCACAGAAACGATTGAAACCCAGATGACATCTCCACTTCGCTAGTTGCAATGATTTTTTGTGAATCTGGTTTAAATAAAATTTGATTTGATATGGCGATAAATTCATGACTTAACTTGAGTTCACAATTCGATCAAATAATCCCTTGAATTAATATTAAAATAAAAACATAAGCCTCCAGGGAAAAGTTTCTTTTAATTTTTTTTTTTTTAATCTCGAGCTTTCGGGCAAGTACGCCCTTCTACAGGAGAAAATACTTTATATGATTAATACGCCAATTAAATATGATTTAAAATTAAATAAAGTCCATTTTCTGTTTACATTTGCTTTAAAAGCATGATCAACGCGGGCTTCTATTGTGCGTGCTTCACTTGGGGGTTATGGGCTGGGCTCAGGGAATATAATGTTATAAATTTCCGGAATATCTATTCTTCTGTTGATGCTATTGTGCTTTCTGTATATGATGGATTCTATTATTAGTCTCTGTAGTCTATTGGGGATGTTGGAGTAATGGGTCTTTGGTTCTGATAGGGAGAAGGAATGGCCTGTTCCTCTTATATGTTGGTATACTGAAGATCTACTGTCTTGATTATCGATATTTCGTTTATGTTCTGATACTCTTATATTTAAATATCTGCCAGTTTCGCCGACATATTTGGTTTTGCATTCGTTGCATTCTATGGAGTATATGGCATTCTTAATATTGGAAGGATAATAAATGGTATTGTTCTAGAAAGACTCAACAGTTACCATCCTAACCTAAATTTCACTTTTGAAAAAGAAACAAACAATAGCCTGCCTTTTCTAGATATAAAAATTATTCGCATACAGAATCAATTACAAACAACTGTTTATTATAAGCCATCCTTCAACCCCGACTATATCCGTTTTTCCTCCTACTGCCCACTTAGCTATAAAATCAATACCGTAAAGACCTTAACTAAACGTATCCATAGCCATTGTTCACTTCAAACTTTTAAAACAGAAGAAACTCAGAATATTATAAGAAATCTAAAGACTTGTCAATACCCTTTATCATTTATTCTAAGACATTTCTATAGCCCCTCTGAAATTCGGAATTCCCCAATCTATAAATCTATTAGCAGTATTCCTTATTCACCAGTATCTGTTTCTATAGCCCGTCATCTGAAGAAATTTGGAATCAAAACCTTTTTCAGAAATTCACCTAATTTAAATTCGTTACTAAGAAACCCCATAACAAAGAACAATACCATTTATTATCCTTCCAATATTAAGAATGCCATATACTCCATAGAATGCAACGAATGCAAAACCAAATATGTCGGCGAAACTGGTAGACATTTAAATATAAGAGTATCAGAACATAAACGAAATATCGATAATCAAGACAGTAGATCTTTAGTGTACCAACATATAAGAGAAACAGGCCATTCCTTCTCCCTATCAGAACCAAAGACCCATTACTCCAACATCCCCAATAGACTACAGAGAATAATAATAGAATCCATCATATCCAGAAAGCACAATAGCATTAACAGAAGAATAGATATTCCGGAAATTTATAACATTATATTCCCTGAGCCCAGCCCATAACCCCCAAGTGAAGCACGCACAACAGAAGCCCGCGTTGATCATGCTTTTAAAGCAAATGTAAACAGAAAATGGACTTTATTTAATTTTAAATCATATTTCATTGGCGTATTAATCATATAAAGAATTTTCTCCTGTAGAAGGGCGTACTTGCCCGAAAGCTCGAGATTTTTTAAATAAAAAAAAAAATATTTTTTTAAAAGAAACTTTTCCCTGGAGGCTTATGTTTTTATTTTAATATTAATTCAAGGGATAATTTGATCGAATATAGTTATATATTTATTAGGTATTTATAATTATTTTTCATATATATTCATATTTATTTCTAAGTATTTATATATAAGTATTTATTGTAATTATGAACACTACATATTACAACGCTAAGGTAGAAGGTTTACTTCAAGATAAAGACATTTATGAACCATTAACAAAAAGACTTTTACCTAACTTTACTAAAGTATTTAATAAAAAACTTAATAAAATCATACGTTCACATTAACTAGACAAAATACATTTGAAAGTTTAAAGGCTGAGGACAAGAATTTACCAAACTTGTATGGTCTTCCAAAAGTACATAAGCCAAACACACGTCTTATTGTTTCTTATGCTGGTTTACCCCCTTACTGAATTTATTTCATCTTCCCCTCCACAAATTACTTCCCCAAACTGTCCCACATTTTACAGTAGCTGCAGATACGATCAGAGACCTTTCAATTTCCAATAGTAGCCGTATGGTGTGACGTTGAATCACTCTACACTTCAATCCCACACAATGAAGCTATTCTAGCACTCCAGAAATTTATAGAAACCCCATAAAAATCAACAACAAACAACAACAAAAGCCTTTATTTAGGGCATTCCGCCCCATACAGGATTCGCCGTATTTACACGTCAACAAGAGGAGAGGGAAGAGGAAACATTTACAACAAAATAAGGTTTGTCTCACATTCAGTTACCTATTTACAGATAGTTCATCCTCCAGTATCCTTTGCCCTGCATTCTTTCTCATGCGCCCAGCTTCTGTGCAGAACTTAAAGTATCTAACAATCAGTAATTCATCATTTAGAGCTGAAAAGAGAAGTTGACATATGCGATGGTATCTAAATTGACCAGAGTTAGGGCTTGGGAAAATTTCAGTACGTTTTTCTGTTAAGAGAGGGCATTGGAAGAAATAGTGAACAAAATTATCATCCATGAGATCCTTACAAAGTAAACAGTTCCGGCCATTTTCTTTCCAGAAGTCTTTTCTTTCTTCCCTGAAAAATTGCCATAAAACTCTATGTTGTGCAACTAGTCTTTTGTTGGGAAGCGAGATATTTAATCGTAGGTACTCCTCTGTCATGAATGATTCACTCAAAAATTTGTAGTGAGCAAAGTGGGTTGAATCAGTGATTTTCATCTGATCGTTTTGAATATGTTGGCCTGTGGTGGTTCTAATTATGCCTGGCAATTCTGTCTGTATGGCTAAGTAGTCTTCGCCGCCCTTAAGAAAGGAATATCCCTTAGAGTCTAGAATTTTTATTAAATTTTGAGTAATACTGTTTTCTATTTCTTTTTCGCGGTGACTTTCCAGAGATAGTTTAAGCAAGCATGTGGTAATCTGCTCGTCTCCATTTTTAAAATCCTGACCCAGAACTTTAATGTGAGTTTTACAGCATTAAGTTCAGTTGATATTCTTCCACATTCTCTTCTGAGGATATATCCTGGTGTGGAGTTTGGTAAGTCTAAGAGACGACGAAGAAATGCATCTTGGGTATTATTGACTGTCTTCAGCTGGTTAATTGCCCACATTGGTGCCGCATATAGTAACGTAGGAAGAACAATAGTGTCAAGAAGTTTCATCACTGAGGTAAAGGACTTTATTCGCGCCTTTGTAAGGATTCTCGAAAGTGCATTAATTGCATTCAGTGCTTTGTTTCTAAAGTATTGGGAAGCATATTGGGTCGAGATTTTTGTAGTCAGAGGGTAACCCAGATATGTATATCAATTTCAACAGATATGTTATTTAATGCTGTCCATTCTGTCATCTATCGGCTGCAGGCGGTGTATGAGAATGAAGGGCGCCACATTGAGCAAGGATTGTGACCTAATACAAGAGAGAAGGCAGTTACCTCATGTGTTATATAAGCTGCCATGTATTATATTATCTACCAATATTTTACAGCTCTTTGTGTTGGGTTATGGAGATAATAAATGCTGTCCTCACATCTTGACTCTTTGTGAACAGTAATTTTTCTGTTTGTCATTTCTCACATCTTATATTATGTCGTGCAGACCAAAGTGTTATAACTTCTCGAATAACACTGGTACACACAATTTTACCCCTTATGTTTAGTTTATCGCTTTTCGCTCGTTAGAAGAAATAGCATAAATAATATTCTCTGTACACCCCTAACTTTAGAAATTTTGCGCAAAAAGAATATACAAATCGATTTTACTACCACGTTATTCAACGCAAAAGGTCGATCTAAAAATTATTTTTATTTGAGGAGACACATTTTTAAAAATTTTGTACAGTTTAATAAACAATGATAACAATTGACAAGCCCATAGGATATTTGTAATAAAGTATGACAAATATATTTTGTCACTCCCCTCTATATTTCAATTGTTGGATCATGACAAATATCCAGTTAAATAGTCAAGTGTCACCAATTCGCCAAGAAACTACACATTCCTTATAGCAAGAAATCCTATTAGTAGTGCCATCATAATTTTTGGTACTATATTAACATTGCAAAAATCGTGTATTGATATCAGCAGTGCCAGGAACGAAGTCCAGGTGCAATTAATGCAATTGTTTACTTATTTTGTAACCAATATTTGTAAGCATATTTTCACCATTTCTCAGCTCTGTAGTTACCCAAAATATTTCGAACTACCAAGACGAACGAGCTCTGAATTGAAGTTTATTCGTGGAGTTGACAAAATTGGGATCATTTATAAGCTTGTAGTCGTATACATGACTTAAGGACATTCCTAGGCATGATAAATTTCTATAGGCGTTACTTAAAAGATGCGGCACAGACGCAAGCTATTTTACATGAATATCTTAAAGGTGCGAAGAAAAAAGATAAGAGCAAAATTCAATGGACAGACGAAGCTCGAAAACAATTCGAGAAATGCAAACAAGATTTGCTTAATGCCACCCTGTTATCTTTCCCTAATTCGATGCTACCTCTGTCTTTGAGCACAGACGCTTCGGATTCAGCGGTTGGAGGAGTTATTCAGTAAAAAGAAAATGGAATATGGAAACCAGTCGCATTCTTTTCAAAGAAGCTGAACAATGCTCAAAAGAATTACAGTACTTATGATCGAGAACTTCTTGGAATTTACTTGTCCATTAAAAATTTTAAATATTTTCTAGAGGGAAGAGAATTTGTAATCTTCACCGATCACAGACCTTTAATATTTGCATTTTTGCAAAAACCTGAAAAAGCTGCGCCAAGACAAATTCGTCAATTACAGTTCATTTCGCAATTTTCTACCGATATTCGACATGTTAAAGGTCAGAACAATATTGTGGCTGATGCTCTTTCTAGAATAGGAGAGTTGAGTTTAATTAATTATGATGAAATTGCTGAAGCACAGAAGCATGATGAGGAACTTGATCACCTACGAAGTACCTCGACGTCTTTAAACTTCAAACAGCATCCTCTAGCTTCTGGGAAATACTTGTGGTGTGACACATCAGGAAATCATATTAGGCCTTACATTCCTGAACCTTATAGATTTAGGATGTTTAAACAAATTCATGGTTTGTCACATCCAGGTACCAGATCTACGGTGAATATGATGTTTTCGAAATTTATTTGGACTAATATAAAAAAAGATGTTCGACAATGGACTAGATGTTGCATTCCTTGTCAGAAAAATAAAGTAACTCGACATACCAAATCAAATATAGGTGAATTCCAGGAATCTACAGAGAGATTTACGGAAGTCCATATTGACCTCGTGGGTCCTCTGCCTCCATCAAATGGCTACACCTACTACCTTACATGTATTGATAGATTCACCAATTGGATGGAAGCCATTCCGCTAGAAAACATATCAGCAGAGAGAGTAGCTAGAGCCTTCTATGAAAATTGGATAGCACGGTTCGGAACTCCGCAGAAGCTGATTTCTGATCGTGGGGCACAATTCACCTCTGAAACATTCAAGTGCCTGTCTAAACTGTGTGGATTTAAAATGCAACACACTACAGCTTACCACCCACAGTGCAATGGCAAAATTGAACGTCTTCACAGAACAATTAAAGCTGCGTTGAGAGCTCAAAATAGCAAAGTGTGGAGTAAAACACTTCCAACTATCCTTTTAGGGTTACGCTCAGCGTTGCAGGAAAATGCCAAATATACAATTGCAAAGTTAGTTTATGGACAGGATATTCGACTTCCAGGAGAATTCTTGTGTGAAACCAATTTTTCTTCCTTACCTGAAACTTTTGTTGCTAAACTCCAGAAGCAAATTGAACTCATGGAACCAAGACAAGTTAGAGTTAATACTTCTCAGAAAATATTTGTGCCAAAGGAGTTGTCAACCTGTTCACATGTTTTTCTCCGTGTTGACAGGATAAAGAAATCCCTAGAAGCACCATACGAAGGACCTTATACTGTCCTCTCCAGAACTGACAAATATTTCACAATTTGTGTTAAGGGCAGAAACGAAAAAGTTTCCATTGATAGACTGCGACCTGCCTATATATTGGCAGATTTAGACTCTGATGACCTTGTTACGCCACAGCCAGTTGGGACAAGACCTAAGGTTTCTGATCACATGACTTCGGAGCCTACTGCTAAAACATCGCGTTCCGGAAGAACAATTCGACTTCCTGTGAGATTTCAAGAATAATAAATTATATTTACTAAAAGGTACATATCTTGTTGTAGTACTGAGTATTACTCCCATATACTGCCTAGTGTAGAAATGTTATATTTAAAAAAAAATCGAAATCTTGTTAATTGTTGAAACGTAACTTAGTTACTGGGAGGGGAGTAATGTAGTCGAATAATAATCTATTTTGTATTATACTCTGTGTTTTGTATATAGTAGAATTGAGAAATTCGTTGATATAAAAAGTGAGATGTATGTAAATATTAGAACTCTAAAAAAATATTTTTTTTTGTAAAATTAAAAAGGAAAGTGGTAGTAAACTTTAATTTTGGTTGCATATCTTTTCCTTATTTTTAGGATAGAAAACAGCAACCAACAAGCTGTCATATCTGAGGGCCATCAAAATTACCTGCTTCCAGTTTTCGTCACCGAGTCCAGATGCGCTCTAGGTCTTTAAAACATCATGTTCAAGGGCTATAACAAGCCTCAACCCTCATTTTATATGAAGTGGAGGCAGAATGATTTTTCTCGAGAAATAAGAGCGTATGAAAGATGTTCCTCTCGCCAACATCCATGTTCACAGGCCAGGCTCTTCTCATCCAGCGACCATGTTTATCTCTGCTATCCCACAAGAAACATGGGTGCAGCCACCTTGCTGGCAAAGAAGAAACTTCAGCATTTTGAGATCAACACAAACTGTCCACCGATGCTCATTGAACTTTATTTTTTTATGACAAACTCAATTTCCCTTCTTTCATATTTGTGGAATAGAAGCATGGCCAAAGGGGATAAAATGTGTTTCATATATGAGTTGGCAGCAATACACCTCTGAAACAACAGCTGATAAAAGGAAAGGGTTTGCAGATCTGTCACTGAAAAAGCCTAGAACAGCTGTTTCTTTGCCGGCAACTGGCAATTGTTGGCCAGAGTAATATGATCTTTATATAGCAAAAGAGTAGAGGCTGACACCGCTAGCAAAAAGGTGGACAGGTCGAGTCCGAGAACCAGATCGAGTCATTCAAGAATGAAGGTTCATTGGGAAACTAACGAATAACAGAAGAGAACAGAAACAATTTGTATCTTACAAAACTGGCATACTCGCGGTTATCCTCTTAAACCAATATGTTAAGTTGTTATTAATGCTTTAAAATGAATCGATAATGAAAATATATTTACACACGCGAGTCTATGAGCAAATAAATCCTGCAGAAGTCGCCACGGTGACTATCATTGCGAGTTTTTAAATCGAGAACCTACGATGTATTTCGAGACAGACGACAGATTTGAATCGTCTGTTGGAACCTGCTAGTATCCGCAGTGTAAATATGTAATCTCTGTAATATTGTGTGCGCCATGTGCTGTGATACAGTTATTGGCTACTGGGGAGTTATATTTCCAAGCGATGTGCGGCTGGCAATTCAAATAATTCCATCGACCCCCTGGTGCACAGTTGGTCCCCGAGGTGTACACTCGAGGTGATGTGACCCGAGAACAGCCCCCGTTTAAACGTGCAAACCTAATTAAGGCGGGTGGTTAATTAACTAAGCAGCGGGTTAGAACTACGCAGTGGAGATAGTTTCATTTTGCTCAACAACAGAATTGTAAGTGGTTTAATGCCATCTCTACATGATGTCCAAAAGGTTGGTGCACAATCTAAATATTGTAGAGAAGTATTTATTATTTTACACTAGTATTAACAGAGTATCATTTTTTATGTTTATATTTGAATACTTTATACACTTCCCTTCTCTGCTTATCTTTTGTTTTATCGCTCAAAGTTTGTTCTTGCCTGAAATAAAATTGTTGTCTCATCCCGAAGTTGGTCTTCCCTAATTTTCCACGTGGCCTTTTGGTGGAGATGTTGGGTAAGTTAGGGAAGACAAACTGAAGATCGCCGAGAAGAACTTGAAGCCATGGGTGCTGTGATCTACATTTTTAGAGACTGGCTCCAGGATTCCACCGCCGTGTCAAAGCCAAGACTTCCCTCCAAGATGCTGATGTACCTATAGACGATACGACGCAAAGTCGCTCTTCACGCCGCAAGAAAAAAAAAAAAGACGCAAAGGTACCAGGAACAAAGTTCCAAGACTTCGATGGAATCCTTGGCAGAAGCACGTCAGTTCCATGTCAGTATCTACAATAATTGCAAGTTGAAGGTCACAGCTCTCATAGGGAAGGAGCTATGTAGCGAAGTATTTATTATTTTACACTAGTATTAACAAAGTATCATTTTTTATGTTTATATTTGAATACCCTGTACACTTCCCTCTTCTGCTTTTCTTTTGTTTTATCGCTCAAAGTTTGTTATTGCCTGAAATAAATTGTTGTCTCATCCCGAATTTGGTCTTCCCTAATTTTCCACGTGGCAATATACTTGTTCAGAAAAATGAAGGATTCTTGGAAAGTTTTGACTACACCTGCCTTATCTTGGTATTCAATTAATACAAAGCAATAACGCGCCAAAAGTTAAGTCGCAAATGTTTCTTTTCACAAATAAATCAAAATTTTACTGTCCTTACTGCGATGAAAAAAATATTGGGAGGGCTTGGCTCATTATTGGTCAACCCTCCTAGAGGTTTCGCCAATTTAATCTACCAGACCGCTTTTTTTAGAGCTCCAATACTGTATTCAGCTTTTATATGCTGCACTGAAGGGTGGAATTCAGTTTTTCCTGCTCCCGCCGTCAGAACGGTCAATGGATCGTCAGTAGTTTGATTTCAATCATTTCAAAGCTCGCCTCAAGTAACGTCTCAATTCTCATACTCCAAATTGCGTAATTTATATCAATACGTTATTCGACACTATGAAATAGAAATAGTTTAATACAAACTTTTATATATCCTTTATATCTATAAAAATGAAATCCAAAATCGATGTTTGTTATCGCGTTGCTCAATATCTACAGAATAAATCATTTTGAAATTTCGCATGTAGGTAGCTGAAGATTTCGTTTAACATATAGGCTATTCAAAAAACTGAAAAGGCTAATGTGCTTTTTTTAAATGTAAAACTAAAAAGCGGTATTTCCAGCCTTTTACCGTTTGTCGGAGCACTGGTCGCGACGATAAATGATTGGTTAATAATTTTACACGTGGTTTGTTTACACGATAAATGTTTTTAAAAGGTAAATTTATCCAATCGCAGTGAAACTTTAGGAAGTTATTTACTATACTACTGGGAAGGTTTCTGATTTGAATTTGATTTGATATAAATATTCGCTGCAATTTTTTTCGCAAATTTTCTACTTTCACTCGCAATCAGCGCCTCTCTCGGAATCTGATGAAATTACATTTATAAATTGTAAAAATGCAAAAATGTGTTCCAAGTATAATAAATTTAATATTTAATTTGAGGATTTAGTAATATAATATCCCAATGACGTTGTAAAAATAACTTAGTATTTCAATATTCTTATCTTATATATATATCTTATATTATATATCTTATCTAAAATTTAATAAATGTTTTCAAATATTATGTGTTTCAAAAATATATTTAAACGCATATAACAATATTTATATACGTTTATAAATATATATAGGTAGATTGGATGTTTTCAAGAATCGTTTTAACAAATGTTCGTTAGACAAACTTTTACTCGGGTAAAACCGGGCGAAGCCGGGTACATTCGCTAAATACAGTTATTTACAAATGTTCGTTTGTGGCAAGATACTATTCCTTCAACTTCAAATTACGGAGTGGACCAATTAATATTGATTTTATTCAACGTATCGAATATTTTTCAAGGGACCGGGAAATTTTTCAAATTATCGAGAGTATAGACAAGTATAGATTCAGTAGGGATTGGATGTTTGCTAGAATCGTTTTAACAAATGTTCGTAAGGCAAACTTTTACTCGGGCAAAACCCGGGTGAAGCCGGGTACATATATATATGAAAAAATAGTACAAATGTGATATTGTACTGGAATAAGGTGCATAAATTAAGAAAAAGGCATCTCCTTATCGTCCAAATGAAATTTGATGATGGCTTGCGCCATCTATCGGAATAAATATAAACTATTCTCGTAGATTTTTAATTATTCCAGAATTGGCCAAATATTCATTCTTGATTAATCAAGAAAAGCTAACCACGGACGCGTTTCGGGCTGTTGGCCCTCATCAGCGTGGTGCAAGCTGTACCTCAACGACCAAAAACAGGTCATTCAGGCATCCTGAAAAATCATGAAACGAGTAGTTAAGGCCAGAATTGCACTGCAGTACAATATCACATTTGTACTATTTTTTTTTTTTCACATTGTGTCGCGATCTCACGCAATTCTGGCCTTAACTACCCGTTTCATGATTCTTCAGGATGCCGGAATTACCTGTTTTTTTGGTCGTTGAGGTACAGCTTGCACCACGCTGATTAGGGCCAACAGCCCGAAACGCGTCCGTGGTTAGCTTTTCTTGATTAATCAAGAATGAGTATTTGGCCAATTCTGGAATAATTAAAAATCGACGAGAATAGTTTATATTTATTCCGATAGATGGCGCAAGCCATCAGCATCTTTCAGTTGCACGATAAGGAGATGCCTTTTTCTTAATATATATATATATATATATATATATATATATATGTTTTTCGGCTATGCACGCCCTCAATATGTAACTAATCTCGCTGAAATTTGAACAGGACAGAGAGTTAAATCTGGAAGAGTTTTTTGTCGCACTTTTAACCAATAAAAATTAAAATTAACCAAGTACTGAGCAACAATATTTTTTTAGTCAGAAATGATGATGACAATATTGCTGTATCATGCTTGATTGACATAAACAAAATTATTTAGGGGAGAATATTCATTAGAGCAGACCACGGGCGAAGCCAGATAATAATTTTTAGTAGGCAGGAACAAAATTCTACCAGCGAAACATTCACTCGAGCAGAAGACAAGCGAAGCCAGGTCACCTCTATATATAAAATATCGTTTCTCGGCCTTTTGGCTAAGATCATGTAGTATATCTCTAGATATTTTATTTATCTTTTCAAAAATCTATTCAGTAGAGAGAGTGGATATGTTTGCTCGAAAAATATATTTTATATATTATCTATATTAATAAAATGGAAATTTCATAAGTGGACATCACTAAAAACTTTCGTTACAATGCATCAATTTCAACCAAATTTTCAACATTTATGTAAAACGAGATGGAGCAGGTTTTGCTTAACATCAAAATATATTTCCTAACATTAACATGCGTAACTTCGCTGTTATCGATTAAATACAAAAAAAATCAACAGAGTTAATTCTATTTATATATAAATACAAAAATAAAAATCAACAGAGTTATTTTTTTACATACTAGCTAATAATCTCAATCTAAAAAAAACAACGATATTACATCTTTCTCACATATTCACACATAATCTTAATTAATAATTAACTAATCTTTAACATTGTTTATTATATTTCAACTTTTATTTCTACATTTGTTTTTAAATACCCAATTGTTTTATCATGTTTCTAATTTCGCCTAACAAATATACAAATTTATAGTGACCAACATATGCAAATTTTATCTTTGTTTTTATTTAACTTGATATCGTAAACATATACATCCATTGTAAGCATTTTTCTGTTCACCTTCCGTGGTTTCTCTTTTCTCTGATAGTTTTTAGGTGTAGTATATTTTCTTATTACTAGACTACAAACATTCCCTCGAGAAAAACCTGGGCGAAGCCGGGTACATCCGCTAGTATAAATATATAATGTAACGAATATTATTATCATTATTATCATAATATTTTGTGTGTTCCGGAATATTATTATCAATAATATTCGTTAGGCAAACTTTCACTCGGATAAAACCCGGGCGAAGCCGTGTACACATCCACTATTTTATATATAAATGTGATGATTTAAGACCATGGAATTATTGTAAATAGTCTAGATATCTACTACCACATGTTCCACCCCATGACTGTATATAACTTCTTATGTACTGCACATAGAAAACCTCAACTAACATCAATCTGTACCGCGTAAGAATCTAATAAAGTATTGCAACTGCACAGATAGAAGGAATGGAGAGAGACAGGAGAAAGTTAAGGTTAAAACAAATCAGGCTTAGAGGATCGTAGAAATCAAACCTAAGAAGTAGATCTAGAAGAGAACATAATTATTAATAACGTCACAGTTAACCTTCTGACCCCGGAAACCCTGCGAGCTAAGTTTAAACCAATATTTCCGGACAAGACAGGACGTATCTGGTGACCAGAAGTTATAAAAGTTTGAGAGACGCCCAATTTCCGGAACAAGACCGGACGTATTTTCCATCAAAGAAAGCCGCAAGGCCAATTACAGAAGACATCACCTAAGTAGGTCAACCAATAGCCTACGGCCACGTGAAAAAGTCCCACCAATTAGGAAAGAATTACCTAAATAGGTCAGCCAATCAGAAAGAAGCAAGGTCGTGGTGTTAAATCGAGGACCTAGAATTGTGAGTCTACGCTTGGATCCCGAAGGTAACACTTGCTCAAAAGATCTCCCTCTCTCCTCATCCCATTCCTTCTTGACGTCAGACGCTTTTAGTGGAATCTCTGTTTGTTTATTTCACCTTTGGCCCAGCTGTGTCGCCTTCCACCACGACTGCACGGTAGA
Source organism: Cordylochernes scorpioides (assembly GCA_030710605.1). Classification (NCBI taxonomy): domain Eukaryota; kingdom Metazoa; phylum Arthropoda; class Arachnida; order Pseudoscorpiones; family Chernetidae; genus Cordylochernes; species Cordylochernes scorpioides. The sequence continues at coordinate 2,578,194 of CP092884.1, read as the reverse complement.
GTTGACATCGAGGTTCGTCTAGCATCAGGTAACACTGGTCCCAGAGGTCCCAAGATATCACAGACTCCCCCGTCCCGAAGAGTCGACAGGATAGTGGACGCCAAGGTACAAGTAAGCAAATAGACCACTGTCTGTACAGAAAGATGGAACAGGGAAGAGAGGAGGAGTCAAAGGAACCAATGAAGACCGATCCCGACTACGAAAGTGGCGACAACCCCACTTTTCCGAAGAAAGAAACCACCCTCGGTAAGACGCAGGAAATTGCCCCCGGCCAGGAAGACGTCACTCCCCCCGCCGCCGGTGTCAGATGTCCTGGGGAGGTTGACGACGACGCTACATCAGCTTTCTGCCGTGACCGGACATCGCGAGAGGTGGAATCGCTACGATGTTTCGTACGAGGCGCAGAGCTTCTTCACCAACTACGACGCCCAAGCAGATCGGGCCCAACTACAATACTCTACAAGACTGAGAAAGCCACCAAATCTCCTGCAAGCTCCCCTCCGAGTTACCAACACGCGAGCGTATGTTACCTGCTCCCCCGACCATCTCTAAACCACGAGCCCAGCGCAAACAATGAACTCTTAACTGTCCCAAGGAACCTCCAACTATGACAACAGACCAGGCCTGTCCCGACATACAAGACAGCACCACAGTAGGTTCCTCCTTCTATAATTTTTGTTGAACAATTACTCGTTCGAGCTGAACTGTCCAATAATGTAAACCTACCTCTACTACTTGATACAGAAGCATCTATCGCTATAATTAGGCAGAATACTTTTAAAATAGTAGAAACCAGTTTGTAAAAGAAAATACCTGTTCACCCATTTAACTTAACTATTAATGCCATAGCTAACAATATTTTCACCATAGATTATATCTTTTTTGATCTTAAAAATAAGTAACATAACGCAGAATCTAAAATTCCATATAATCGATACACCATTGCCTTTTGTCATTTTATTCCTTAACTCCATAAAACGATTTCTACTAATTATAAACTGTCCTCAGCTACTCCTGTATCAAGATAATGTACTTCTACCAACTACCTTGTACCAATTCACTTCGTGCAAGCAACACGTGTCCCATGGACAGGTTAATACAACTGTCCCATTTACTAAATTTTCCCCTCCTGGAACAGGTTGCTCACACGTGGTGAACTCCATACTCCTATTTAATCTCATTATAATGTTCCTAATCCCATTTTCAACGCCCCTATGTCTTTTTCTTTCCTAGCTTTGGACAGAAGTAACTTAAGTCACAGCCTTCCAAAACTATTCCAATCGTTAAATTCCCACATAACTACACTCCTTCCTTTTACATGCATATTTAATCATCGAAAAATCACTCTCAACAAAATAAACAACACCCTCTCACATCACTTTTTCTAATTAACAAATTTTTAATGCGCGACTTCACACCCAAATCTAATTTCGAGCCACACAAGCTTTATTACGTCGCCCTACTAAACACACACACAAAAAAAAATCACATTAAACGTGTCATATCCACTAACAATATAAAAATTATCGATATGTTCGTACAACCAACAACCATGACTTTAGTAAATTTGTTATTCTTAGTGTAACAGGTTAGATTTTGTACAAAACAAAGACTTCACGTGATACCTTTTCATTTACAATTTTTTCGCTTCGTGTCACAGCACCACACCACTAAACTCTTTCAATTTTCAGGCCAAAGACGCCTTCATCACGCCTGTGTGACACCTTTAATCACACATTGTCCACGTAGATAGTCGCAATTTCATTCAATTCTAACCCGATATCCATGAATAACATTTTTACTAAGTCCGCAAAATATCGAAACACAACAACCAATCGATTTAATATCAACAGATACAATATCCGAATTCTCGAAATACAAACACAAATCTAACAAATGATTGAACACACGGAATAATTCAACCTCTGTATCTCCCTATATCAATCCCATAACGCTTTTCACCAAAAGTGACAAATCAAAACGCTTTTGCGTTTACAATTATAGAAATAATATCTCCGAACGTAGTTCGAATTAACTTCCAATAAGTTGAAAGAAAGCAAGCCCCCTCGCTCCCCCCTTGACCTAAATCCGGAATCGCATTAAAAATAGCCTCGCCCCCCTTCTTCCGCTGTAGATGAGCAAACAAACAGCCGACATCTTGTTACGGCCCGTCACCAGGTCTAGATTCTCTCGCCCTCAATTAACTTGTCAACTTAACATCGACACTTAGATCCAAGGACAACATTTTACTTACAAAAATCACACACACCCACATAAGTTTTAAAAAAAAACGACAACATTAGGACTCGATGAGTTTCACAGTTGGAAACAATGTGATCCACGAGTCACGTCAAACATAAAACAAATTCGATAAGTTAGAAAAACTTAGGCCAACAAGACCAAAGATATCAATCGAGGACAATTTAAAGCTCTCTCTACCCATCCTAAAAAAAAAAAAAACAGGAACATTACGTTTGGCCTACAACTTTCCATTCTTTCACGATATATAATTTCTATATATAATCTTACTTGCTCTTCCTTCTCGATGAACATTTTTTAAAAATTTTTCATTTTAATATCCTTTATATAATCATTATATAGCTCTTATAATTGTTTTTTTTTACGTCAACCAATTAGTTTAGATTATTGTCTTTTTTTTTATTTTTCTTTACCAAAACTTATTTACTTTTGCTTTATGACTCTATTCTATAATCAACTTTATATTTAATCTTTCGTATCTAATAATCTCAAGTTTATATTTCATGTTTATATCACTAATTTGCATTTTGTCATTTTATATTTTCTCTCACTTTATAAATTAGATGTTTTTTTTTTTACATTGTTTCATCTTCCGCTACCATGTCAATGCTATCGAGTATATTACTGCTCATTTTTAATTTTCATTTAATATTTTCACTTTCTATTACCCCTTATATACTGCTGTAGTGTGTTAATCTTTGTATCATATCATCACTATTTTTACTTTTTTTTTAAAGATTACTTTGCATTTAACTTCGCAATTCTATTTTCGATTTTTCAAATCCTTTAACGCTATATGCAAAGCCTTAATTTCGCAATTTCATATCTCAATGATATATTCTTTTATAATCAAACTAAAAATCATGATCTAAAAACAGGGCAATCTTCAATAACCTCTTAAACAACCACTTTAAAGGTTACTTCTTAAGAATTACTAACATTCCTTTTCCGCAGGAACTTTTAACTCCTTCGCAGGCTAGACTTGACCTACTTTGATTTCGTAATTAACAATCTTGACACATCGTCCCCCAGATTTACCTTCTCCCAACTTCTGGCTTGGATACGTGCAAATTGTATTTTTTTTTATTCCAGGGCACTCTCATGCCACACGCTGGCACATTTTTTTTTTATTTTACTCTTTTTCTCGCTAAGCCCCTGACGACTCTAATTAAAACTTTGATTTCTGGTCACTGATCTACGCCCTCATTTATCCTGCATGCGTACGTCTTAACGACTAATTACTAAAACCCATAACAATCCCCTTATCTTACTTTTCGATTGTGGTACTGTAACTTTATTCGGTCCTTAAATTTACATGTGAAACATGGCCTAGGTTTTCCGCGCCGTGCACATTAAATGGTTTGGGACTTGAGTCAAAGTGACATTGCCTCAACCAAGTAATAACTAACCCCTCAACCCTTTCTAACGCCCATCACGAAGAGATCATGATTTTCCCATCAAATCATTTTTATTTTTACCTATCGTCATTATATGTTCTCTATTAATTCTTTTATTCCTATTTTTATTTTACTTGTATGTTTAATATTAGTTGTTTATGCTTTATTACCTCTTATGGATATACAGAAATCAACCCCATGTTATATACCAACTCACTTTAATTAATTTTTAAAAAATTACTTCCTTAATAACAGTCTTCCTATTCCGCTCTCTTAAATCCCTCCATATGAACCCTCTCACATCCGGGGCCATCTGTGATGATTTAAGACCATGGAATTGTTGTAAATAGTCTAGATATCTACTACCACATGTTCCACCCCATGACTGTATATAACTTCTTATGTACTGCACATAGAAAACCTCAACTAACATCAATCTGTACCGCGTAAGAATCTAATAAAGTATTGCAACTGCACAGATAGAAGGAATGGAGAGAGACAGGAGAAAGTTAAGGTTAAAACAAATCAGGCTTAGAGGATCGTAGAAATCAAACCTAAGAAGTAGATCTAGAAGAGAACATAATTATTAATAACGTCACAGTTAACCTTCTGACCCCGGAAACCCTGCGAGCTAAGTTTAAACCAATATTTCTGGACAAGACAGGACGTATCTGGTGACCAGAAGTTATAAAAGTTTGAGAGACGCCCAATTTCCGGAACAAGACCGGACGTATTTTCCATCAAAGAAAGCCGCAAGGCCAATTACAGAAGACATCACCTAAGTAGGTCAACCAATAGCCTACGGCCACGTGAAAAAGTCCCACCAATTAGGAAAGAATCACCTAAATAGGTCAGCCAATCAGAAAGAAGCAAGGTCGTGGTGTTAAATCGAGGACCTAGAATTGTGAGTCTACGCTTGGATCCCGAAGGTAACACTTGCTCAAAAGATCTCCCTCTCTCCTCATCCCATTCCTTCTTGACGTCAGACGCTTTTAGTGGAATCTCTGTTTGTTTATTTCACCTTTGGCCCAGCTGTGTCGCCTTCCACCACGACTGCACGGTAGAGTTGACATCGAGGTTCGTCTAGCATCAGGTAACACTGGTCCCAGAGGTCCCAAGATATCACATAAATACAAATGGGTATTTAAAAATTAAAAAGGCAGCCCGTTGTTCTCTTAAAGCCTAAACAAACTTATTGTGATAAAAGCTACTATTGCGGATTAACACAAAGTGCAATTTACTCGGGACTACTTCTTTTATTTACTTTGTAAATGAAACCATCTCATATATAACAATGACTTCCATACACCCACTCTGTCGTCAGAGTCCTCACCTCTTCCGCGGAGATCCTTGAGTTCGAACCCTTCATCCGGCATCCATGGTCCTTGTGTGTGGTGGCTGCAGGCTTACATCAGCTTGGCATGGCGGATTTCGCGGCTCTGGGTGTCTTCTACTCAAGCCTGGTAGCTGCCGGGGACGTCACCAGCCTGGCCGGTATTGTGGCGCCGCTCCCGGCGAACTTCTGGAGCTGCCGCTACTGTCTCTAGGCCGCCGTCCTGGACCGTCGCCTACATGGCCGTGTTCACTGCAGGGAACTCCCGACATCTGCTCCAACTCCACAGATCTGTCATCACTCTCCGTGAACACACCCGTGGAGATTAAAAATTCTTTAAATATGTTATTTTTAAATAAGATTTTTCTTATTATGGGCTTTTTAAAAAAAAAATTCTGAAATCAAATTCAATTTCCCCAAAGTATATTGTTCCTTTTTAAACAATTTGAATTTCAAATGTACCGTACTCTCATTCTAAAATGTGAGCTTTGTTGTTTTATTGTTATGTGAGCTTTGTTGTTTTTGTGTGTTCTTCATTCCTTGAAAAATTGACGTTCCCATTTTAAACAATAAAACTTGTAAATATATTTTTCTCCAAATGTGTCTTCCTTAATTGTGGGTGTTTTATACAATTTGTGACTTCCTTTCTCCATGAAGTGTGTTGATTTACGCGGTTGTTGTCGGAGGCCGTTGGTCACTGGACAAATATTTGGTCGAATGTTCCAAGGGTCAGCAGGGGGCCGGACCCTGATTTCCGCAATAAAAATTGTAAATATTTAAATGTGTTATCCACTCTCCCTGAAGTGCTTTACTCCCTTTTTTATGCAATAAAAAATAAATATTTGTCTTCAGAAGAGCTTTCGGACTTCTAAGAGACCGCGGTGAAGGCGCAGGTGAGAGAATGCATCGATGCTTCTCAGAATGTACAGAATTGGATCTTTATATTTCCCTAACATTTACTTCGGAACAATAAACTATTTTGAAATCTAATGTTACGAAAGAATGTGTTGTTCCTTATTTAAAAAAATAAATTAAAATATATATATTTGTGTTAAAATATGCCGTTCTCTCTCAATATAGGAAATGAAAACATTGGACTGATTCTTTTACACATAAAACAAACTTCTACTACCAAGGGAAATTGGGGGGGTTGGCTCATCGGTGGTGACGCTCTCAGCGGTTTCGCCAATATCATCTACCAGACTACTTCTCAGAGCTCTAATACTGTATCAGACGATTCTACTTATATATTTTGCAATGAAGGCTGGGATCTCAGAAATGGTATTCAAGCAAACTATGGACATAATCTTTTAGGGCAGTACATTTACACATAAAAATATGCAGTTTCATAATTGAAAACACATGTAATTCTACTGTTTTTGATTTTGTTTTGTAATTTCAACACAACGACCGTTACAATGGAGTCCCGCGACCTTATGTTCCAACACAACGACCGTTACAATGGAGTCCCGCGACCTTATGTTCCAACACAACGACCGTTACAATGGAGTCCCGCGACCTTATGTTCCAACACAACGACCGTTACAATGGAGTCCCGCGACCTTATGTTCCAACACAACGACCGTTACAATGGAATCCCGCGACCTTATGTTACAACACAACGACCGTTACAATGGAGTCCCGCGACCTTATGTTCCAACACAACGACCGTTACAATGGAGTCCCGCGACCTTATGTTCCAACACAACGACCGTTACAATGGAGTCCCGCGACCTTATGTTCCAACACAACGACCGTTACAATGGAGTCCCGCGACCTTATGTTCCAACACAACGACCGATATAAAATAACGCAATGATCTATCGATATAACGACCGCCTTCATTTTCCCAATTTGACCACATTTTAAATGAAGAATATAAAATCCTCTTTCCTGTCGTCTGCTAGGAGAAAGAAACATCTGGAACGGCTGCCGTTAAGCCTAGCGCATGTTCCCACGCCGTCTTCAGTCTCAGAGCTGCTGTTACCGTGTTCGGACATCTTCCCCTACTGCCAAGGTAGGTGTTTTAGGAGTTTTTTCGTTCTTTGATTCTTTTAACTCCTCGATTCTCCTGTTCACGAGTCACGCATGTTATCAATATAAATAATTGGATATTTTAAACATTAAATTTATTTGATGCGTGTTATTTATTGATAATATATATATATACATTTTACTTACAAAACATTAAAAACAATAATTTAACATTTAAAAAGAATCCATTTTAACTTTTCGAATTTGTAGATTGTATAGGAAATATTTTCTTTAACCCTTAACTGGACGGGTGATTTTTACTTACGTAACTGGACGGGGTGGGTAGATTCAACCCACTTATGTACCTTTACGAAATAAGCGCTAAATAATGAATTAAATCAATATTTGAAAGATTATTTAATGATTACAAATGTTAATATACAGATTTTGACTTCTAAAAATTCTAAATATAATCTATTTACAGTTTTCACAAATAATTAAAAAAGGTTTTTTACAGACGCTTAGTTGACATACAGAGCATAAGGTTTTCACTTTTCCCGCATTTTTTTGATGGACATTTGTAGCACCTTTTTGGAGTATCAGATTCTTGTGGCATCGTAGATCCTCTTGATGTACTTGAACCATCATTATTTTTTAATTTTTCATTGTCGTCTGTAATACCACCGGGAGGGAATTTAGATTACGTGTGGCCAGGTGTTCATCAATCAAGGATCTCCTAAGATCAACAATAAAGGTACTTCTTTCTTTTTGATCCTTTTTATCAATCTGATAGTTGAAGATGATGTAAGAATTCAGAGCTGTGATATCTAAGAGGGCATAAAAAAGTGCCAAAGGCCATCTTCTGGATCGACGAGAGGTAGAAAAATTAGAGACCATTTGGTCAATGGTATCTACACCCCCTTTTGTTAGATTATAATCCATTATAATGTCAGGTTTTCCTGTTGTTTCATCACATTTATTGTCATGATGCATCGAAGATATACGGATTACTGATTTTCTTTTTTTGGGAACATAGGAGACTAAAGTTTTTGTTCCAGAGAAACCAAAAATAGATGTTCCTGATTCTCTTTTAGGATGCGGTTGGAATTGTGGTGGATTCTGAGGTTTGTTCTTTCTCATCGTTCCTAAATATGTAAGGCAATGTTCTACTAATTCTATTGAAGTAAACCAGTTGTCTGCTGTAATATTTCTATTACTCTTCCAAAGTGGTCGACTAATATCTAAAACTATTTGGGTTGGCAGGGATAGTTCTTTTGACTTTGGAGTTTTAGATTTTCCTGTATATACCATTGCATTATACATATAATGTGTTCTTGAGTCTGCTAGTATCACTATTTTTATCCCATATTTATTAGGTTTTGAGGGTATATAAATTTTGAATGGACATTTTTCCCGAAACCCTACAAGCATTTCGTCAACAGTAAGGTATTCAGCAGGTGTATAACAACTTTTAAATTTTTCAATAATGGTTTGGGAAATATCTCTTATGGGTGAGAGTCTATCTTCTTTGCATCTTGTCTTGAAATTATCTAATCTAATACAAAGTAATAGAAAAGGGAAACGCTTCACACTCATTACAGAGGGAAAAATGTCACGGCCTGTTCCATCTGAGGCAAACAAAGATTCTACATTTTCATGACCTGATTTGTAAACTCCAGCTAGATACAACAAACCTGAGAATGCTCTTATTTCTATTTCACTTGTAAAATTTGAGTAAGTACTTTTGGTCAAATCTGAAATTCTTTGGCGAAATTCTTCAATTTTTGCATTTGTAAATTCAGATATTTGTTTTATAATTGCGGCAGTAAAAAATAAGTTGAATATATCTATGCCACAATTTGGCTTCGGTTTAGCAGGGCCTTTCAGACCAGGTAAGTGTGTAATTATGTTATGAGAACGGGTTCTTCCAATTATTGCATGATTCTTGTTCCACTTATAGCCATTTTTCCCAATGAAACAATTACTTGAAGACATTTGAACAGTGGTAAGAATTGAATCACATTCCTCATCTGTACTGACATCTGAAGATTCGTTCAATGAATAATTTTCAGAGTCAGAATCATCATAAAAATTCTTATTCAAAATTTCGTCTTCCATTATAAATAGAATTTCAAAAATAAAAAGTCTTACCTTGATAAAAAAAAATTAAGGAAGTTGTTTTTTTTTAATCTAAAAGAATAAATTCTACTTAGCCAAAGAAAGAAGTCTTATTTTATGAATCGAAGCTAAAAAATAGCTGAAGAAAGCGACTCGAGAATGAGCAATCAGCTATAACCCTAACATGAAAAATTCTCACGCTTCTGGACGGCATGGGCGGAATCCGCCCACACATGCAAATTTAACCGCCCTCCCAAAACTTATATTTTTAAACGATGAATGGAAATTGTTTGTATCACTGTAAAATTAGAATACACCAAAGCTGTTAGCTCTCAGTAAACGAAAAATATATTTTTTTCTTATATTAAGTTTATGCATGGGCGGAATCTACCCAACCCGTCCAGTTAAGGGTTAATATTATAATATATTTCCTATACAATCTACAAATTCGAAAAGTTAAAATGATTTTTTAAAAAATATATTCTTTATATTCTGAATATATTTTTGTTATATATATGTTTAAATATCTTATTATTTTTTTAAAGTTCAATACTCAATTTTAAACGCCAATCTTTTGTATACATATTACATTTTGTACCGGAATTATTCAATTATCCTCAAAAATATATTTAAAAATCGAAAAATAGCGCAATTAGCTCGACGTTAGTGTCATGCTCGGCCATTAATTAAATTATTTTAAAAAGCAATGTTTCAATTTATATTTATATTAGACGCTCAAATTTGAAGTTTTATATTCCGAAATATATGTGAGGCAATATATTAGCCACATAATTTGATAATATAAATATACATAATTTACTTTCGAAATTTGGTTATTTATATATTTTTCTCTCTCTCTCTACTCTGGTCGCCATCTTTATTAATCCACACACATTTTTACAATTAAATGGTACATTGTGTAAACATACATCACATATAATAAAGCGTTTGTTCGTTGAAGCCGAATAGGATTGGTCCATTCTGTGTCACGTGTTCAAGTTACGTAGTCTGGATGTTTGTTTGTTCCCTAACTCCTCTCTTAATATTTTTATTTTATACGACAATATTTCGTATACATATTACATTTAGTCCCGGAATTATTCAGGTAACTTCAAAATTATATTTAAACTTTTAAAAATAACGCAGTTAGCAAAAATACGCATTTAGCTCGACGTTAAGCTCGACGTTAGCGACACGCTCGGCCATTGATTGAAATAAAACGAAATAATTTGATATATAAATATTCGTAATTTACACAAGCCACATCAGCCACATATTTGATAATATTCATAATTTACACTTTAAATACTTTTCATACTTGCCTTATCTTTTCTAATTTTTATAGTCTAAATATTTAAATGCGTACTTTTAACGACGACATTTTTCATTTTAGTAAATCTTAGTAATCTTTAGTAAATTTTACACTTTAATAACATTTTTCATTTTTCATTTTAGCACCGTTTTTATTTTGTTAAGGTCATTTTTCATAAAATGTCTGTTTGTCTGTATGTATGTTTGTTCCCTAACTACTCTCTTAATATTCTATTTTATACGCCAATATTTAATTACGCCAGAAATTGGCTATTTTAATATTTCTTATATTAAATATGCCTATGCGTATTTTTTATTTTATTAAATATTTATATTCTTTATTCGATATTTAGTTAATATTCATTTCGATATTTAGTGAATATTCAAAATAGACGCTCAAAATAAAATAGAATAAAATTTCAATATATATCGAAAATTGATCTATGTCACATTGTTATATTATATAGTGTTATATTATAGTGTAACGTTTTTTTTTGCATTTTTACACTATACATTTTTACACTATACTATAAAATGTTGATATTATGCCGTGAGAGTACAACTGAGAGTACACACTAAATAAAATAGTAAGAATAATGTTATTTCCAATTAAGGTTTTTCAATAACGAAAACATATTGATGTTAGAGTTTCAAAGAAAATCTAAAATTGAAAATGTTGTTAAAGTAAAAAATTAAATTGTGCTGTCTTATATTATTGTTTTTTATTGTTGTCTCTTATAAATGTCTTAAAGTTGCAAAACCTATATATAAAGAAAAAAGAATGACCGTTTCTCTTTATTATATTAAATAATATAGCTCAATTGTTTTTGACTTATAACTTTATATTCGATATTTATCATCATATTTGGTTTGTTTGGTAACAAAAAAACTGCGAATATATTTTTTTATCTCTGGATCACTGTTCTTTTTAAATTATAATAACAATGTTGATGTCGATTTGAAAAATTATAAAATATATAAAATATCATTTTAACTAATAGAAAAGTTAACATATTTACCTTTTACCTCGAACGCTTCCGATTACATATTATTAAGTATCAAAAAGGAATGTGAGAAATAGAATTAGGAATCCACCTGCTCTAGCCGTCCTCGGACGGGCTTTTCTACTAGTTATTAATAAAGGGTTGGATGGATTGCGCCTTACAATTCACATTATTCTATATACAGTGTACTGGAAAAATAGTGGATGGGTATTGTCCTTTGCAAATTACATCACTTTTTATACAGTATTCTAGAAGAATGGTGGATGGGTATTGTCCTTTGCAATTTACATCACTTTTTATACAGTATTCTACTAGTGTGGTGAGGGGATATAGTTCTTTATATTATTACATATATATTTCTACACTAAAGATTTTAATGGGCTATATAAAAACATTCATTTGTACATTGTGGATATAAGACCAAACTAAACAATGTATAGTATATATATATACCTTAATACATATTTTGAATCCTGAGCATCATAGCTAAGTGGCTGCATTATATTTTTTATTTTAAAAGACTTTCCTAATTATAAGGAAACAAAATCGGCAAAATTTACATTGTCTTTTGTAGCCCTAGTCGATGAAAAGTTGCAACGGTCGGTGGATAACCCTATACATATATAAAAAATGCTTTTTTTTAAGTCAGTAAATATTTCTATATAAATATCTAGATTAATTAATTTATCGATCGGTGCATATTTCCTTTAAATCGATTTATTTGGTTATTTAGCCGTACAAGCGTACAAGGAAATAAAATCCTATTTATTCAATACACAAATAAAACACTTTTTGGAATGGAAATTTTTGTTTTTTCCTTTTTTTATAATTAAACCCTTCTCATAAATTAACAAAAATAGGTAAAAGGATAGCATTTTGTCAATTAATATATAATGAAGTGTAAAAAAACGTTGTACACAAAGGGACTATTTTTTTTGCGGAGGCATACACAATCCGGTCGAGTTCCGGTAGATGAGTATCTCACCCAAACGAATTATAATGTATTGAATATATAGATATTGTATAAACATAACTCAATAAACATTTTTAATATTAATTTTACACCTGACCTGCGAGCATATCACGCTACATTATCCAACTGGTAAGTATTGCAGATTAATATTTTTGTTTATTAATTATATAATTATTTGAATAAGTAAAATTAATGGTAATATTCCTTAATTGTAAATCATTTCAGCAATTCAAACAAGCGAGATTATGACTCGAGTTTTAAACTTTAGTTTAACTTTTTGGGCAAATCAACATCACCATGGCCCCAGATTTGAAAATGTTTGATATTATGTTAAAATGAATGTTTGATATTGTGTTAAATTTGTTCGGTTAGCGTAAAAAGTAAATATGTTAAAACATTATTATTATGTTTACAGAAATGGCAAGTCCTTCCAGTTCACGGTCAGATATATGGTATCATTTTGAGAAGGTTAAAACTAAAACGTGTACCAAAGGAAAATGTCGTTATTGCCAGAACGAAATAGCAATTACAGGTGGAGCAACGAGTAACTTGAAGAGGGACCTATCCAAGAAGCACGTTACGGTTCCTAAAGAGCGTCACGAAGCCCAACAAGAAAACAGGTCTTTATCTCGCTCGGTATTCGCATCCATTTCAGAAGAGGAAGTAGATAATACTTTTAAACAACCACTCGTGCATGATTCGCCTTCTCTTGCCAGTACCTCATCATTGTCAAGCTCTCCAACTATTTCTCTGTCACCTTCTGCACTTCTACTCCAGTCCCTCAGAGGCAGAACTCTCAAGCCTCTATGACAAGTTTTGTGGATGTATCAAGGCCCATACCACTAAACTAGACGAATGGCCCGGGCAACGCCCGGGTTTTACCCGAGTGCGAATATATTTTAAAAACGTTTTAATCTTCATCTAGATCTTCATCTTGTCTACACCTTGTATACTTCTTGCTTCCTAGGGTTGCCTAGAGTGGCCGCTATAGACAGGGTGGTCTGTATAGACAGGTGTATGTATCACACAGCTGATAACAGGGTTGTCTAGAGTGGTCGCTGTAGACAGGGTGGTCTGTATTGACAGGTGTATGTATCACACAGCTGATAACAGGGTTGTCTAAGGTGACCGCTATAGACAGGGTGGTCTGTATAGACAGGTGGATGTAACACACTGCTGATAACAGGGTTGTCTAGAATGGCCGCTATAGACAGGTGTATGTATCACACAGCTGATAACAGGGTTGTCTAGAGGGGGGCGGGCAGGGAGGTCACGTGTTTGCTGGCAGCCAATGGGCGCGCATTCTATCCGTGAGCTTCAGATAAACAGACAGAATAAGGCAAATATATAAGTAGATTCATTTTGTAAGCTTTTTTGTTCATTTTGTTTATTTTCATTATTAATAAAACTGTTATTAAAAGATAATGTTATGTGTATGTTACTTTTAAAATATCCGAAGTTTAATAAAATTTGTGTTAGGTAAATGAACCTTATTTTTTTTCCTTGCTACTATTATTGTTTATTGTGTTTATGAAACAACTGATTTGGTGATTTTAATTTTGTTTCAAATAATTTATTCTTCCGGATGCACAAACACCATACAAACGTTAATCTTTTTAATTTTTATTTATAAAGAATCGAAGAATCGATAATAAGAATCGATTCTTTTTGCGGAGTGAATCGATTCTGAATCATTCACTTAAAAGAATCGTTTTGCCCACCTCTATCTTGATGCAAGCAGTTCAGCATCTTGCTTAGAAAGTCTCAGGTCACATGTCAAATCATTCAGTTTTGGTTGTGAAAAACGTTTTGAACATTCTTGTTCTCCATTCTCCACTATCAAAATCATCCAGTTCGATATCTTTTTGTGTGGTGTCTTCTGATTCACCATAAACTGGAAGGGGCCTATTTGGGCTGTGTGGTATTGGAAGTCTTTGTATAGGTCTTATAGGTAATATAGGTCTTTGTATATAAGCTTTTTCTTACCATTGCTGTTAAAGTGTTTAAAGTCTTGTACGCAAAAGTAACAATCATTGTCATGATTTTTTGGCACTCGCCAAACCATAGGGATTCCAAATTTCAGTTGCCCTTCACCCTTTGTCCACAGGCGCAGTGTTTCGACACACGTTGTGCACACCTTATGTGGAGCCCATGTCTTGTTCTAGTCTCTTAATTTTATACCAAAATATGCGAAATACGCCCGCTTTACAAAGTCTGTTATTGCATTTCTTTACGCTTTTACAGTATATTCGCCACATATATAACAGAAAATATCTGGGTCGTTTTTGCAGGATCTTCTTTTGGAAATCATGTCTGGAAGTGAATTTATTAATGTGTCAAAATTTTATTTTCATAAAGTTGATGGTATAGCTTTTAAATGAATGATGCTTGAAATAATATTTTTTATTAAATTTAATCTGTGGGAATAAAATATATTTTCACTAAAAATTTAAATACCTTTTTAATTTTTGACAATTTCAAATTAGAAGTGATGGTATAATGTTTGGAAGTGATTTATTTATTTTAATTGTTAAAATTTTATTTTTATATGAAGTTAATGGCGTATGTTTTAGAAGAAATTTGAGATGTGATGATTGTAAAAATTATGAAGCAATCATGATGACTTGGCAGTTTTCTTTATGAAAATTCTAGCGAATGTTCCCGGCTTCGCCCGGGTTTTACCTGAGTAAAGGTTTGTCTAACGAACATTTATTAAAACAATTCTAGCAAACATCCAATCCCTACTAAATCTATACTTGGAAAGATTATGTTTGATTATCTGCTCCACCTAGCTGTACCCGTTCAAACGTTGCTGTCTTTGAACAAAAAGGCAGTTTTAATACCTAAAACATAATTTATTTTTTAAAAACAGACACGGGATATCATTTGAGAAATCTGCGGAGAGAGCGCCAACGTGGAGATTTCCATTTGTTCGCAAAGGATTGACGACCTAAACCAACTTATAAATGGCTATGACCTATGGCTATCATCTGATCTCTACTAATTTAAAAATGAATAGAGGTTCGTATAAAGCAATATCAAAGGGGAAACAGGAAACTTTTACCAAGTTGGTATGCTTACAGGACGAAACTATGCAAAAGCTTCTATATAAGTTATTGAACATCAATTATATTTCTGCTAATTAAAATTATAAAAATAGAAGGCTAATTAAAAATTTAAAAAAGAAAGGAGCATTTAGACAGAAAAATTATGTCATTAAGCGATGTAGATTTTACTTTGAAAAGTATATACAAAATAATTCAAGTATAACTTTTTAGAAAATTAAGAGACGAATTGAAAAATATTTTAAATTTAGAAGGGTCGCAAACAACAATTATCAATGCAAAATAAAAGAGTTTAAAATAACTCTGAAAAAGTCATCTATTGAGTTAATTCACATAAAATCAGATGAAACTAAGTTAAAAAGAAAATGAGAATTTTAAAAATGAAAGAAAAATAATTTTATAGCTGTACTTATTCAGCAGATCGACATTTTAAACCATATTTGAACTTCAATGGCAGCAGGAGAGTGTGAAAAAAAAAATTGTCGGCGTGCTTCAAAAGCGCGTCGCGAAGGCTGACGTAACACTTTTGGTTTCGGTTTCACTTTTTTGCCTGACCTCTCTCTCGTCACAGGTACGTTTTTAAAAGCTTTTATTTAACTTGCCTATCTGTCTGTCTGTCTGGATGTCTGTCGCCAAATCTTGTAATCAATTTTTAATATACTTATAGGGCACCTAGAAATATGAAATTTTGTACACATGTTCAAACCTGATGACAATGCTAGCTGACCAATTTTCAGACTTCTGGGTTGTCAGGTTGACCAAGAACGGACAAATTTCCAAATTTCCTTTCAAATTTTGTATATTTAATTTTATTTATTTTGTTTTGCCAATATCTCGCGAACCGTTCGTTTTTAGCGATTTTCCTTCGATTTCTCCTTCTTTGTTAAACTTTATTGGTATACTTTTTACTCTCTTTCTAATGGTACCATTTTCATTGAGATTGGTCCACTTTTTTTTAATTAATATATACAGTTATCAGCGTCATGCATTCTTTCTTAATTCTCTCACCGTTTGCTTTTGGTTCAGTGGTAGAATGCTCGCCTGCCACGCGGGCGCCCCGGGTTCGATTCCCGGCCGATGCATTTTTTTTTTTTACAATTTTTAAAACTCATTTATATATATATACTAGCGGATGTGCCCGGCTTCGCCCGGGTTTTACCCGAGTGAATGTTTGTCTAACGAACATTTGTTAAAACAATTCTCTATAAACTTATAAAACGTACTCGGCTTCGCCCGGGGTTTTACCCGAGTAAAGGTTTGTCTAGCGAACATTTGTTAAAACAATTCTCTAAAAACTTATTTAAAAAATATATATATATTTTGATAATTTGAAACTCGTAAATTTGAATCTCTCGATAAAGTGAACATTTTTTCCCGGTCCCTGTGTGCCGTGTCATCCTGAATTTTGTCTTTCCTAATTTTCTACATTAGAAAATCATAGTTTTATCTAGTGAACATTTTTTCCCGTGTCACATTGCCTTTATTCTTCATTGTTGGCTTTTTATATTATATTTACTCTTCATTGTTGGCTTTTTATCTTAAATTTATTCTTCATTGTTGGCTTTTTATATTACATTTACTCTTTATTGTTGGCTTTTTATCTTACATTCATTCTTCATTGTTGGCTTTTTATATCATATTTACTCTTCATTGTTGGCTTTTTATATTATATTCTGACCAAAATCTATCTGTGAACTTCACACAGTGAACTTCACACAGACAGAATAAGGCAATTATATAAGTAGATTTACTCTTCTTTGTTGGCTTTTTATCTTACATTCATTTTTCATTGTTGGCTTTTTATATTATATTTACTCTTCATTGTTGGCTTTTTATTTTACATTCATTCTTCATTGTTGGCTTTTTATATTACATTTACTATTCATTGTTGGCTTTTTATCTTACATTCACTCTTCATTGTTGGCTTTTTATCTTACATTCATTCTTCATTGTTGGCTTTTTATATTACATTCACTCTTCATTGTTGGCTTTTTATCTTACATTCATTCTTCATTGTTGGCTTTTTATATTACATTTACTCTTCATTGTTGGCTTTTTATCTTACATTCACTCTTCATTGTTGGCTTTTTATATTATATTTTTAGATTGAGATTATTAGCTAGTATGTAAAAATATTAACTCTGTTGAAATTTAATTTTGTATTTATATATAAATAAAATTAACTCTGTTGATTTTTTTTGTATTTAATCGATAACAGCGAAGTTACGCATGTTAATGTTAGGGAAAAATATTTTGACGTTAAGCAAAACCTGCTCCATCTCGTTTTACATAAATGTTGAAAATTTGGTCGAAATTGATGCATTGTAACGAAAGTTTTTAGTGATGTCCTCTTATGAAATTTGCATTTTATTAATATAGATTTTGGACTGGCATATATGCGACTAAAAATAGCGTGAATAATTAATTATAAAAACACTTTTAAAAAAAACTTTTATTTAAAATGCACTAAAAATAACAAAATAAATATTTCTGAAGTATTGCTTTTTTTTCTGAAGGTACCATTTAACAAATAAAATAATAGACTTAGAAATAAAAGCGGTGGGGGATGATAATATTTTATGCAGCAAATAGGTATAAATTTAATGAAAGGCATAATCTTGCTAATCATTTGCTTCATATAAAATCACATTGATCTCAAATTTATTATTATTGTACCCCACCGCTTTTATTTCTAAGTATATTATTTTATTTGTTAAATGGTACCTTCAGAAAAAAAAGCAATACTTCAGAAATATTTATTTTGTTATTTTTAGTGCATTTTAAATAAAAGCTTTTTTTTTTAAAGTGTTTTTTATTTTGTTGTATTTTTGAATTTTAATTTAGCATAACAGCAGCTTATTAATTTAAACAAATTTATTATTCAAATACAAGGAGAGGTTAAACAAACTAATTAACTTAACGAATGGAAAAAAGAATTGAGCTTCAATATATTCCAAGCTATTACTACAACATAAACAAAACAAACTTAGTCAAAAAGGAACATATTTGACATCACAGATTATTTTAAATTGATTTGTTTACCAATTTCAACATTTTTGTGCAATCCTTTAAAACTTGTTTTTCAATTATTTATCCATATTTAATTATTTTAATTTATAATATATTGAATTTTTAATATACAGGTTTAAACTCTATCTATTCAGATCTCCCAATCTTCTGTGCAACAAAGTGTCATCAGTTTTGACTGTATGCGCTATAACACTTTCAGGGTTACTGTTTAATTCTATTTTAAGAGAGTACAAGTTTCTATAATTATTACACTTAAATTCATGGTTTCTTGTAAATATTTTTACTTCAGATTGTTTAAATATCACTTGGTGGCCCTGTTGTGTAATTTTTCCTACTGACAATAAGTACTATTTAATGCCATCAACTATTAGTCCATGGATTGCTATTGGGATATTATTGATATTTACATTTAAAGTTCCACCTTTATTAACTGACATCTTTTCACCATTAGCAATATGAATTTCAACCTTATGTTATAAAATCTTCACATCTGTCATATATTTTTCTAATTCACTTTTGATCAGCTTCTGTGTTGCTCCTGAGTCTAAAATAAAATGATCATAGCAATCTATAGCATTCATTGCTACAAATGATAGTTTGTCATCCATCTGATAGGCTTGTTGTCTAGGTTGACTCTCTCTTTGTCTTTCATTTCTCTCTTTTTGTGTTTGATTATTTTCTCTTTTGAAAATTTTCTTTTTACTTCTACATTCTGTAGCTTCGTGACCTTTCTTGCCACAATTATAACATGTAAATGTGAATGATCCAAATGCCATTGTTATTTCAGTGTTTATTGTTTCTATTGCTGCGATTACATTTTCAAACTTTTCATTTAATGACAATAACAGATGACATATTTTGTCAGATTCATCCATTTTGGAACCTATATTATCCAATTCACGAATTATAGAATCAAATTTAAGAAAATGGTCCTCTAAATTCTCATTATTTTGCATTTTAAAGTCAACAACTATCTTTTTAGCGTTAGTTTTGTGAACACGCTTTTTCTTTCAAATATATTTTCGAGCGCTTTCATCATATCTTTAGCTGTTTTTGCATCTTTAATTATGTCTAGATGTTTATCAGTTAAACATTGAACAAGCGTAGATTTTGTCTTTGCATCCTTAATTGCAAATAAATCGCGTTCTTTTTTCATCGATAAAATCATTAATTTCCTTTTCTAATGTTTGTATTTGTCTTTCTTCTAACAATAGTTTAGCTGTAAATTTCCAGCTGTTGAAATTTGTACCAGTCAAAATTGGCAATTTAGAATCATTTACGCTCATTAAAAAATATATTTAAAGTTGTACTTACTAAAAATACGTTCTTGATATTTCTTTGTTATTATTTAAACTTCCGCCTCATAATCTGTTATTTTGCAGTTCATTTAACATACAACAAATTAAGATAATATCTTATTTTATTATCTTTACCTAAAATTACAAACATATTAATTAGAGAGTAGCAAAACTAACAAAATGCAAACATTGGGGCTCCGCACATTCCTTTCTTCTGCACTGCCAAGGTCGCTAAAAAACATTTATTTTAACAATTTTGTTGTTCTATTCAATCGAAAATGTATACCAATTTTCCCCCTCGAATATTCCCATGTGTTGGTTGAGTGAACAGCTGGGGATTGCAGTGGACGTTCCCGTGGCTGTACCATTGAATGAATATATTTTTGTTGCGTTTTGAAATCGTGGACTTTGTTATTGATATGTTCGAATATTAATAATAAAAAAGGCAAATTCTGACCGCTCACATGAGCATTTTAGCTGGCAGAACGCCGTATAGTGGAACAAAAATAAACTAAACGTTGATTTAGGCTTGTTCCATGATATTTGGCCAACCCATTTTCTTGATAAATCAAGAAAAGCCAAACACGAACGCGTTTCGGGCTGTTGGCCCTCGTCAGCGTGGTGCAGGCTCTACCTCAACGACCAAAAATTTGTCCCAAGAGGCTTTCTGAAAAATGGGTGCACACACACACACATGTATATATTAGATAATAAAAAGGCATATATTGGATTTAATAAAATATTTATTTTGCCAATATTTCGGCTGAGTGAACGCCAACCTTTATCGAGGCATTACATCTTTGTATGCACAAACTCAGCGCCGCATAGTGTTATAATATCACAGTTAAAATCAATTAAAATACAAAGTAGATGGAAGAAATTTGTGCATGAAAAAAAATATAAAAAATTGCAATCAAAAATGTATAATTATAATTTTATAATTTATTATAATTTTTTTCATGCACAAATTTTCTCCACCTACTTTGTATTTTAATTGATTTCAACTGTGATATTATAACACTATGCGGCGCTGAGTTTGTGTATACAAAAATGTAATGCCTCGATAAAGGTTGGCGTTCAGCCAGCCGAAATATTGGCAAAATAAATATTTTATTAAATCCAATATATGCCTTTTATTATCTAATGAGTTAAGTATGGATTGCTCTATTTTCAATATATCAACATATATAGTCACGACCGTCCTTCCTCAATTCCTCATGTCACGGATGCGCGCGCATCATCATTATGATCATTATTATCTAATGATAATAATAATAATTATTATTATTATATCATTATTATTATTTTATTATTATTTTATTATCAACATATATAGTCACGACCGTCCTTCCTCAATTCCTCATGTCACGAATGCGCGCGCATCATCATTATGATCATTATTATCTAATGATAATAATAATAATAATTATTATTATATTATTATTATTATTTTATTATCAACATATATGATCTGAAAGAGATTCTTTGTATGGGATCGATGTGTATAATGATTCAACATCTACTGAAATCATGCGAGAATCTTACCAGTGTTTCTTGTACTATTGATACAGCTGGACGGTGTGCGGCAATTCTTTTTGTAATAGAATTATTGTAAATAGATAAAATAAAGATAAGTGGGTCAGGTGTTGATATTAAAAAAAGAAGGCATTTCCTGAACACGAGAGCATGTGCTTTTTAGATGGCAGAGCGCCATCTAGTGGAGCAAAAATAAATTAAACGTTATATATATATATATTGCGGCTTCCTGCGCGACTGGTTTTGCTTCGACTGTAGACATTACTGTATTGTAGACTGCGGGTAGTCACACAATCATTTTTATTTATTTTCAAGATAAATACTAAAGTGACATCGCATGTGACGAATAACAGATTCATATAGTCAGTTACTCTGTTTGATGTATTAATATACTAACTATATGTGTGGACATTGAGGCGAACACATTATAGTGGATGGCGGTTAAGATATGTGAATAGATGTGTCAGCCAGATTGTTATTTTTATTTAAATATTCCTAAAGTTAATTAAAAATGAACCCAGAAATCAGCATAACCCGTCAGCAATAGGTGAATAGATACCAGAAACTATCGCCATGAAAACCTCCAGTCCAATTCTCAGGACGTCGCTGCAATTACAATCCTGTTCTATTGAATCTCGCTGACAGAAGTGACGTCATACCTCCACCTCGCAAATGACTCAAACTTCAAGTTACAGGTGTTTTATATAATTCCTACAATTGTGGCTTACCTCAACACTCAGAAAATCCACAGAGTCGGGATTTTATTGGTGGATGTAGCTCTAAACCAACCAACAAATGATTCTCAAAATTAACGCTTAGATGGGTAAAATACCCCTAAGAATATCCAAATTTAATTCGTCTTAATATCATATAATTCTTGAAAAGTAAATTATCGTAGTTCTTATGTTAGAGAGAGCATTAGCGAAACATGAAATCTTGCACTTAATAAAAGAAATATTTTGCAAATCGTTTTATTGGCTGAACCTGAACTCCGCACACTGGTCAATACACATTACAACGATTGTACCGACTCCCCTTATTTACACAAGTTTTGCTAAATTTGACCCTTTGTGTCGCAGCACTAATGGAACAACCTGAGAGTGGAGAAAGGTGAGTAGTTCGGTCCCACAGGGGCTGCCCACTTTCTGCTCGTCATCCGACTTAACTACAATTTTTTCAAATGCTTCTGCTACAGTTCTGTTTTAATGGCAAAAAGAGCTCCATCTATGCTTACTTTCTTCCTGTGGTGAATCTGTATAAGACCGGTGGTCTTTATAAATCTTTGTGTGTGTTTTATTGGCTAAAGGATCATGGCGAAAATTTTAAATTTTTAATACATCACCCGCATTCACTGAATAGGCGAATCCACATTTATTGTTTCTGTTGTGTCGCTAAATAAATCTTGATTCAAAGATCCGCCAATTCCAAAGTTATCTTGTTCACAGCAAAATTTCAAAAGCTAGTTTATTAATCTCAAACTTTTTTGCTTTTATAAGCATGGCTGCATACATCTAAAGAACGTAGAAGGAAATGAGATAAAAAAGATAAAAAGTTACGATAAAACATGCACTAGCTTTAAACTAGAGCACTTTTAGGAAAATTGCTATCTTTAACCCTTATTTACTCGCCCCGAGCCTCCGAAGCTCATCTCAATTTTCAAAACTCTAAAATGAGAATTTTTAAAATGCAAAAAAAAAAAGATAATTTTCATAGCTGTACTTATTCAGCAGATTGACATTTTAAACCATATTTGAACTTCAATGGCAGCAGGAGAGTGTTAAAAAAAATTGTCGGCGTGCCTCAAAAGCGCGTCGCGAGTGCTGACGTAACACTTTTGGTTACGGTTTCACTTTGCTGCCTGGCCTCTCTCTCGTCACTGGTACGTTTTGGTGGAATCCTTTAAAACTTGTTTTTCAATTATTTATCCATATTTAATTAGATTATTTATAATATATTGGATTTTTAATGTATAGGTTTAATTTTAGAGCTTTTTTTCTCTAAAAATGGCTAGTAAAACGGTGCTATATTTGCCCTTGCACCAAAAACCGTATGTCAACCATGACTTGCTGTAAATGCAATAAGAACATTCAAACCAAATTTGTCAAAATTGCCAGTGAATATTGGCGATTTATTAGATATAAAAGAATTTGCGCAAAGCCTGCGAAAATCTCTGCTTTTTCACATGTTTTTATATTTTTATGCATGACTTGGTAATTATGAAAATAAAATTTTAAACTTTGCTATCAATTTAATTATTATTGTCTATCTACTAAGGTAAAATACAATTTTTATTTTTTTTGAAAAATAACACAGGTCTACAAAAAAAACCTTTTTTTTTTTTTTTTTTGCAGGAGAAACCCTTATGTTGATTCTAATGTAACTTTTCATGCTGAATTCAAAAATGAAATCAGAAGTTTTCCATCACCCATAGTTCTTTTCAGGATAACCATTTTTTCTATAAATTGGTATATACAGTAATAATGCAGAAAATGTTACGTAAGCATTTTTAAAGTAAACATTATTACATAAGCTAGCGCTTTATTTTTGACAAGAAGAGTTGATATGTGGAGCCAAAAGCTTCATTTTATTTGCTATTAATTAAATTTTGCTCTTTAAAAATCATAAATATTAATTTAAATAACAAATTATTGAATTTTCAATTGAATATGTTTATTTTATATTGCAATCTGTTTTGCTTTCAAATCAAAAATAACGACAAGCTCTGGAATGCTATTTGCTGAATAACAGTTTTGATATATATATTTAAATTCAACCTAACGATTTGTTTAATAGATTTGCATCAGAAGTGACAGGTAAATTTGAAGTGTTCAGTTTATTCTTCTCTATCGATTTGCTTTTATAAATCGTGTGCACTAGACTGTGTCAATATGCCGAGGCGTTGCATTAATATTCCTGATATTTTCTGTTTCATTTGTGGGGAATTAACTTTCAAAGTTCAAAGGCGAAACTTTACACCGCTCATCAAAAAGTGCTATCAACTTTATTTTGGCTGTAAAGTCGGTGACCAAGATAATACTTGGGCTCCTCATCATTGTTGGGAAATTTGTGCTCGCCGTCTTACAGGGTGGATTAAAGTTGAACGTCATATGCCTTTTGCGGCTCCAATGATATGGAGGGAACCTAAAGACCATTCTTCAGACTGTTATTTTTGTTTGACAAAGACTACAGGTATTACATCCAAATAAAGACATACAGTTGAATATCCAGATTTGCCTTCTGCTATGAGACCGGTTCCTCATAGTTATATTTTACCTGTGCCACAGCCTCCTGATAATGTAATATTTAGTGACGATGATTCAGATAGACGAGAGCAACAGTCGGATGACACAAATTTTGAAGCGGGTGCTTCATCTGAACCTCATTTGTTAACCCAAGGAGATTTAAACGACCTCGTACGTGATTTAAATTTATCCAAAAAAAAACAGAGTGAACTTTTAGGCTCTAGGTTAAAAGGCTGGAATCTGCTGCATAAAGGCACAAAAATATGCTTTTTTCGCAAGCGTCAAGATGAATTTCAAGATTTCTTTTCACAAGAGAATGATTTAGTATATTGCAATGATGTTAGTCTAACGGAAGCGCTTGGTCAAGACCATGATACAGAAGAGTGGCGTTTATTCGTTGATTCTTCAAAAATTAGTTTGAAATCTGTTCTCCTTCACAACGGAAATAAGTTCCCATCAGTGCCAATAGCACATGCATCCAATATGAAAGAGACTTACTAAAACATGAAACTGCTTTTGAAAAAGATAAAATATGAAAGATACGGTTGGAAAATATGCAGCGATTTGAAAGTCATTGCTCTTTTGCGTGGATTACAGCTTGGATATACAAAATTTTGTTGTTTTCTGTGTGAGTGGGATAGCAGAGATAGGGAAAGGCATTACATTAAAATAAGCTGGCCAAACCGTGAAATCTTTACTCCAGGACATAAAAATATTGTAAATCCTCCCCTGATCGATACAGAAAATATTTACTTACCACCATTACATATTAAACTAGGAATAATGAAGAACTTTGTCAAGGCAATGGATCGAAATGCCAGTGGATTTGCCTACCTAAAACAAAAATGTTCTAGCATAAGTGATGCGAAAATTAAAGAAGGCATTTTCGTTGGACATCAGATTCGAGAATTGCTGCATGATGGAAATTTTCAAAAGAGTTTGAATGAAGTTGAAGCAGCAGCATGGAATTCCTTTAGAAACGTTTGCAAGAACTTCTTAGGAAGTGTCAAGGTTGAAAATTACCGAGACATAGTTAATGATCTGTTGCTTTCCTACAAGGCACTGAGATGTAACATGTCTCTCAAGAACCATTTCCTGCATTCACATCTGGAGTACTTTCCAGACAATCTTGGTGCAGTTGGCGACGAGCATGGTGAGAGGTTTCATCAAGATATATCAAGCATGGAGAAGCGGTACCAAGGTAAATGGAGTCCCGGTGTGCTTGCTGACTAATGCTGGACACTCAAGAGGGATGTACCACAAGCAAAGTATAGAAGAAAATCCACTGTCACTACTTTTCAATAAAATAAATATATTTCGTTCATATAGGCCTATACAGTGGACCCTCGGTTTACGAGCATCTTGGAGTACTAGCTTTTCGCAGTACGAGCAAAATTTTTTCAAAAATTTTACCTCGGATTACGAGTGAAATTTCGCATTACGAGCAACTCGTGATGGTTGCCCGTAATCGTGATGGATGAAAATTCACTGGGATCCCTCCCTTCAGATCAGATTCGGGAAATATGTAAAATGTGGGAAACTGTGCAATTGTTCGTAGCAAGAAGAATTGCCCGAGTTTCAATTATTAAAAATAAGAAATTAGTTTCGCACTACGAGCGTTTTGGAGTACGAGCATGGCTCTGGAACGGATTATGCTCGCAAACCGAGGGTCCACTGTGTATTAAAACATTTCCAAATTTCAAGTAGGTGTATCTCAAAATTCTTGCGTGATAGAAAAAAACTAATGGTATATTTGGAATCAGCACAAAGAGTTAAATTTAGATAAAATCTGTTTCTTTTGGGACAAAGAAAAATAATTTTTGATAAACCAGTGTAATGCAATAAGGTTTATGCAAAAATGCTTACGTAATATTTTTGCTTTTTTTCTGTATTTATCCCAATACCAAAAAAGGCTGTCACGAAAAAACCATGGGTGATGGAAAATTTCTGATTAGATTATTGAGTTCAGCATGAAAAGTTACACTAGAAACACCATCAGGTTCTCTTGGGCAAAAATGTTGTTGACCAGTGTAATTTTATCATTTCCTATCATCATAAAGTTCGAGCTCGGGAAGCTCGGCGCGAAAACCTACGTCCTAAAAACGGGCGCGTTTAATTAACCCTTAGTTACTCGCGCTCACTTTTGAGACGTAACTACTCGCGCTGGGTGTAATACACCCGGTATTTTAAACTGGTGAAATATCACTTAAAACAAATAAATTTTTGAACCTTTTTGTATGATACAATTATTTTATTAACAATTTAGATATTTTAATCGAAAATATAGTAATATTTATATTTTAAAATATTTTTAAAACCAAAATGTTAATTTACGCACCAAATCAATTCTTTTTTAATTTGGGATATAATTTCCGAAATATTTACATACAATGCCTACACATAATATAATGTTATTTACAAACATTCTTTTGGCATTTCTGACATAGTGTTTTGGTTTT
Source organism: Cordylochernes scorpioides (assembly GCA_030710605.1). Classification (NCBI taxonomy): domain Eukaryota; kingdom Metazoa; phylum Arthropoda; class Arachnida; order Pseudoscorpiones; family Chernetidae; genus Cordylochernes; species Cordylochernes scorpioides. The sequence continues at coordinate 2,551,195 of CP092884.1, read as the reverse complement.
ACGATCTTTTTTATAAGAACAAAGATGGCATCTTTTCTGGGCCTTTGAAAGAGGTTCTGGAATGTCTTCTTCCTAAATTATAAAAAGATTAGAGATACATTTTTTGATTTTATTTTGACATAAAACTTACCATAGTTTCTGGTGACTGACCAGCATGTTTCCGGACAATACTTCGAAGTGGTTTCGAAAAGGATTTGGTAGTAGACCTGATATGATGATACTCTGTTACCAATTCAAGTGATAGAGCTTTTAGGAAATCCTTTCTTCTTTTGTAAATATTTTGGGGTTGATTTCCACCAAAAGGAAGTTTGTAATTAACTCCAGAAATATTTAAAAGTTCAAAAAAGATACACAGGGGCCATATTTTGGTGCGTCGTCCCACGGAATAGAGTGACATCTTTTGATCCAATAGGTCCATCCCCCCTTTTGTCATGTAAAAAGTAATCATTTCTGGCTTATTCTTTTCATTTGTCTCTTCATCAATTGTTGCTGTTGAGTGCATTGTAGATAAAAGAATGACACGTTTGTCCCTTTTAGGAACAAATGATACAAGGGGGACCTTTTTTTGAAAACCAAAAATTGAGCTAAACACTTGCCGTGCGCGATTTGTCATAAATTAAGGTGGTATTTATTTTTTTGTTCTTTTCGAGTGGTTCTACTAAGGTCAATTTATGGTCATTCAAAAAAACTACTGCGAGAGGATAGCTGGTATGCCAATAGTCAGTAGTTATGTTGAGTTTTGGCCCGGAGATTGAAAGTACAAGAGTCTTTCAACAACATTGTTGGGAGAGTTACTTATTTGATAAGGGCCTTCAGGTTGCTTGCCAGCGTATATTTCAAGATTCACCACATAGTTTGTGCGGGAACAACATAACACATAAGTGTTTTATGCCATATTTTGCGAGTTTATTAGGTTTATTAGGTCTACTGTCAAATATTCTCCAGGATGACACATAGTTTTGCAGTTTGTAACGAATTCTTCAAATATTTCTCTAATTGGTGCTAGTTTGTTATTTTTTCCCTTATTTCACGTGTGAGCAAATCATCGAAACGCAAACACCTAAGTAAAAAGAAAAATCGCTCGCAATTCATTGCAGACCGGAAAATTTCGAATCTGGTTCCATCATTTGCCCATATTTCTTAAAAGGAAAGATGGCAGGCGTTTTTTGTCCCAGAAAGTAACAAAAGTCAAATAAGAGCCCAAATTTCTACATCATTAGTATCTTTTGCATCCCTTTCTCGAGAAAAATTTCCTGGAATCCTTGAGTTATATTGATTGGTGTTACATACTATTTTTTCAACTATTTGTGATAAATTTTCTGTAAACTCCAACAGCTGTTGTGATGTTCTTTCCATCTCTTTTCAGTACAGGAAGGTGATAAATTATGTTGTAAGAGCGAATTCCTACCTTTGTACTTTGCCATTCACTGGTCTTCTACCGCGTTGTCTGGTCTCTTCCCACATAGAAACTGGAAGTTGAAGATGGAATTTTTTTTTTTCGTTTTCAGATTCCAACTCGGATTCAGAATCATGGTAGCTATATATTTCTGTATTTTCATCAGAAGATATATCCGATGCGCCACCAACAACTTCATTTTGGATTCAGAATAAGAAAGAGGTGAAGTATTCATTAAATATTTTTTAAAAATTAAGAGCAAAGGATAGTTTTTGGAGAGCTAGGAATAAAGAGCAAACAAAGAATATATGTACAAAGTGAAAGGAACTACATCTGGATGAATCTGAAACCTAAAAAATATAGGCAACTGTCACTCACGGCCTGCCAGAAGTGTTACGTAAACACTCGCGCTGGGTGTAAACCACCCAGTTTATCTGATTACCAAAAAGTTAAATGTATATTTTTGAAATTAATTAGGCCAATCTATGCTTCACCACAAATAATTAAGCTACCGAGACACTCAAGCTGCTATATTTATTATTTACAGTTTATTTTTACAGTTTAGTTTCTTACTGGGTGTAATACACCCAGCGCGAGTAATTAAGGGTTAAGGGTTAAAGATGTTAGATTCAATGAAACAGAATTCCAATTACCAAAGCTAGAAGGATCAAAAGAAAACTTCATCCTAGCTAGCTGACCTCGGAACCGGCCGGAAGTGAATCACCGACCGAGCAAACAGATTCCCACGCCCCCATTCCATCTAATCTCGATCTAAAACGAAAGCAGATTCTTGTAACTACCCTTTTATATATGAGCCTTCAACCTATAAAGTTTCTATTGAATGCCGGTAAATGGTTGGATGCGATTGTAGAAGAATTAAAGCGCGTTAGAATCTAATACCACCAGATGGAGCCAATAGGAAGTAAATATAAGTTAAAATCCCAACGGGCTCGACTTGTAGTTCCACTTATAGGAAGGTCCTGTGGTTACTCGCTAACATCAGACAGAATGTTCTTAAAACAATTCGACGTCTCAAAACTGAATTTTTATATGGCAACTTGGACAAAATCACATACTTAGAGCAACCTGAAAGTTTCTCTCAAAGGCGCAGTCTGTGAACTACAACAGAGTTTATATAGACCTGAGTCCAGGAATTATAAGTTTAAATCCATGTTAAAGAAACACACATTTCCCCAATCTATCAATGTGTTCTTTAGCTGGAATACTCGACTTACACCTTATATCTCGGGTCGTCAAGGAACGAGTTCACGTCCAGATATGTTGGACTTGAGATCGGACAAAGCTATATCCACCAATCATTCATACATGCACACAAAATTGTAGAAAAATTTAATTTGATAAATATACGAAACCCTTGTATCAAATAAAATTAAATCAGACAGGGATGAGTTTCTTTTAAGAATATTGAACTTTCTGGGGCTTAAAGAAGTCTTTTCTACATGAGAATTATATTAACTTGAAATAAAATAATGAACAAAACTTATATGAAATAATGTTAACATTTTAAAAAAATATTTTAATTTCATTTTAATATAGTTATCCTGTAAAATAAAAGGATTTAAAAGCGCGAATGTTTCTTTTATACATAAAACGAACTTCTACTGTCCTTACTGCGATGAAAAATATATTGGGAGGGCTTGGCTCATCAGTGGTGAACCCTCCCAGCGGTTTCGCCAATTTAATCCACCAGACCGCTTCTCAGAGCTCTAAAACTGTATTGGATCATTCTGCTTTTATATGCTACACTGAAGGATGGAATCTTAGAAATGGTTTTCAAGTAAACTATGGACATAAGCTTATAGGACAGTAGAATTACATTCAAATATTTGCTTCGAGCAATGCTCTTCAGCAAACTATAAAGACAAGGCCATAAGGAATAAATTAACACAAAGCAATAACGCGCCATCTATACATATAAAATAAAAGGATTTAAAAGCGCGAATGTTTCTTTTATACATAAAACGAACTTCTACTGTCCATTCGCGCCTTTAAATCCTTTATTTTATATGTATAGATGGCGCGTTATTGCTTTGTGTTAATTTATTCCTTATGGCCTTGTCTTTATAGTTTGCTGAAGAGCATTGCTCGAAGCAAATATTTGAATGTAATTCTACTGTCTTATAAGCTTATGTCATAGTTTACTTGAAAACCATTTCTAAGATTCCATCCTTCAGTGTAGCATATAAAAGCAGAATGATCCAATACAGTATTAGAGCTCTGAGAAGCGGTCTGGTGGATTAAATTGGCGAAACCGCTGGGAGGGTTCACCACTGATGAGCCAAGCCCTCCCAATATATTTTTTCATCGCAGTAAGGACAGTAGAAGTTCGTTTTATGTATAAAAGAAACATTCGCGCTTTTAAATCCTTTTATTTTATATGTATAGATGGCGCGTTATTGCTTTGTGTTAATTTATTCCTTATGGCCTTGTCTTTATAGTTTGCTGAAGAGCATTGCTCGAAGCAAATATTTGAATGTAATTCTACTGTCCTATAAGCTTATGTCCATAGTTTACTTGAAAACCATTTCTAAGATTCCATCCTTCAGTGTAGCATATAAAAGCAGAATGATCCAATACAGTATTAGAGCTCTGAGAAGCGGTCTGGTGGATTAAATTGGCGAAACCGCTGGGAGGGTTCACCACTGATGAGCCAAGCCCTCCAAATATATTTTTTCATCGCATTAAGGACAGTAGAAGTTCGTTTCATGTATAAAAGAAACATTCGCGCTTTTAAATCCTTTTATTTTATATGTATAGATGGCGCGTTATTGCTTTGTGTTAATAGTTATCCTGTAGAAGGACCTTATTTAAGCCCGTAAAGCAGTCGCTAACTACCCACCATATTATCAAGGCCTGTATTACGTGTTCTTGGCACAAAACAGGTTCAATATAGGAGTTTGAATAGCAGCGACTCATTGGATTCAGACGTTGTTTGAAAGACATTTTATAAACTTTATATTAAAGTCTGTTTTAAAAGTCCCACCTCCCGTCAAACGCAAAATCTAAGCGCCTTTATTGATCGTATTGATCCTAGCTTTGGAAATTCAGAATGGCCACCTGGATTGTTGTCAGTACAGGGCTTTGATTTCCTCGAGGGAATTGTCAAACAGCTGTGGCTGCTCGAACCCTGCTGCTTTCTTTTTTGAGAATCGAAATGGTTTTTAGCACGAAGGTAACACAAATTAGGAAATTAAATAAAACTATATGAGTGCTGTGTGTTATTCACAGTTAATCAATAAATGGTTTTAAGCCAGCGTTTAACAATCCGGTGTTTTTTAACACAAAAAAAAAAACTAGTTGTTTTAAAGACCTGTTATATAAGTTTAAAATATTTTTTATATAAGCCATAAACATTTTTAGGTACAACGTGAAAATTATATTATAAAACTGCTACTTTTAAGCCATAAATTATTTTTCAACGTAGGTAGGAAATAATATTCCTGGACCGGGGCCGCCAATGGATGACCTTGAGATGACCTCACAGTTATTTGCGGGAATTTGAAGTGCGCCAGGCCGAGTTGGCACGAGCTAGGACCTCCTTGGGAAGATCTCTCGTCTGAATATCGCCGATAGCTTGCGACATTTATTGGGTTCAACTAATCATTAATTTAAGAATATGGCCTGAACCTTTTCGTTGTCAAGTTAAGAAAAAACAAACTCAAAGGTGGCATAAGCCATCAGAAACGTTCACTTACACCATAAGGAGAATTTTACCATCTGATCCCCTCAGTTCTAATTTTCAAATGGTTCAGCGCTCCCACAATTTTAAATAAACATTATCTGATTCATCAGAAATCTCTAGGGCCAGAGGTCGTTGAGGCACAGGCTGCGGGTTAACAGTCTGTATGTGGATGGCAAGAAAGGGTTTTAACTGATATCCTGGGATAAAAAAGTTTAAAGAATCCCACTAGATGGAGGTTATCGACCTATCAGGAAATGCCCTTTTCTTAATTCTACCCAGAATAAATAGTTGACCTGGAGAGGCACCCGTCTTAATTATACCATGAGATCTACAGGATTTTAACATGTTCTTCCGCGTCCCATCAAATCATCCACGACTAGCTAATATATAATTTGAAAAAAAAAACAGAACAAAAGTGAAATTGTGCTGGGATCAGGTGAATAAATTAAGGCATCTCCTGATCGTGCGACTAAAAGTTGCTGATGGCTTGCACCATCTGTCGCAATAAATATCAACTATTCTGGTTGATTTTTAATTATTCCAGATTTGACCAAATACCTATTCTTGATTAACCAAGAAAAGCAAACTACGTACGCGTTTTGGGCTGTTGGCCTCCGTTAGCGTGGTGCAAGCTGTACCTCAATGACCAAAAAATGGCAGATGGTGCGAGCCATCAGCAACTTTTAGTTACATGACCAGGAGATGCCTTTTTCTTACCATACCATTGTTGTATGTGTGGTACATGCCCTGTAAAATGTTTTTGTTTCATTCTAGCTTTTAATTAAATTTGGTAAAAAATTAATCTTTTGTCAACTGATGTTTCAGGGCTGAGACCACGTTCCCCTTAGAAGACAATTGTTTCCAGATAATCACAAGTGATGAGAAAGGGAAAGGTGTTGTGTCTCTAGTTCCCATCAAGAAAGGCACGGTCACCCTGGAGTACAAGGGTGAACTTATCAATGTGAAGGAAGCCAGAAAGCGAGAAATTATTTACAAGGAAAATCAAACGGGAAATTTTCTTCTCTTTTTCAATCATAACAGAAAGACTCTGTGTGTTGATGCCACATATGAAGAAAGTTTGGCACGCTTAGTGAACCACAGTAAAATATTCCCTAATTTAGCTCTGAAAAAAATCCTCATTGAAAAAAAACCTCGCATTTTCATGATAGCTATTAGAGACATCGGGGTGGGCGAAGAACTGCAGTATGATTATGGCGACCGCCGCCCTGAGGTCTTGGAGGCACTTCCCTGGCTGAAAGTTTAGTCGCCTTCTGGATATTTCTGATGGTACATATTGGCTCTCTTTGCTGCTTGACTCCTGTAGTCTGGACTATGTACATACCTTCCCTCAAATGTGAACTGTGACATTATTTTCCTATCCAGTTGGCAATAAAATATATAACTTCCCCCAAATGTGAACTGTGACATTATTTTCCTATCCAGTTGGCAATAAATGTACCTAACTTCCAAATCGTCGAACTATTATATTTTCAACTTAACTGGTTTGGGTATACATGTGTACACAATTTCCTCTATTTTTCAGTTTTTTATACAATTTCATCCAATCCTGTGGTTCCCAATTATCTTAGATAATTATGTTATTAAGCAAGTGAAAATTCCAATATCTAAGATAAGCTCAGAAGAGAGAGGTACTGTGTGTGAACACATCCTTCAAGACAAGTTACCATTCGCCAATTAGTATTTTGCTTCAAATTATTCAACAAATAACAACAATATTATGGAGGATGAACAAAAGTATTAAACACTGTGAAATATTCGTATAAGACAAATTTGTGTTTAAAAGTATCATTTGTATATATAGATTTATTTATTTCAATTCAAAACGCTATGTCCCCCTAGGGACACTTGCGCTAAATGTACATACAAATATAACAAAGAAAATATTCAACATGGAAAGATACACAGAAAGCGACTTAGAAAGATTAATAAATATTATTTACATATAGATATATTCTTAGAATTTTATTTACAGTTACATCATTAAATTTAAAAATATATACATATATACACACATATACACGCATACACCTATATATTGTTTACAACCACAAGATATGTCCAATATTTCCTTGAGATCGTTACATCAAAGAACATTTTTCTTAATGAAATCCAAAATATATTTACAAAGGAAATTAAATTTTATATATGTGTCCTTCCTTGAAATTAAATCACTAGGGCCTAAAGCTATTAAACCGTTGTTGACTCTGTAATCTTGAAAGACAGGGCACTCTAGCAAGAGATGTATTGAAGTTTGTTCCCCCAATCCACAGAAACATGTCGAATTTTGCACAGCCTGAATTTTCTTAAGAAAAAACCTGAAATTTCCATGATCTGTGATAAATTGTGAATTATAATAGTTTGGTCGAAAATATTTCGGAATATCATAAGGAAATAAACTTTGAAATGTATGATTAGTATTCTTTTTCAGTAAATTAATCCTTGATATAATGAAATCTTTGAGTATACCTGGAATATACAAATCATAAAATTGTTTATCTTCTGTTGATAAATTATTCAACTCATAACCTATAATTCTAGATTCCATATAATCAGTAATCAAAGGAATATTGGCTAAGGTGTGAACACAGTTATAACTGGTTGTTTTATATGTTTAGGTACACCATAGCAGAATTTGATATTGCATTGAGTTCAGTTTGTACATATATTTTTTGCTAATAAATTCAAACCATATTTCTGTTCCGTAAGTTAACGTTGGTCTTATTATAGATTTATAAAGTGTAAGCCTTTTTTGGGTGCTAAGACCCCAAGATTTTCCACATATTGAAAAAAGAAGGTTTTTCAATCTTTGGGTTTTGTTTAGTATAATGTTAAGGTGAGGGCCAAAATTCAATTTGTTTTTCCAACTATGATTCGCAGTCGTAATTCCAAGAATTTTAATTTATTCTACGGGCACAATAATATTGTCTCTAAAATTAATTGAAATTTTGTCTTTATTGTGCAAGTGTAAAATACTAGTTTTATCAAGATTGATATTTAGCTTATTATCATTACACCATTGATCTATCTCTTCCAAATTAAACTCAATCGACTTTTTTAGATTTGTACACCCATTATTCCAACATATAATAGTTACATCATCAGCATAGCAAATGATTTCAGAGTTTGGTGATTGCAAATTAATTAGCAGATCATTTAAATATATCAGCCATAACAACGGCTACAATGGTCCCCTCCCCCACCCCCTGAGGACAGCCCTTTGTTAATTTCTTTGAAACTTTCATATTATTATACATGAAAATCGTTTTTGTATTTTTCAAAAAAGAACGTAAAATTTTGATCAATTCAACTGGCAAATTGTCTTCGTCTAATTTTTTAAACAAGGCTGGCCACCATGTATTATCAAACGCTCCTTGTATATCAATTGCAATCAGCGTAACTAGTTGTTTCTGTCTATGTTCCATTATGATCTTTGTGATTTCTTTCAAACAGGTTGTTGTTGACTTATTCTTCCAGAAACCATGTTGTCTGGGGCTAAAAGGAGATCAATTTTTTCATAGTATTCGTATATATTTTATTTTATTTTATTTTATTTTTCCAACAATCGCGCCCCGGGACCAGATGGTATCATGCCAGAATTTATGAAACACCTAGGCCAAAAGGCCATAAAATGGATGGCAAAACTGTTAACCAACATCCTATCAACAGGTTCCATTCCATCAGTGTGGAAACAAGCCAAGGTCCTGGCAATATTGAAACCAGAAAAGACCTCAGATGACCCTAACAATTACCGGCCAATATCACTCCTCTGCATTCCTTATAAAATCTTGGAAAGAATCATTCTCAACAGAATATCACCTATCATAGAAGAGCACTTACCCATAGAACAAGCAGGCTTTAGACCAGGGAGAAACTGTGCAGAGCAAACCCTGGCACTAACAACCACAATTGAAGATGGATTCCAGAAAAAATTAAAAACTGGAGCAGTTTTTGTGGACCTAACCGCCGCATACGATACAGTTTGGAGAGAGGGATTATTATACAAACTATCCAAAATAATCAACTGTAAAAATATCATCAAACTAATAAATAATTTTCTCACCAACAGGAAAATAACAGTACACCTCAACAACAAAAAAAGCAGACCTCGCACCCTAAATAACGGACTGCCACAGGGGTCAGTTCTTGCTCCCTTACTATTTAATGTCTACACTGCTGATATCCCAGCTACTAATTCTCAAAAATTTCTGTATGCTGATGATATAGCTCTTCTTCACCAAGAACAATCTTTCTCAACTCTGGAACAGATACTCAATGAAGACCTAAAGAAATTGGAGAATTTCTTCTCAAAATGGCACCTGATTCCCAACCCTTCCAAGACAGTCTCATCAGTATTCCATCTGAATAACCATAAAGCCAATAGACCCTTGAAACTCACATTCTGCAACAAACCACTCAGCCATGATCCATGCCCCAAATATCTGGGAGTAACCCTTGATAGATCTCTCACTTTTCGCCAACACCTTGAAAAAACGAGAGATAAATTAAAAACAATGAATAATATCATGACTAGGTTGGCAGGCACCACGTGGGGCTGTAGTGCTGACACTCTACGCACGACTGCCCTCGCCTTAGTATACTCAGTTGCGGAGTACTGCGCCCCTGTGTGGGAAAGAAGCTCCCATACAGACAGCATAGATGCTCAACTTAACCAAACTATGAGATTAATAACGGGAAACATGAGACCTACCCCTATAGACTGGCTCCCATATCTCTCTAACATAGCACCTCCTGACCTCAGAAGAAAGAAATCTACCTCCAACCTTCTCAGTAAAATTAAAGCTAACACTAAGCTTCCAATCAACACTGTTCTCGAAATTCCTCCCCCAACTCGACTAATATCAAGGAATCCTGCATGGGTGGCCGATGAAAATGTAGATCTTAAAGAAGAGTGGAGAAACCGATGGAGCAATCTTGCCATCGCCAACAAAGACCTGGTGGAGGATCCTAACACCAAACCTCCCGGCTACAACCTACCTAGGAGGACCTGGTCAACCCTCAATAGAATCAGGACCTCTACTGGTAGATGCAACTACCTACTAAATAAGTGGAACATGAGTCCAGACCAGAACTGCGACTGTGGACAAATACAAACAATGCACCATATCCTAAGGGACTGTCCTCGAAGATTCTTCCAGGGAACACTTGGGGATATCCACCGGTGCACAGAGGAGGCCCTGGAGTGGATTCGTCACCTCGACATTCCACTCTAGAGAAACTTGCCAACATTGTTGTATTGTGCTGTAAAAAACAATATCATACGCAATATATATATATTTTATTTTTCAATTTTTTTCAAATATTTTTGATAAGTTAGAAATTAATGAAAAAGGTCGATAACTCTTTACTAATACTAAATTCGTTTTGTGAGGTTTTGAAATTATCCTGAGAGCTGCCTCTTTCCATCTATCTGGAGAGTATCCGAAGTGAATGCATTTATTAAATAAATCGAATAATAATGGTAAAATATTTGGAAGGGCACCTTTGATCATGTTATTACTTATACTGTCAACCCCAGGGGCTTTTTTGATGTCTATGTTAGATATTAGGTTTACTATATCCCCTTCCTCAACAAATACCTTATTCTTGTTAATCATTTTAGTTTGCAATTTTTAATTAATTGATGGTAAGAATCATCCGTATCGAAATTATCATCTGGTACCAACTCATTTAACAAATTGCTCATTGATCGTTCTTTTAGGTGTTCTGGGGCATTGTCAATTAAGGGTATTCCCCTTTGTTTATTTAGTGTTCTTAATTCATTAAAAAAATTATATGCATTACCAAATGGATTGTTTGTATAATTTTATTCAATAAGATATCGCCAGTTAAATTTCTTTGCTTTATCAATTGCATTAGTGTATCGATTTCTAGTCAACTTGAATGTGTTATAACTGATTGCTCCGTGGCGATAATATAGGTTTCTTATGTAGTGAAAATGATCTTTCATGTTTTTCAATTCATTATTCCACCAGTTATTACTAGAATAATATTTTAAACACAAGGTAATAAGACCAAATCCAAAAAAAAAAACAATAGTGTGTGACGTTTCGGTAACAGCGTTGTTACCATCTTCAGACAAAAGTACTGAATGAGAGAATTTTACCACAGCATGCTTTTAAATAGTTCCTGGTATCAAGTGTGTAAACAAGATAACAGATAAGAAGATATTTTTCTGATAAACAGATGGGATAAACACCTGATGATTATTATTCTCACACATGTTTCTCACACACTATTTTTTATTTGGATTTGGTCTTATTACCTTGTGTTTATAATCTACTAGCCGAATGACCCGGGCAACGCCCGTGTTTTACCCGATTGATTGTTTTGATTCAAATACTATTTGTTACAATTATAAATTGGCGCCTTAAATAAATGGATATTTTAGTTAATAACTATAGCCTACGTGCTTTATCTGTCTATGTACTGTTGGCTTCCGTAGGCGTCTCTTACTGGGAAAAAGAAAGAGAGGATTCCATTTGGTTATTAACTAATATATGCATTTATTTAAGGAGCGACCCGCTCCAACACAATAGTTACAAAAACGAAAAAGCGAGTGGGGGGGGCATGATGGGGGGGGGGGCAAATGTGGCGTGATCGTAGCCAACCAATAGGAGAG